>CM043705.1:50706583-51311583 GCA_023935145.1 Bretschneidera sinensis
ATCGAGACTTTAGGAGGCATGAGTAAGGTCATACGTATGAACAATATGTTGTTTGTTATCAGTAGTATTATAGCTGAAATAAAGTAATTTGACATTATTGCCAATTTATTAACAAGTTACCGGAAAATATACCCAAAGCGGTCTATCGAAGTATAGATTAGATAGAGTAATGCTCTTTATGCATTTATTTGAGTTTGCAAGTAGATAATATTAGATGAGGGAACACTTGAAATATAGGAGAAATGATCTTCTTTATTTTTTTTCCTGGAAATATCCAACAGTATTATAGGAAGATCAGATTTTTTTTATTGGAGAAAATCCAACGATAATATAGGAATCACATGGCGAGAACCATGTCATTCAAACTAGTTGTTGAAAGAGTGTCTAAAGATTGTTCTTTCTTGACGAAATCTGTGTACCATAGAGCTGACTTTTTGGGTTGCCTATCTGAATAATCACTGAAATTCACGTAGTTCATACCGAACCGCACCGTGAAACCTAGACCAAATTCATAGTTGTCCATTAATGACCATGCAAAGTATCCTGCAACATTGGATCCATTCCTACACACACCAAAAAAGAAGAAAGAAAAGTCATGAATGTATCTTTTGTGTGACAAGAGAGAGAGAGAGAGAGACTTACTTGATTGCAGATTTAAGATGACAAAGATGGCTACAATGGCAATCAATCCTCCCGTAATCAGCAAGGGTGTCAGCAAGCGATAATGTGCCATTATCACTAAACCCTAAAAATATCCATATTTACTGTCAGTAATTAAATGAATATTTATATAGTGTTAGGAATAGGCTTACACGAGTGTTGTAATATACTACTCAACCTAGCATGGTGGATGTAAATTTGTTAAAATTCGAGTTAAATTTTGAGAGCTTAATGTTTTATAATCGTAATCATATGCTATAATGAGAAGGCAGGCAAGGATGATTTACCATTCTCTGTGATGTACGTAAGTGGATTATTGTACTTTTCTTTTATGTGCGTCAAAAGCTCTTGCAGTCCCCTCGGGTAATAGTAAAATGAAACTGACTGCAATATTTCAAATCAAGCTAATAAAGAAATTATCATAACTAAAGAGATGTATTAATGAATAATTTTTTTTAATAATCAAGGAGGAGGACGAAGAATGACAAAATTCTAATATATTAACACATGATAAAGTACTTGATATAACTTAAGTTGATGAAAGTCAGAACAAAGAGCCGTAAGGTGTGAAAATAAATTTTACAAAAGTCATCCATTTGTAATAGGAAGGATGTCCAAGTAATATAATGACTTACATTAGGAGACCACATTAAAATTAAATTCATATGCATGATTTTGTATATGTAAATTATCTATATAAACATAAAAGAATAGTATGAAATGTTTGACTAAGTTGATTCATACCGGTACACCGATGGGGGTACCATTAGGAGCGAACCCTATAAAAAAAAAAAATTAATTCGTTGTTTTATTAGTAAACATGAAAAGTTTTCTCCAATAATTCTTAATAATTACTTGGAAGTGTTGATATATCTATACTTACATGTAGTTTTAAAACGTTTATCAGTATCGTAACTAGGGTTTTTGGGATCAGGTGGTGGGTCTGATGCATCAATTGTATATTCGGTAACATAGTAGTTTAAACCGAGAAAATCAAGTGAGCCCTTTAGTAGCTTGCTTTGAGTTGGTGAGAATTTTGGAAGTCGAGATCCAACAAGCTTTTTCATGATATGTGGGTAGTCACCTCTGGTCAATGGTTCCATAAACCTACAAAAATACAAATAGAAATATATAATGAAACACTAAATTAATACCCAAAAAATAAGTCTAGGTGGTCCGACATATAATGTGCAACAAAAAGGAAATAGTATGTTAAAGTGATAAATATCATTATGGTTCCAATTTTATTGAAAGTAAAACAAGGACACATGAGACCCTTTTTGGTGATTTTGATATGAAACTAAGGAATATGGGGATAACAAAAGATGAGATTCTGAGTGAACCCAATGAGGTTTATTTTGGCCGGAGTAAAAACGAGATGAATAGATAGTAAAGTTAATTTCAGGAGAGAGAGAGAGAGAGAGAGAGAGAGAGTAAAAAAAACATATTTTGTAATAATATTATTCTTTTTAATATAATTTATTTATAAGGACACAAAAAAAAAAATTATCACATAAATGATGTGTCACTGATGGTGTATAGACTCTATACGTTGTCAATAGATAAAATACAAACTCTTGTGTAAGAATATAACAAAGTATACTTCAAGACTGTGAGGGTGGGAATGGGAGTGGGGGTGAAGGTGGGAGTGGAGGGAAGGCCCTGCCTACAATAGTAAACCTTACACAGAACTAAAACATACCATCCAAACATGAATTCAAAGGCTCGTTCAGCAGCATCACGGTTTTTCTTTGTATTATTCCACGGTTTAAACCATCTAGCAATTAGTGTGGTGCCTATCTTTCCCTTTTGATGTTTCTGCACAAATTAATTCTTTTGTTAATAAAAAAATATATTCTATTATCTATTCACATTGAGAAAGTAATTTTTTATTCTAGAAAAACATAGTGGCAAAGGAAACATACTAGTTTTTTTTTTTTTCTTAAAATGTATACATGGTTGTATTTTTAAACATTATAGTGCCTATATTAGAACCTGATATTTTTTTCGATACAAATCTACAGTTGTTGCATGAGCAAGAAGTTGGTGGTGTGTTGTCAAATATGGTTCTGTCCCCGAATCTCCTCCATCTGGGCAACCTGTACATCGACCAGGTGCATTGGTCCCATCCGTAAAACCTTTTTGACTTACGGTAAATGGTTGATTTAATGTGATCCAATGCTTTACTCTATCACCAAATCTTTGGAAGCAAAGATCTGCATAATCTTTGAAATCGTTCCTACATATCGAGCATAAAAGGAATATTAGACCTTTCATTTTGAGTAAAATAAATTCAAACGAGAAAACTAATTGAAATATAAAATATCACACTGTAAAAGTAAAAAAAGGAAACTAGATGATACTTTCGAAAACAACTGTTATTACACTATTAATCAGTTTTCGATTCGTTTGCTTAAAAATTGTGTTCCCAAACTATGTGTTGAAGTTTGGTGGGGGTCAATATATTCAAGTAATTGTTGATTTTTAACCATTATGCTATATATATTAAAAGGGTTGCAAGAGCTTTGGGGAGGCATGGCCTATGATTGGTTTCGCCACATAATATATAAAAGCAAAACAAAAATTTATCAATTTAATATAGCAAATGATCAGGTTGATTGTTCAAAGAATGAGAATGAATCACTTACACAATGCGAGGACTCAAGAAACCTCCGTACTCATCTTGTAAGATTTGAGGAAGATCCCAATGGAAGAGTGTCACAAAAGGCTTGATATCTACACTTGATAACAAAAGAAAAATAGAGTAATAAGTCATGTGGATCAAATGCATTGACAATACTGATCTACATAACCAATAAAATAAGAAGAAATACATTATACATTGACAATAAAAGACGAGATAATGAAATTGAATCATACTACTATTATTGAGCTCGTTTAAAAGGTTGTTGTAGTATTCAATTCCGTCTTCGTTCACTCCCCCACTTAGCCTTCCTCCTGTAAGTAGTAAAAATTTGTTGGATAAATAGAAAACTGATATTATAAAACAGTAATAGGATAGATTTCATAGAATTGTAACTATAGTAAGATATAATCTATCATTTGTTTCATTTTGACATTATTATAAGCCCATTAACCATTAAAATGAATTTGCATAAACAAGTTATTGAAATCAAAATGAAAAATAAAGTTCGGAAATAAATTTTGGATTTGAATTATTTTTCATTTTTGCTATTATTAACTGGGATTCATTCAATGATTACATCAAAATAATTGATGAAAAAGACGATCTTACTTGGTAGAATTCTAGACCATGAGATTGAAAGTCTGTATCCATCTACGCCCATAGTTTTCAACATCGCAACATCCTCCTATAGCATGTCAGGAAAAGAGAATATAAGAAAACTTATATGGAATTTTGTTTTCACAGTCTTATGGTTTATCAGGCCTAAATTTTATATTTTTTTTTTCATATATTGATGATGAAATAAAAGTACGGCGCCTTGAATATACACATCCCTTAATTAAATAATATCAAGAAGAAATGGAAGAATAAATAAAGAAAGAAAATCTTTATTTTGCTTTGTTACCATACCTTGTAAAGTTTAAGTGAACCACAGGCCTTATCTCCATTAGTCTCATCCGCTGTCTTTGCTGATATTCAGTAATGTGCATTACAAACAAACAGTTCAAGATTATATAAAAATTAAAGTAAATCAATATGTTGCCTCAACTGCTAACTAGTATATATAAAAAAAAAATTTAATTAAATTTAACCTCTTAAGAAAATATATAATTATAACGAAATACAAAATTCTTGAGCAAATTATCCTATAATCCATTAGAACATACATATATAATTTTTTGCCAGTAATCGGGTAAAATTCTATTGAACTATTATTAATGGCTTGAAAACTTGACAGCTTAGCATAAATCTTATTTAAATGTTAATTATACATGATTGGCAAGGAAATGACATATTATAAAGATGACTGCTTTTGGGCTTACATGACAAGGACAGCCCAACAAAACTCCAACTTCTTGAATCATATTTGGTAATTAAAAAAAAAGAATAACGGTCATTTATACGGCTTTTTTATATAAGAGATCTTGATTCGATCACCTTCCTCAATAATATACCAAAAAAAAAATCATTGCGAATGATTAATGAAGGAATATAAGTGTAGCTTTCATGGCATAACACATGTATATATATATAACCATTTTTTCTCTTTATAACAATATATAGATTCATTTTGTATAGATAAAGAGACCTGGCCATCTATGAGTGAAAGTATCCCATACATTAAATGTTCTTCCTTCTACACCTTCAACCTGAGAAAATGAACAAAAAAAAAATTGTTTGGCACTAGAATAAAAAAACTTGCTAACATATATATATGGATGACATCTCAAGAAACTTGAGAGAAGAATTTTGACATTTACATTGAAAAGCCGTATAATACCTGGTAAGATGATGTTGCTACCCCAAAAATGAAATCGTTACCAAAACTACTCCGGTTAAACGCAGTAGTTATATTACAGTTAAAGGGAGGACTTTCATTACAAGTTGGATAATAATTATTACCGGACACTGAGCAAAGAAGAACTAGGAGAACTAAAAACTGATAGCTCGCTTGAATTCCCATGATCATTTTGGGTAGCTAAGACCCCCTCTAGCTCACCTTTATATAGACGAGCTATGAAAAAGTACAAATAAATTTGTACCCCAATAAAGTCTAAATAGAGAGAGAGGCAAATAGAGGATTCCGTGTCATTTTCATTTTCCACCACTTTTATTTTTTTTTAATGAAAAATATTAAGGTGAGATTCTTAATTACTTTGTTATAGATCACATGTGTTTTTTTATTGATTTATGTAGTCCGTCCAAAGAAGGAAGCTCACGTTATATGGTAAGTTTGCTTGAATTTATTATACAGTAAATAATATGGAAAATATTCTAGTTTTTCTCTATATTTTAACTAATTTTAAAATTAATTAATTAAGTATGGTTATGCTATATTTACTAAAAATCTTAATTAAGTCAAAATCCCAGTGTCGTTGCTCGTGAGGGAATCAGAACCGATGTGATTCATGTGTACGTGGCATCTAACCACAAGCTGTGTATGAGAAAATCAATTGTGGACAAAGAAAGGAAAACTATTGCATGGATCATGTGATGCTGCGGTGCTGGAGGATCACATATTTTTTGACGAAAATCTTTCTTCTATTGTTGGTAGTTCTAGATTTTGTTCTAATCTCCTAGCTAGTCATTAATAATAACAATAAAAACTATGTAAAAATATAAATCTAATAAAAAATATTAAAAAAAAATCAAATCACCTTAAAAAAAACACTATGATTTGTATATGTATTGACGATGTTTGATTGGATATTTAAATCAACTTGCTTTAAGTTGTCTTAAATGACTAACCAAGCATATGGATTAAACATCATTAAGAAAAATTTTGTAAATATATAGAGATGCAATTTTCAAACAAATTAGCTAACCCGAATCTACTCCTAATCTTAAAGGCAAAATATAAGTTTGCATCATATTTGCTCAAGGATTTTAAATTTTATTTAGAAATTATACTCTTCCTAAGCTCCCTCATTTTGGCCCATGGGTGTGTATAATTAGTTACCTTAAGGTCACAATCATTTATGCTTAATCTCTACACTAAAGTAGGATCATGTGATGCTGCGGTGCATGGAGGCTCATGCTTTGTTGGAGGAAAATCTTTCTATTCCTGGTACTTTGGCACGGGGACGGGGTGGTTTCAGAATTGGTGGGAAATTAATGTGCATTTGCAGTTAGAAAATTAGTGTTACAGGACCGTATAAAAAGTTAATTTTACCGTCTTTTAATTGTTTTCAAAAATAATTCTATGGGGCACCAAAAATTATTTTATTTGTAAAAGCGGTTAATAATGAAACTATAATCCTATTAGACCATGGAAATTATTTTATTAATAATTTCATATATTAAAATATTTTTAATATATTTGTAATTATGTTCCTTTTCACTTGTTAGGGTTTGAAATTCTTGAAGTCATCTTTGAAGTTCAGTACAGTACAAGCAAATGTTCTTTCTGGAGACACTGGGCATTAAATTTTTTTTTCCTGTTTTTGAGCTTCATTTAGTTTGGTCTTTGTAGCCATGATTATTTATTTGATCATTATTTTCTTTTAGCTTCACTCAAGATACGATCTATTGCTTATCTCATTGTATGGAACTCAAAATTCAAATTTTTAAATTTTTGGAATTTCTAAGAAGATTGTTGTTGGTAAAGTACTAGAAGTGTCTTTTTAAGTGTGTTCATTCTCAAGATTTTTTAATCAATTTTTATTAATGGAGATAGTATAAAAATATGTCTCTTAAAAATTGAGTTGAATACTTGAATTCTTATCAGATCTCATGGATAGTGATTGTTGTAGTTTAGTGATTGCTCAGTTTATTTCTTCTCCATGTCCTGTAATTTCTGGCTCCTACTCTTGCAAAATTTTCTTTGTTAGTGGCTGCTCCTTGTGCTTGGGAGAATCAATAGTCAACAACCCGATTTTGAATTCCCATCTCTTGTGGCCGATTTGCGTTTTTTCAATAAAATTGAGTATTTTCTTATAAAAAAAGAATAACTTTAATTATATAAGTAAAATTTAATCTTCAAAAAACTGATCAAGTTGATATAAAATATTCAAAGTTAATCATGATTTTTATTAGATAAAAATATTGGATAATTAACAATATATCAAGTCTATATGTTGTGTCATCCTGAAATTCGGTGTAGAAAAAGCTTGTTTATGATATTTATTATAAATACATCTAAAAATTTATTTATTAATAATTTGAATATGATAATTACTTTACCGTTTTATATTTTATTTTGACGAGTTATAGCTTTATACTTGATAGCATTAATTTGAGACATTGTTGACAAATAATAAACAATTAATTTTTCCCTTTTAAAAAAATTGGGTCAGTTTAGGTCTGGGGTTTGAGTCATTCAGGTCCGGGTTGTTCGTGTTTCATATCATTAGGGTTTGGGTTCTCTTGGGTCATGGGTCACTAGGGCCTTGGGCTAGTCGGGTTTCAGGTCTGTTGGGTCTTGGGTCAATCGGGTCACGGGTCATTTCATTGTCGGCTTGTTTGGGTCTAGAATCATAATATTTTATTGTATTTCTGGGTTAGGATTGGTCGGGTCGGGTCAGGTCAGATTTTGCCACCTCTGTCCATATGAAATAAAAGTAAAAATTGACGTAATGACAACTTATCCATCACATATATAGAAAACTATGTATTATATTATTGTTCTATTTGCGTTTAGTTTCTCGACTTGTTTGATTGGGGTCGATCTAGTTTAATTAAAGAATATTTAATTTTATTACTTCGATTGATTTGGTCGCTTTAGTACTTGTTTTACGAAATTTTATGTATCGTCTACATCTTCGATGCTGATTAACAATAATTTGCGTTTTTTTACCGTTCAGTAAAAGAAATTCTACTCAACACTAAAATTGAGTCTGAAATAGAAGGAGAAAATCTAAATCCATATAAATTTATCATTTCATGCTGGAGAGAATGTGATTGTGGTATTCCCTATAGAACATCATTATCATTTTATCCCCCAACTTGTAATAACTTTACTATTTAGTTAAATTAATTTGTATCCTTCTCGAAGTCCCTATAGCAATTTGTTTTATTTATCCTTAGGCGACATATGATCGAGACTTTAGGAGGCATGAGTAAGGTCATACGTATGAACAATATGTTGTTTGTTATCAGTAGTATTATAGCTGAAATAAAGTAATTTGACATTATTGCCAATTTATTAACAAGTTACCGGAAAATATACCCAAAGCGGTCTATCGAAGTATAGATTAGATAGAGTAATGCTCTTTATGCATTTATTTGAGTTTGCAAGTAGATAATATTAGATGAGGGAACACTTGAAATATAGGAGAAATGATCTTCTTTATTTTTTTTCCTGGAAATATCCAACAGTATTATAGGAAGATCAGATTTTTTTATTGGAGAAAATCCAACGATAATATAGGAATCACATGGCGAGAACCATGTCATTCAAACTAGTTGTTGAAAGAGTGTCTAAAGATTGTTCTTTCTTGACGAAATCTGTGTACCATAGAGCTGACTTTTTGGGTTGCCTATCTGAATAATCACTGAAATTCACGTAGTTCATACCGAACCGCACCGTGAAACCTAGACCAAATTCATAGTTGTCCATTAATGACCATGCAAAGTATCCTGCAACATTGGATCCATTCCTACACACACCAAAAAAGAAGAAAGAAAAGTCATGAATGTATCTTTTGTGTGACAAGAGAGAGAGAGAGAGAGACTTACTTGATTGCAGATTTAAGATGACAAAGATGGCTACAATGGCAATCAATCCTCCCGTAATCAGCAAGGGTGTCAGCAAGCGATAATGTGCCATTATCACTAAACCCTAAAAATATCCATATTTACTGTCAGTAATTAAATGAATATTTATATAGTGTTAGGAATAGGCTTACACGAGTGTTGTAATATACTACTCAACCTAGCATGGTGGATGTAAATTTGTTAAAATTCGAGTTAAATTTTGAGAGCTTAATGTTTTATAATCGTAATCATATGCTATAATGAGAAGGCAGGCAAGGATGATTTACCATTCTCTGTGATGTACGTAAGTGGATTATTGTACTTTTCTTTTATGTGCGTCAAAAGCTCTTGCAGTCCCCTCGGGTAATAGTAAAATGAAACTGACTGCAATATTTCAAATCAAGCTAATAAAGAAATTATCATAACTAAAGAGATGTATTAATGAATAATTTTTTTTAATAATCAAGGAGGAGGACGAAGAATGACAAAATTCTAATATATTAACACATGATAAAGTACTTGATATAACTTAAGTTGATGAAAGTCAGAACAAAGAGCCGTAAGGTGTGAAAATAAATTTTACAAAAGTCATCCATTTGTAATAGGAAGGATGTCCAAGTAATATAATGACTTACATTAGGAGACCACATTAAAATTAAATTCATATGCATGATTTTGTATATGTAAATTATCTATATAAACATAAAAGAATAGTATGAAATGTTTGACTAAGTTGATTCATACCGGTACACCGATGGGGGTACCATTAGGAGCGAACCCTATAAAAAAAAAAAATTAATTCGTTGTTTTATTAGTAAACATGAAAAGTTTTCTCCAATAATTCTTAATAATTACTTGGAAGTGTTGATATATCTATACTTACATGTAGTTTTAAAACGTTTATCAGTATCGTAACTAGGGTTTTTGGGATCAGGTGGTGGGTCTGATGCATCAATTGTATATTCGGTAACATAGTAGTTTAAACCGAGAAAATCAAGTGAGCCCTTTAGTAGCTTGCTTTGAGTTGGTGAGAATTTTGGAAGTCGAGATCCAACAAGCTTTTTCATGATATGTGGGTAGTCACCTCTGGTCAATGGTTCCATAAACCTACAAAAATACAAATAGAAATATATAATGAAACACTAAATTAATACCCAAAAAATAAGTCTAGGTGGTCCGACATATAATGTGCAACAAAAAGGAAATAGTATGTTAAAGTGATAAATATCATTATGGTTCCAATTTTATTGAAAGTAAAACAAGGACACATGAGACCCTTTTTGGTGATTTTGATATGAAACTAAGGAATATGGGGATAACAAAAGATGAGATTCTGAGTGAACCCAATGAGGTTTATTTTGGCCGGAGTAAAAACGAGATGAATAGATAGTAAAGTTAATTTCAGGAGAGAGAGAGAGAGAGAGAGAGAGAGAGTAAAAAAAACATATTTTGTAATAATATTATTCTTTTTAATATAATTTATTTATAAGGACACAAAAAAAAAATTATCACATAAATGATGTGTCACTGATGGTGTATAGACTCTATACGTTGTCAATAGATAAAATACAAACTCTTGTGTAAGAATATAACAAAGTATACTTCAAGACTGTGAGGGTGGGAATGGGAGTGGGGGTGAAGGTGGGAGTGGAGGGAAGGCCCTGCCTACAATAGTAAACCTTACACAGAACTAAAACATACCATCCAAACATGAATTCAAAGGCTCGTTCAGCAGCATCACGGTTTTTCTTTGTATTATTCCACGGTTTAAACCATCTAGCAATTAGTGTGGTGCCTATCTTTCCCTTTTGATGTTTCTGCACAAATTAATTCTTTTGTTAATAAAAAAATATATTCTATTATCTATTCACATTGAGAAAGTAATTTTTTATTCTAGAAAAACATAGTGGCAAAGGAAACATACTAGTTTTTTTTTTTTTCTTAAAATGTATACATGGTTGTATTTTTAAACATTATAGTGCCTATATTAGAACCTGATATTTTTTTCGATACAAATCTACAGTTGTTGCATGAGCAAGAAGTTGGTGGTGTGTTGTCAAATATGGTTCTGTCCCCGAATCTCCTCCATCTGGGCAACCTGTACATCGACCAGGTGCATTGGTCCCATCCGTAAAACCTTTTTGACTTACGGTAAATGGTTGATTTAATGTGATCCAATGCTTTACTCTATCACCAAATCTTTGGAAGCAAAGATCTGCATAATCTTTGAAATCGTTCCTACATATCGAGCATAAAAGGAATATTAGACCTTTCATTTTGAGTAAAATAAATTCAAACGAGAAAACTAATTGAAATATAAAATATCACACTGTAAAAGTAAAAAAAGGAAACTAGATGATACTTTCGAAAACAACTGTTATTACACTATTAATCAGTTTTCGATTCGTTTGCTTAAAAATTGTGTTCCCAAACTATGTGTTGAAGTTTGGTGGGGGTCAATATATTCAAGTAATTGTTGATTTTTAACCATTATGCTATATATATTAAAAGGGTTGCAAGAGCTTTGGGGAGGCATGGCCTATGATTGGTTTCGCCACATAATATATAAAAGCAAAACAAAAATTTATCAATTTAATATAGCAAATGATCAGGTTGATTGTTCAAAGAATGAGAATGAATCACTTACACAATGCGAGGACTCAAGAAACCTCCGTACTCATCTTGTAAGATTTGAGGAAGATCCCAATGGAAGAGTGTCACAAAAGGCTTGATATCTACACTTGATAACAAAAGAAAAATAGAGTAATAAGTCATGTGGATCAAATGCATTGACAATACTGATCTACATAACCAATAAAATAAGAAGAAATACATTATACATTGACAATAAAAGACGAGATAATGAAATTGAATCATACTACTATTATTGAGCTCGTTTAAAAGGTTGTTGTAGTATTCAATTCCGTCTTCGTTCACTCCCCCACTTAGCCTTCCTCCTGTAAGTAGTAAAAATTTGTTGGATAAATAGAAAACTGATATTATAAAACAGTAATAGGATAGATTTCATAGAATTGTAACTATAGTAAGATATAATCTATCATTTGTTTCATTTTGACATTATTATAAGCCCATTAACCATTAAAATGAATTTGCATAAACAAGTTATTGAAATCAAAATGAAAAATAAAGTTCGGAAATAAATTTTGGATTTGAATTATTTTTCATTTTTGCTATTATTAACTGGGATTCATTCAATGATTACATCAAAATAATTGATGAAAAAGACGATCTTACTTGGTAGAATTCTAGACCATGAGATTGAAAGTCTGTATCCATCTACGCCCATAGTTTTCAACATCGCAACATCCTCCTATAGCATGTCAGGAAAAGAGAATATAAGAAAACTTATATGGAATTTTGTTTTCACAGTCTTATGGTTTATCAGGCCTAAATTTTATATTTTTTTTTTCATATATTGATGATGAAATAAAAGTACGGCGCCTTGAATATACACATCCCTTAATTAAATAATATCAAGAAGAAATGGAAGAATAAATAAAGAAAGAAAATCTTTATTTTGCTTTGTTACCATACCTTGTAAAGTTTAAGTGAACCACAGGCCTTATCTCCATTAGTCTCATCCGCTGTCTTTGCTGATATTCAGTAATGTGCATTACAAACAAACAGTTCAAGATTATATAAAAATTAAAGTAAATCAATATGTTGCCTCAACTGCTAACTAGTATATATAAAAAAAAAATTTAATTAAATTTAACCTCTTAAGAAAATATATAATTATAACGAAATACAAAATTCTTGAGCAAATTATCCTATAATCCATTAGAACATACATATATAATTTTTTGCCAGTAATCGGGTAAAATTCTATTGAACTATTATTAATGGCTTGAAAACTTGACAGCTTAGCATAAATCTTATTTAAATGTTAATTATACATGATTGGCAAGGAAATGACATATTATAAAGATGACTGCTTTTGGGCTTACATGACAAGGACAGCCCAACAAAACTCCAACTTCTTGAATCATATTTGGTAATTAAAAAAAAAGAATAACGGTCATTTATACGGCTTTTTTATATAAGAGATCTTGATTCGATCACCTTCCTCAATAATATACCAAAAAAAAAATCATTGCGAATGATTAATGAAGGAATATAAGTGTAGCTTTCATGGCATAACACATGTATATATATATAACCATTTTTTCTCTTTATAACAATATATAGATTCATTTTGTATAGATAAAGAGACCTGGCCATCTATGAGTGAAAGTATCCCATACATTAAATGTTCTTCCTTCTACACCTTCAACCTGAGAAAATGAACAAAAAAAAAATTGTTTGGCACTAGAATAAAAAAACTTGCTAACATATATATATGGATGACATCTCAAGAAACTTGAGAGAAGAATTTTGACATTTACATTGAAAAGCCGTATAATACCTGGTAAGATGATGTTGCTACCCCAAAAATGAAATCGTTACCAAAACTACTCCGGTTAAACGCAGTAGTTATATTACAGTTAAAGGGAGGACTTTCATTACAAGTTGGATAATAATTATTACCGGACACTGAGCAAAGAAGAACTAGGAGAACTAAAAACTGATAGCTCGCTTGAATTCCCATGATCATTTTGGGTAGCTAAGACCCCCTCTAGCTCGCCTTTATATAGACGAGCTATGAAAAAGTACAAATAAATTTGTACCCCAATAAAGTCTAAATAGAGAGAGACAAATAGAGGATTCCGTGTCATTTTCATATTCCACCACTTTTATTTTTTTTTAATGAAAAATATTAAGGTGAGATTCTTAATTACTTTGTTATAGATCACATGTGTTTTTTTATTGATTTATATAGTCCGTCCAAAGAAGGAAGCTCACGTTATATGGTAAGTTTGCTTGAATTTATTATACAGTAAATAATATGGAAAATATTCTAGTTTTTCTCTATATTTTAACTAATTTTAAAATTAATTAATTAAGTATGGTTATGCTATATTTACTAAAAATCTTAATTAAGTCAAAATCCCAGTGTCGTTGCTCGTGAGGGAATCAGAACCGATGTGATTCATGTGTACGTGGCATCTAACCACAAGCTGTGTATGAGAAAATCAATTGTGGACAAAGAAAGGAAAACTATTGCATGGATCATGTGATGCTGCGGTGCTGGAGGATCACATATTTTTTGACGAAAATCTTTCTTCTATTGTTGGTAGTTCTAGATTTTGTTCTAATCTCCTAGCTAGTCATTAATAATAACAATAAAAACTATGTAAAAATATAAATCTAATAAAAAATATTAAAAAAAAATCAAATCACCTTAAAAAAAACACTATGATTTGTATATGTATTGACGATGTTTGATTGGATATTTAAATCAACTTGCTTTAAGTTGTCTTAAATGACTAACCAAGCATATGGATTAAACATCATTAAGAAAAATTTTGTAAATATATAGAGATGCAATTTTCAAACAAATTAGCTAACCCGAATCTACTCCTAATCTTAAAGGCAAAATATAAGTTTGCATCATATTTGCTCAAGGATTTTAAATTTTATTTAGAAATTATACTCTTCCTAAGCTCCCTCATTTTGGCCCATGGGTGTGTATAATTAGTTACCTTAAGGTCACAATCATTTATGCTTAATCTCTACACTAAAGTAGGATCATGTGATGCTGCGGTGCATGGAGGCTCATGCTTTGTTGGAGGAAAATCTTTCTATTCCTGGTACTTTGGCACGGGGACGGGGTGGTTTCAGAATTGGTGGGAAATTAATGTGCATTTGCAGTTAGAAAATTAGTGTTACAGGACCGTATAAAAAGTTAATTTTACCGTCTTTTAATTGTTTTCAAAAATAATTCTATGGGGCACCAAAAATTATTTTATTTGTAAAAGCGGTTAATAATGAAACTATAATCCTATTAGACCATGGAAATTATTTTATTAATAATTTCATATATTAAAATATTTTTAATATATTTGTAATTATGTTCCTTTTCACTTGTTAGGGTTTGAAATTCTTGAAGTCATCTTTGAAGTTCAGTACAGTACAAGCAAATGTTCTTTCTGGAGACACTGGGCATTAAATTTTTTTTTTCCTGTTTTTGAGCTTCATTTAGTTTGGTCTTTGTAGCCATGATTATTTATTTGATCATTATTTTCTTTTAGCTTCACTCAAGATACGATCTATTGCTTATCTCATTGTATGGAACTCAAAATTCAAATTTTTAAATTTTTGGAATTTCTAAGAAGATTGTTGTTGGTAAAGTACTAGAAGTGTCTTTTTAAGTGTGTTCATTCTCAAGATTTTTTAATCAATTTTTATTAATGGAGATAGTATAAAAATATGTCTCTTAAAAATTGAGTTGAATACTTGAATTCTTATCAGATCTCATGGATAGTGATTGTTGTAGTTTAGTGATTGCTCAGTTTATTTTTTCTCCATGTCCTGTAATTTCTGGCTCCTACTCTTGCAAAATTTTCTTTGTTAGTGGCTGCTCCTTGTGCTTCGGAGAATCAATAGTCAACAACCCGATTTTGAATTCCCATCTCTTGTGGCCGATTTGCGTTTTTTCAATAAAATTGAGTATTTTCTTATAAAAAAAAGAATAACTTTAATTATATAAGTAAAATTTAATCTTCAAAAAACTGATCAAGTTGATATAAAATATTCAAAGTTAATCATGATTTTTATTAGATAGAAATATTGGATAATTAACAATATATCAAGTCTATATGTTGTGTCATCCTGAAACTCGATGTAGAAAAGCTTGTTTATGACTTTTATTATAAATATATCTAAAAATTTATTTATTAATAATTTGAATATGATAATTACTTTACCGCTTTATATTTTATTTTGACGAGTTATAGCTTTATACTTGATAGCATTAATTTGAGACATTGTTGACAAATAATAAACAATTAATTTTTCCCTTTTAAAAAAATTGGGTCAGTTTAGGTCTGGGGTTAAAGTCATTCAGGTTCGGGTTGTTCGTGTTACATATCATTAGGGTTTGGGTTCTCTTGGGTCATGGGTCACTAGGGCCTTGGGCTAGTCGGGTTTCAGGTCTGTTGGGTCTTGGGTCAATCGGGTCACGGGTCATTTCATTGTCGGCTTGTTTGGGTCTAGAATCATAATATTTTATTGTATTTCTGGGTTAGGATTGGTCGGGTCGGGTCAGGTCAGATTTTTCCACCTTTGTGCATATGAAATAAAAGTAAAAATTGACGTAATGACAACTTATCCATCACATATATAGAAAACTATGTATTATATTATTGTTCTATTTGCGTTTAGTTTCTCGACTTGTTTGATTGGGGTCGATCTAGTTTAGTTAAAGAATATTTAATTTTATTACTTCGATTGATTTGGTCACTTTAGTACTTGTTTTACGAAATTTTATGTATCGTCTACATCTTCGATGCTGATTAACAATAATTTGCGTTTTTTAACCGTTCACTGCTTACTGAGGCAAGAGGTCCAGTCACTTAGTGAAAAGTTTATTTAATAATCATTAGGAGCACTATATTTTCTCTTTTTATGTAATAATTATTTTTTTCTATTTTTCTATGCCAAAGTGTTCATCTAACAAGTCATCTGGTTTCAGTTAAGCCATGGAAACAAACATATTAGAATTACATATCATACCGCATACAATTATGTGCTAATGTGCTCGTGTCAGATTAGATCAAACTTGGGATTTCTTAAACGCCTTGTCCCTGAAAAAGAAAAACGAAAGTAATATCGAAAAACAAAATATACTAAAAGTAAATAGTTATAAAGATAAATATTAAAAAGAAAAGTGAAAAATACTAAAAAAAAATAAAAGGATATGCTGCGGGGTGCCTCCCATGAGTGTTAAGTTTTATGTCTTCAGCCAGACGGTGCACCACTCTCACTTATGGTATCCAGGTGATGTAGAAGATGAGACACCAAGGTGGGAGGTAGCCAATCTAGAATGGCCTGTAGCATCGCTTTCTTCCTCGAAAAATATGCCTCCAAACCATCGATGCGTTGATGAACTAGTAATGTAGCCTCTTTATCCTCCCGTCGAATGTCAGAGAGCTCACACAGAAAAGAGGACATCTCCTCGAGAATGTGCTGGTACTCAGTGGGTCCTATGTCAGTATGGTCCTCCTCCCATGTCTGGCTCGCTGCTGGATCTTCGGTCTCTATAGGATCATCTTCCACTCTCTCAGCAGCAGGGGCATGTGTGACTAGCTCTGGGTCCACTGAGCCTTTCCAAAGAATGGGTGCTTTCGGACTGGTCCATCGATGGATGAGCCCTTAATTCCCTTTTTCTTGAAAATGTAGCTAAGGAGGAATAGGAATGGGAGCCCCCATGCATTAGCTGTGGTGACCTAGTGTACATGTACGTGGTCCCAAAATTTATGTAGCTGGCCCTAGATGATAGCCGGGATAGAGTACCAGTGGCCTTTATGGAATGCATATAACGCCTGTAAGAACTGCTCATGCCTCAGGGTCTTGTGTCCCAATGGACACACATTCCGCTGAAGAATGGAATCCACGAGCCAGAGTCATGGAGGCAACTTGGACCGGCTCCCAGCATTATTGTGACGATCGATGTACTGCCCAGCACACATGTCCTCAATGATGGAGGGAAAGGGAAAGGACTCCGGCTGCTCATCTATCTGGGTGTCCTCTAGAGGAGACTCATCAGAACAATGGAGGGTAGTAGCTATGTCTGAAGATGTCACGTCGATGTACTTGCCCTGAACCGATAAGGACAAGACAGCCTGCCTGCTGCAGTCGAAAGTCTGGTTCTTATAAAACTGGACCACAAACCGAGTGTAGGTCGTAGAGCATACAGGCTTGAACAGCCTCTTCAATCCACGGTGCTTGAATTCCTGGACAGCCCATTGAGTCGCTTCAAAGTTCTTGAAGTCATCGTCTATATTGAATGTTATTTCGAAGAGGATCTCCCGTTGTTCAAAGCTAGGCTGAGAGGACTGTGTGCAGCTTCCTGAGGCACATAAGGTGGAAGCAGTTTGCTTAGGCATCCTGAACAAGGTTCTGCAGAATTTGCACTCGATCTCAGTAATGTGTGCTCGATCGCACTATGCTTATGCGGTCGATCGCACTACCCCCTACGCTCGATTCCAATGAGTCAGGATTTTTCTCGAGCAGGTGGTGTGCGATGGTGAACCAACTTGTGCTCAATAATTCCTAGAGTATTCCAACTTGCTGCAATTGCAAAAAAAACCAACCACACAAACAAGAACTACGGAGTATATGCGGTATAATTGAAGAAATAACAAAACAACTGTGGGGAGAGGGGAAAATTGTTAAGAATGGAGGAGCAAAGAATAAGCCGTGTGTTGTGGTGGTGAGTGCGAGGAGTGGTGGTGAGTGTGAACAGTGGTGCACGGTGGTTAGGGGTGACGTGAGTGGTGGCGTGAGTGGCGACGTGAGAGTGGGTGCAATCAGTACCAACACTAGGAGTGCTGAGTGCGGCGAGAGAGCGAGTGCGAGTGAAGGGATTGAAAGTGATAGTGAGGTAAAGAAAATGACCTAAATAAACATGTGACTTTCTACCCTGAGTGCACTCGATCACACTTGTGCGCAAGCGTATGCATGTGATTGCACTCGCGCGCGCCATTGAGCACATGGCAAGGTTAGTGCGCTCGATCGCAAGGACAGAAAGTGCTAACAACTAAATGAACTACAAAAAGGACTAAGAAATTAAAAATAATGAAAACAATGAGCAAAAATAAACAAAAGTGTACTGTACTCAGTGGTCTCGGTGCCACTGACCTCCATAGTGGCGTTTGAGCTATATATCTATCAAAACATGGACTGCTCAAACGCTCTCTATAAGAGCGTCAGTATTAGTCTTTTTGCAAGGGGTACTTAAAATCCACCACATGTGGCTCAAGTGCTCTTGGTTTCTCTGCATATTGGACAGATGTGAATGTTTGGGTGCTGTCAGAGCCATGAACAAGGGTGGTCTCCAATGGATCATTGAGATGGACCTGAAAAGCTTGCTCAACAACACCTTGCATCATACATATATTAACACAATCCATATCATCTTGGGGTGAGTTTAATGCATCAAATATTTTGAATTCTATCTTCTCACCATTTACCGTCATATTGATAATACCCTTTTTCACACAAATATTTATATTGGTAGTTCTCATAAAGGGTCTTCTTAAGATGGTGGGCAGAGGTAATGGCATAGGACATTCTTTCATATCTAATACAATAAAATCAGCAGGTAAAATAAATTCATCTACCTTCACCAAGACATCCTCAAAAATACCTCTAGGTTGTTTGATGCTTCTATCTGCCAGTTGCAAGGTGATGGAAGTTGGTTGAAGCTCCCCCAAACCCAGTGTCTTGAATACAATATATGGCAGCAGATTGACACTCGGCCCTAGATCCAATAGTGCATGCTCAAAAAGCTGGTCACCCATCCTATAAGGACTGGTAAAACTACCTAGATCTTTTAAGTTTGGTGATAATTTCCTTAACAACACTGCACTTACCTCTTCAGTTAAAGCCACTGTTTCATGCTCGTGAAACTTCCTTTTGTTAGTGCAACAATCTTTCAAAAATTTAGTATAAGCAGGAATTTGTCGAATTACATCTAATAAAGGAACGTTTATCTCTACTTTTTTCAAAATTTCAAAAATATCAAGCAATTTATTCTCTTTTTTTGGCTTTACTAACCTTTGAGGGAAGGGTGGTGCATTCACCTTCTCCATCTCACTTACCTTTGATATGGATACTTTATTTGGAGATGCTTGTGCAGGCTCATCAGTGCCTATGATCTTACCATTTCTTAGAGTTGTCATAGCATTCAGTTGCTGATGTCCTCTTGGTTTAGGTAGTGTTTGGGCTGGAAGTTCACCCTGCTTTCTTCAACTCAGCTCCTTAGCCAATTGCCCCACTCGTACCTCCAGTCTTTGAATGGCTTGCTCATGCTTTGCATTTGTTGGTCTTTGCTCAGTCCGAAATTGTCTTTCCTCTATCATAAACTGATCTTATGAAGTCATAAGTTGCTATTATTGAGTGGCCAATTGCCTTACAAGACTTTCTAGGTCACTCTTCTTTGATTCTGGGACTGGTTGGGATGCGTATTGGGAGTTCCTTTGCGGCCCTTGAAGGTTCAAGGCATTTTGATTGTTGCTCCATGAGAAGTTGGGGTGGTTCCATCATCTAGGATTGTAGGTATTTGCATATTGGTTGTTCTTGGGAGGATAATTGTTCGGTCCCACATAATTCGCTTGCTTTGGATCTACAGATGAATATAAAGGACATATCTTTGTATTATGATCAAAATGAGAACATATAGCACATATCGGGAGTGGTGTAGCTGGTGGACTAGGTAAGAGGTTCTGAGCAGTCATGGCTTTAACAAACAGATCTAGCTTCCTCTCCACAGCAACTATCTGATTAGAGGATCCACCATTTAGAGTAACCTCATACATACCTTTCCTCTTAACTCCTTGTCTACCTCTAGAGGAGAATTGTTGGGTGTGCTCACTTAGTGTCTAAAACTACTCTATGGCTTCTTCACTGCTCTTTTCCATCAGCACACCTCCACAACCTGAATCCACAATACTTTTAATAGTATTACTCAAACCTTCATAGAAAGATTGTACCAATTCATCCTGAGGTAGATTGTGATCTGGGCATTTGAGTAGCAGCTCATTGAAATGTCCCCATGCCTCAAAGATCAGGTCTCCATCATTCTGTTGAAAAGATTGAATCTATTTCCTAATTTGTCTTGTCTTTTCAGCTGGGAAAAACTTCCTTAGGAACTTGCTAGCCAACTCTTCCCAAGTATGGATAGAAACTGTAGGCAATGAATTGTACCACATTTTAGCATTATCTTTTAATTAGAAAGGGAAAAGAATTAACATGATTCCCTTTCGGTCTAGACCCCAGATATGCTGGAACTTGTAGAGATCAAAGAATTCTCGAAGATGCAAATGTGGGTCCTCAGCAGGTGTACCCCTAAAATTAGTCAAATCACTGAGTATCTATGGGGATATGTAATAATTGCCTTCCGCCTCAGGTTGATACGGAATGCATGGGGGCTGGTCGAGGTTCCGTTGAATAAAGGATTGCTTCATGGGTCTTCGCTCTGGTGGAGGTTGGTTGTCAAGTTGTTCCGCCATTTATGCATCTCCCTCGAATTCCTCTTCTACCTCTTCAATGTTGTCTCTAAGCCTTTGTCCAATGGTCTGTTCAAGCTCTATATCGAGGGGAAAGAAAATTGGATTCCTTGATCAAAGTCCTTGCATGAATTAACTAGAACACTTCAGTGCAGCAGCTTTAGTACTGCTGCTCGGGTAGTTTCTGCCTCGAGTGCGCTCGATCGCACCAAGTAGTGCGCTTGATTGTAGGGCTACAAATTACTCTGCTGTAGTACCTAAAACAGAACAACATAAAACGAAAAATAAATTAGGTTTTTGATGAAACAGAATAAAATAGAACAAAAGAAAAAAAAAACTGAACGAAAAATAATCCTAAATAGAAATTTAGTGCAATCCCCGGCAACGGCGCCAAAAACTTTTTGTGCAAAAATATACCTAATTAATAAACAAATATTTGAACAATTTTACTTGCAAGTGCACAAGGTCAACAGTAGCATAGTGTGCAAAAAGATCATCTCCACAGGGATTGGTGAATTTCGCTTTAGAATCAGTTTCGCAATATAAAATGATATAAATAAATATTGAGTTTGAATTTGATAATGATAGAAACATAGGACTTTGATATCCATCACTAATCATACTTTCCCAATAAGTAATGTGCCAATGCTCTAACCATAATATAAATACCTAATGTTGTCAACCTAAGGGTATGGTGTATACTCCTTAAGCTATTGATTTCCATAAGCCATGAGTTAGGCATGGTGTATACTCTAACTCTTTTCTTTCTTAAAGGATTTAGCATGGTATATACTAAGTTGTTCTTTAAGAGAGCATAAGTTATGTGAAAATCGACAAACACACAAGACCTAGGGCATGTTATATACTCCCGGTTTCCTATGTTGATTAATCCAAGAATCCGACGTTACTATTGTTAGACCCAGGACTCGGTCATCCAAATTGATCTAACTAACTAATCCATACCACAGGCATATGTTGATCAGGCAAACACATATGAGGAATTCAATAAAACAGGTATTAATCAATTAAAGCATCATAATACAACTATTGCAAAGGCAACAATACTCAAATATGGAAAAGAATAATTAGAGTTTCAGTTGAGCCCTATTAGGAAGTTAGTTACACATGGTGGTGATGTTACACATCTTCATAATGTAAACTAAAGAGAAAAGAATAAACCCGAAAAATACTGTAGAGAAGAGACGTTAACTCGTCTCCAAAGCTTAAAACTGAAAAGAAGATCTCGTTTATGTGTTTTACGGGCCTATTTATATGGTTTAAGGACATCAGGAAACCTTAATTTGTAAAACAAAACTCTCCAAAAATTTCCAAAACAAGCTCTGCCCTTTTTACTGCTCGAGTGCGCTCGATCACATGCTGGTGCGCTAGAGTGCAATGTTGAACTCGAGATTTCTTCTTGTTCGTACGAGTGCTAGTGCGCTCGATCGAACACTTCTGTGCTCGATCGCACTGTATGCAGTTTCCAATTCTTCCAGTTTTTGTTCTCCAAACCAGATAATGCTCCATTTTCTTCAAGAACCTATAAAAACACAGAAAACAAAAAACTGAAGTAAAATGGAATAAAATACGTAAACTAAGAGCTTAACAAATGTAAATTAAGGGGCTTAAATATGAATATTTAAGTACTCATCATAGATCAAATGCATTGACAATATTGATCTACATAACCAAAAAAATAAGAAGAAATACATTGACAATAAAAGACGAGATAATGAAATTGAATCATACTACTATTATTGAGCTCGTTTAAAAGGTTGTTGTAGTATTCAATTCCGTCTTCGTTCACTCCCCCACTTAGCTTTCCTCCTGTAAGTAGTAAAAATTTGTTGGATAAATAGAAAAATGATGTTACAAAACAGTAATAAGATAGATTTCTTGACAAGAATAGAATTTTAACTATAGTAAGATATAATCTATCATTTGTTTCATTTTGACATATAATGAATTTGCATAAACAAGTTATTGAAATCAAAACGAAAAATAGTGTTTGGAAATAAATTTTAGATTTGAATTATTTTTCATTTTTGCTATTATTAACTGGGTTTCATTTAATGATTACATCAAAATAATTGATGAAAATGACGATCTTACTTGGTAGAATTCTAGACCACGAGATTGAGAATCTGTATCCATCTACGCCCATAGTTTTCAACATCGCAACATCCTCCTATAGCATGTCAGGAAAAGAGAATATAAGAAAACTAATATGGAATTTTGTTTTCAGAGTCTTATGGTTTATCAGGCTCCAAATTGTGCATGTTTTTTTTCTTCTTCATATATTGATGATGAAATAAAAGTAGGGCCCCTTGAATATACACATCCCTTAATTAAATAATATCAAGAAGAAATTGAAAAATTAAAAAAAAAAAAGAAAGAAAATCTTTTTTTTGCTTTGTTACCATACCTTGTAAAGTTTAAGTGAGCCACAGGCCTTATCTCCATTACTCTCATCCGCTGTCTTTTCTGATATTCAGTAATGTACATTACAAACAAAGAGTTAAAGATTAAATAAAAATTAAAGTAAATCAGTATGTTGCCTCAACTCATCACTAGTATATATAAAAAAATAGATTAAATTTAACCTGTTAAGAAAATATATCATTATAATGAAATACATAATTCTTGAGCAAATGATCCTCTAATCCATTAGAACATAGATATAGCATTTTTTTCCAGTGATCGGGTTAAATTCTATTGAACTATTATTAATTGCTTGAAAACTCGATATCTTAGCTTAAATCTTATTTAAATGTTAATTATACATAATTGGCAAGGAAATGACATATTACAAAGATGACTGCTTTTGGGCTTACATGACAAGGACAGCCCAACAAAACTCCAACTTCTTGAATCATATTGGGTAATTAAAAAAAAAAGAATAACGGTCATCCATACGACTTTTCTATATAAAAGATCTTGATTTGATCACCTTCCTCATCAATGTACAAAAAAAATCATTACGAATGATTAATTAAGGAATATAAATGTAACTATCATGGCATAACATATATATATATATATATATATATATATATATAACCATTTTTTTTCTTTATAACAATATATGGATTCATTTTGTATAGATAAAGAGACCAGGACATCTATGAGTAAAAGTATCCCATACATTAAATGTACTTCCTTCTACTCCTTCAACCTGAGAAAATGAACAAAATTATTTTTTTGGTACTAGAATAAAAAAACTTGCTAACATATATGGATGACATCTCAAAAAACTTGAGAGAATAATTTTGACATTTACATTGAAAAGCCGTATAATACCTGGTAAGATGACATTTACTTGAATTCTTATCAGATCTCATGGATAGTGATTGTTGTAGTTTAGTGATTGCTCAGTTTATTTCTTCTCCATGTCCTGTAATTTCTGGCTCCTACTCTTGCAAAATTTCTTTGTTAGTGGCTGCTCCTTGTGCTTGGGAGAATCAATTGTCAACAACCCGATTTTGAATTCCCATCTCTTGTGGCCGATTTGCGTTTTTTCAATAAAATTGAGTATTTTCTTATAAAAAAAGAATAACTTTAATTATATAAGTAAAATTTAATCTTCAAAAAACTGATCAAGTTGATATAAAATATTCAAAGTTAATCATGATTTTTATTAGATAGAAATATTGGATAATTAACAATATATCAAGTCTATATGTTGTGTCATCTTGAAACTCAGTGTAGGAAAAGCTTGTTTATGATATTTATTATAAATATATCTAAAAATTTATTTATTAATAATTTGAACATGATAATTACTTTACCGCTTTATATTTTATTTTGACGAGTTATAGCTTTATACTTGATAGCATTAATTTGAGACATTGTTGACAAATAATAAACAATTAATTTTTCCCTTTTAAAAAAATTGGGTCAGTTTAGGTCGGGGGTTTGAGTCATTCAGGTTCGGGTTGTTCGTGTTTCATATCATTAGGGTTTGGGTTCTCTTGGGTCATGGGTCACTAGGGCCTTGGGCTAGTCGGGTTTCAGGTCTGTTGGGTCTTGGGTCAATCGGGTCACGGGTCATTTCATTGTCGGGTTGTTTGGGTCTAGAATCATAATATTTTATTGTATTTCTGGGTTAGGATTGGTCAGGTCAGGTCAGGTTATCGAGACAGATCAGATTTTGCCACCTCTGTCCATATGAAATAAAAGTAAAAATTGACGTAATGACAACTTATCCATCACATATATAGAAAACTATGTATTATATTATTGTTCTATTTGCGTTTAGTTTCTCAACTTGTTTGATTGGGGTCGATCCAGTTTAATTAAAGAATATTTAATTTTATTACTTCGATTGATTTGGTCGCTTTAGTACTTGTTTTACGAAATTTTATGTATCGTCTACATCTTCGATGCTGATTAACAATAATTTGCGTTTTTTTACCGTTCAGTAAAATGAATTCTACTCAACACTAAAATTGAGTCTGAAATAGAAGGAGAAAATCTAAATCCATATAAATTTATCATTTCATGCTAGAGAGAATGTGATTGTGGTATTCTCTATAGAACATCATTATCATTTTATCCCCCAACTTGTAATAACTTTACTATTTAGTTAAATTAATTTGTATCCTTCTCGAAGTCCCTATACCAATTTGTTTTATTTATCCTTAGGCGACATATGATCGAGACTTTAGGAGGCATGAGTAAGGTCATACATATGAACAATATGTTGTTTGTTATCAGTTGTATTAGAGCTGAAATAAAGTAATTTGACATTATTGCCAATTTATTAACAAGTTACCGGAAAATATACCCAAAGCGGTTTATCGAAGTATAGATAAGACAGAGTAATGCTCTTTTTGCATTTATTTGAGTTTGCAAGTAGATAATATTAGATGAGGGAACACTTGATATATAGGAGAAATGATCTTCTTTATTTTTTTTCCTGGAAATATCTAACAGTATTATTGGAAGATCAGATTTTTTTATTGGAGAAAATCCAACGATAATATAGGAATCACATGGCGAGAACCATGTCATTATAACTAGTTGTTGAAAGAGTGTCTAAAGATTGTTGTTTCTTGATGAAATCTGTGTACCATAGAGCTGACTTTTTGGGTTGCCTGTCTGAATAATCACTGAAATTCATGTAGTTCATACCGAACAGCACCGTGAAACCTAGACCAAATTTCGTAGTTGTCCATTAATGACCATGCAAAGTATCCTGCAACATTGGATCCATTCCTACAGACACCAAAAAAGAAGAAAGAAAAGTCATGAATGTATCTTTTGTGTGACAAGAGAGAGAGAGAGAGAGAGACTTACTTGATTGCAGATTTAAGATGACAAAGATGGCTACAATGGCAATCAATCCTCCCGTAATCAGCAAGGGTGTCAGCAAGCGATAATGTGCCATTATCACTAAACCCTAAAAATATCCATATTTACTGTCAGTAATTAAATGAATATTTATACAGTGTTAGGAATAGGCTTACACGAGTGTTGTAATATACTACTCAACCTAGCATGGTGGATGTAAATTTGTTAAAATTTGAGTTAAATTTTAAGAGCTTAACGTTTTATAATTGTAATCATATGCTATAATGAGAAGGCAAGTAAGGATGATTTACTATTTTCTGTGATGTGCGTAAGTGGATTATTGTACTTTTCTTTTATGTACATCAAAAGCTCTTGCAGTCCCCTCGGGTAATAGTAAAATGAAACTGACTGCAATATTTCAAATCAAGGTAATAAAGAAATTATCATAACTAAAGAGATATATCAATGAATAATTTTTTTTAATAATCAAGGAGAAGGACGAAGAATGACAAAATTCTAATATATTAACACATGATAAAGTACTTGATATAACTTAAGTTGATGAAAGTCATAACAAAGAGCCGTAAGGTGTGAAAATAAATTTTACAAAAGTCATCCATTTGTAATAGGAAGGATGTCCAAGTAATATAATGACTTACATTAGGAGACCACATTAAAATTAAATTCATATGCATGATTTTGTATATGTAAATTATCTATATAAACATAAAAGAATAGTATGAAATGTTTGACTAAGTTGATTCATACCGGTACACCGATGGGGGTACCATTAGGAGCGAACCCTATAACAAAAAAAAATTAATTCTTTGTTTTATTAGTAAACATGAAAAGTTTTCTCCAATAATTCTTAATAATTACTTGGAAGTGTTGATATATCTATACTTACATGTAGTTTTAAAAACGTTTATCTGTATCGTAACTAGGGTTTTTGGGATCAGGTGGTGGGTCTGATGCATCAATTGTATATTCGGTAACATAGTAGTTTAAACCGAGAAAATCAAGTGAGCCCTTTAGTAGCTTGCTTTGAGATGGTGAGAATTTTGGAATTCGAGATCCAACAAGCTTTTTCATGATATGTGGGTAGTCACCTCTGGTCAATGGTTCCATGAACCTACAAAAATACAAATAGAAATATATAATAAAACACTAAATTAATACCCCAAAAATAAGTCTAGGTGGTCCAACATATAATGTGCAACAAAAAGGAAATAGTATGTTAAAGTGATAAATATCATTATGGTTCCAATTTTATTGAAAGCAAAACAAGGACACATGAGACCCTTTTTAGTGATTTTGATATGAAACTAAGGAATATGGGGATAACAAAAGATGAGATTCTGATTGAACCCAATGAGGTTTATTTTGGCCGGAGTAAAAGTGAGATGAATAGATAGTAAAGTTAATTTCAGGAGAGAGAGAGAGTAAAAAAACATATTTTGTAATAATATTATTCTTTTTAATATAATTTATTTATAATGACATAAAAAAAAAATTTATCACATAAATGATGTGTCATTGATGGTGTATAGACTCTATACGTTGTCAATAGATAAAATACAAACTCTGGTGTAAGAATATAACAAAGTATACTTCAAGACTGTGAGGGTGGGAATGGGAGTGGGGGTGAAGGTGGGAGTGGAAGGAAGGCCCGGCCTACAATAGTAAACCTTACACAGAACTAAAACATACCATCCAAACATGAATTCAAAGGCTCGTTCAGCAGCATCACGGTTTTTCTTTGTATTATTCCACGGTTTAAACCATCTAGCAATTAGTGTGGTGCCTATCTTTCCCTTTTGATGTTTCTGCACAAATTAATTCTTTTGTTAATAAAAAAATATATTCTATTATCTATTCACATTGAGAAAGTAATTTTTTATTCTAAAAGGAAACATAATTTTTTATTCCACGGTTTTTTTATTTTTTCTTAAAATGTATACATGGTTGTATTTATTAAACATTATCGTGCTTTTCGATACAAATCTACAGTTGTTGCATGAGCTAGAAGTTGGTGGTGTGTTGTCAAAAATGGTTCTGTCCATCTGGGCAACCTGTACATCGACCAGGTGCATTGGTCCCATCTGTAAAACCTTTTTGAGTTATGTTAAATGGTTGATTTAATGTGATCCAATGTTTTACTCTATCACCAATTCTATGGAAGCAAAGATCTGCATAATCTTTGAAATTGTTCCTACATATCGAGCATAAAAGGAATATTAGACCTTTCGTTTTGAGTAAAATAAATTCAAACGAGAAAACTAATTGAAATATAAAATATCACACTGTAAAAGTTAAAAAAAAAAACTAGAGGATGCTTTCGAAAACAACTGTTATTACAAATAGAGGATTCCTTATCATTTTCATATTTCACTACTTTTATTTATTTTTAATGAAAAATATTAAGGTGAGATTTTTAATTCCTTTGTTATAGTTCACATGTGTTTTTTTATTGATTTATATAGTCTGTCCAAAGAAGGAAGCTCACGTTGTATGATAAGTTTGCATGAATTTATTATACAGTAAATAATATAGAAAATATTCTAATTTTTCTCTATATTTTAACTAATTTTAAAATTAATTAATTAAGTATGGTTATGCTATATTTACTAAAAATCTTAATTATACAGGGGTTGCAGTAATTAAGTCAAAATCCCAGTGTCGATGCTCGTGAGGGAATCAGAACCGATGTGATTCATGTGTACGTGGCATCTAACCATAAGCTGTGTATCAGAACGTAAATTGTGGACAGGGTTAGCTATTATCCGTGACAAAGAAAGGAAAACTATTGCATGGATGATGTGATGCTGCGGTGCTGGAGGATCATGCATTTTTTGACGAAAATATTTTTTCTTTTGGTACTTCCAGATTTTGTTTTAACCTACATTGTGAATGTTGGCTCTTCATTTTTTCAGTTAATTATATATATTTCATCGACATTTTTTGTTCTAGATTTTGTTGGTAGTTCTAGATTTTGTTCTAATCTCCTTGCTAGTCACTAATAATAACAATAAAAACTATGTAAAAATATAAATCTAATAAAAATATTTAAAAAAAACACTGTTAATGTATTATATGAGCTTAGTTAGTTTAGTCTCACATTGGTTTTGTATAACTTTGCCTCTCTTATTGGCTTGTATAAATAGAATAGCTCCCTTGTAAGTAAATCACAGCATTCAATACAATTCTCTTTTTTGTATTGTCTCCCTTCTTCTCTTAAATTCAATATGGTATCAGAGCCATAATTGTTCTTAGTAGATTAAGAGTTGAGTATGCTCTGTGATTGCCACTATTAGTTGATCTTTCACATCAGAAAAGCTTCTAGCATATCATTTTCATACCTGTCAGGTCATCACTATAATCAGAGTCTCATTATCCATCGATATCATCTTCATCGTCGCTCCTGTTTTAGACACACTGCTGCCATGTCAGCTTTAAAAGTCATATCAGCGCCACGTTACTACCATGTAAGCGCCATGTCATCAGTTAACCCCCATGTCACCGGTTTCTTGGAGGTTCACCTTCTTCTTTGCGCCTATGGCTGAATTGGACTTAGCCCAGGTCATTACTACTGTTCTGGATGAATCTAATTATGTTGTGTGGGCTCAAGAAATGTCTAGTTTCATCCGTGGATGAAAATTGTGGCGTTACGTGACTGGAGATATCATTGAACCCAAGAAGAAGGACGACGAATATGCTGACAAATATGTTGACCGTCTAGAGGACTGGGATAGTAAAAATCACTAGATTCTCACATGGTTTCATGCCACTATTATCCCAGAAATCAAACTTCAAATTGGTACACTCCATACAACTAAAGAAGCTTGGGATCTTCTCCAACCCCACTACACCAGGGCAAACATCTCAAATTGGTATCGTCTTCTTTCCACCCTTCATAGCATGCGCCAGGAACCTGGACAAACTATCAACTGCTTTCTTTCTCAGATGACTGCCGTGTGGAACCAGTTAGCTCTCACTGAGCCAACTTGGGAATGCACAAAAGACACTGATGTTTATGGAAAGTATCGAACTGAGACACGCATTATGCAATTCCTGATGGGCTTGATAGAGGAATTTGAACCTATACGAGCTTCAATCCTACATTGGGGCGCGATACCTCCCCTAAACGACGTCCTTTCTAATCTACTCAGTGAGGGAACACATCTTGCCACATTACAAGGATCTCAAACAGATGTTGCCCTTGCAACACTTGTTGCTCTAAGGCAAACCCATACCAGAAGCCCTTATATTGCAGGTTTTGTCATTCACAAGGGCATGAATTATTTAAATGTCCTTCTCGCCTGTGTAAAGTCTGCAAAGAATCGGGTCACTATCTTACAGACTGCCCTAAACTTCCATCCGAAAATCAGTCAAATGGCAACCAATATCGCTCTTGAGACTCATACAATCAGTTCTATTCCAAGCCAAAGAATACTGCTACAGTAGCCACTGATGCTACACCAACTTCATCTAGCTCTCCACCTGATTGGAGTGGTTTCTACACTGTTCTTACCTAGGCTCTAAATAAAACAGGTAACAATATAGCCATGTCAGCTCCACTAGGTACATCTCGATGGTATTTTGATTATACCTGTTGCCATCACATGATTTCTGATGCCTTTATGTTTTCCTCTAAAACCTGTGATGAGCATGCACCTACTATTTACACTGTTAATGGATCAAATATGTTGGTCAACCACACTAGACATGTTGACAGTTCTCATTTGTCTCTCCCTGACACATATTTGGTTACAAATTATACGTTTAACCTTATATCTGTTGGACAACTATGTGGTCTTAGACTTGATTTGCATTTTTCTTCTACTGGTTATCGTGTGCAGGACCCTCAGACAAGAAAACTCTTTGGAACTGGCCGTAAAGTTGGACGCCTCTTTGAGCTCACTCACCTCCAAGTCCCATCCTCACCATCACCAAACAAATCAGCCGTATCCATCCCAGCACTCTCACCCGTGGAATTGTGGCACTCTCGGTTAGGTCACACTTCATCCAACCCTTTACGTTCTCTTATTTCTAGTGGTCAGTTAGGTTCATTTAACCATGAGTCTTTTCATTGTATTCATTGTCAACTTGTAAAACAATCAGCTTTATCTTTTAGTGAGAGTCAGTCTGTTTTCCTTGCATATTTTAATTTAGTACATTCTGACGTTTGGGGGCCTTCTCCTCATGCATCAATGGATGGTGCTCACTATTTTATTATATTTATGGATGACTATTCTCATTATACTTGGTTGTTTCTTATGAAAAGCAGATCTGAACTCTTTCAAATATATTCTAATTTTTCTTCTGTGGTTCAAACTCAATTCTCTCGGAATATCAAAATTTTTTCTTCAGATAATGTAATAGAATATAAAGATTGTGCTTTTCTAAACCTATTTCACAAAAATGGCACGCTACCCCACCGCTCGTGCCTTGGAACCTCCCAATAAAATGGACGAGTCGAACGCAAACATCGACCTATTCTTGACACTATTCGTGCTCTACTCATTTCGTCATCATGTCCTAAATGTTTCTGGGGTGATGTTGCCTTAACCGCAGTGTACACAATCAATTGTGTCCCTTTCGCTACAAACCAGAATCAGTATCCATTCGAGCGCCTTTTCGGTAAACCTTATAATTACTCTAACCTCAGAGTCTTTGGTTGCACTTGTTTTGTTCTTCGCAAACCACATGAACACAACAAATTACAACAAAGGGCTCATCTATGTTGTTTCATTGGATATGGTATTGAATATAAGCGGTATCGATGCTGGGATCCTATTTCTAAAACTCTTCGTATCTCTCGTCAGGTCATTTTTCGGGAACATCAAATGTTCTCTTCCTTATGGTCATTTGACATGTCAACCATCACGGACTCCAGATTCTTTACTGATCCATCTATTGAGTTATTTCCTAAGAATCCAGTTTTAGGTACTGTTGGGTCCACCTCAGAATCACCAACTGATATCACCCCTTCCGTTCCAGAACCACTAGCTGATCCTACCTCTCCAAACCCAGCTCCAGCTTCAGAACCATTAGCTGACCTTACCTCTCTAACTCAATCGGTCGTGCCCGAGGATATTCCTATATCTGATGAGTCTGCACCGACTCCCTCTGAGAGCAATCCTCCATATCACCCCTGCAGATCTACCAGGGTAACTCATCTCCCTTCTCATCTTGCTAATTACCATGGTGATTATCATTGTTTTTCAATTATACTTCATCTGCATGAGCCTCAATTCTATAAAGAGGCTAGTACTAATCCTCTTTGGCAGAAAGCAATAGATGAAGAACTTCAGGCCCTAGCTAAAACTCATACCTAGGATATTGTTGATCTGGCCCCTAGAAAAACTCCTATTGGGTGCAAATGGGTGTTTAAGATCAATACACTTTCTGATGGCACTGTTGAACGATATAAAGCCCGACTTATTGCCAAAGGATTTGGTCAGGAATATAACATTGACTATGAAGAGACATTTGCTCCAGTGGCAAGGCTCACATCTGTTTGTATACTCCATGCTATCGCCGCCATTCGAAGATGGACTCTGTTTCAAATGGATGTCAAAAATGCATTTCTCAATGGGGATCTTCTTGAGGAAGTCTATATGCATACCTCTCCCGGTTTAGATGCCCCTCAAAACAAAGTTTGTCACCTTCGTCGTGCCCTATATGGTTTGAAACAAGCTCCACGTGCATGGTTTGCCAAATTCAGCACTACCATTCATCAGTTGGGGTTCACATAGAGTGCTCATGATTCGGCTCTGTTTATCCACCACACTGCCAACCGTATTATCCTTCTTTTACTGTATGTGGATGATATAGTTATTACTAGAGATGATCTACATGGTATTTTTGAACTTAAAAAGTTTCTTAGTGGCCAATACGAGATGGAAGATCTTGGCGTGCTCACCTATTTTCTTAGCCTCGAAGTCTCATCTAGTTCTGATTGATTTTTTCTCTTTTAGGCCAAATATACCTTGGATCTCCTTTCCAAGGCTGGGATCACTGACTCAACCACTGCCACTACTCCTTTCGAGCCAAACGTCAGACTTACCCCACTCGATGGTTCACCTCTTCAGGATGTCACTCTATAACGCCAATTGGTTGGAAGTCTTGTATATCTTACTGTCACTCGCCCTGACATTGCCTATGCCGTTCATCAAGTCAGCTGGTTCTTGTCTGCTCCTCGGATCACCCATTACTCGGCTGTTCTTCACATTCTTCGGTATATTAAGAGTACTTTATTTCATGGGCTTCATTTCTCAGCACAGTCTACCCCCGTCTTACAAGCTTATTCTGATGCCGATTGGGCCGGAGACCCCACCGATAAACGTTCATCCACTAGTTACTGATTCTTTTTGGGAAATTTTCTCATTTCCTAGTGTAGTAAAAAATAAACTGTGGTTCCTCGCTCCAGTACTGAAGCTGAATATCGTGCCATGGCTGATGCAACTCAAGAACTTCTCTGGCTTCGATGGCTACTCACTGACATAGGTATCTCTTCTCCTGTTGCCACTATCCTACACTGTTACAACAGAAGTACTATTCAGATCGCTCAGAATGATGTCTTCCATGAGCGTACAAAACAAATTGAGAATGATTTCCACATCATCCATGATTACATTCTCCAGAATACGGTACATTTACAATCCGTCAGTTCAGCCGATAAGACAGCTGACATTTTCACTAAGGCTCATCCACCCGGACGCTTTCACTATCTGGTTTCCAAACTCAAGTTCACCTCCCACTTACCGCCTTGAGTTTGAGGGGTGTTAATGTATTATATGAGATTAGTTAGTTTAGTCTCACTTTGGTTTTGTATAGCTTTGCCTCTCTTATTGGCTTGTATAAATAGGATAGCTCCCTTATAAGTAAATCACACTATTCAATACAATTCTCCTCTTTGTATTGTCTCACTTCCTCTCTTAAATTCAACAAACACAATCAAATCACCTTAAAAAAAAAAAAAAAAAAACTATGTTTTGTATACGTATTGGCGATGTTTGGTTGGATATTTAAGATATTTAAGTTAACTTGCTTTAAGTTGGCTTAAATGTCCAACCAAACATATTGATTAAAAATCATTAAGAAAATTTTTGTAAATATATAGAGATGCAATTTTCAAACAAATTAGCTAACCCTAATCTACTCCTAATCTTAAAGCCAAAATATATGTTTGCATCATATTTGCTCAAGGATTTTATATTTTATTTAGAAATTATACACTTTCTAAGCTCCCTAATTTTGGCCCATGGGTTTGTATAATTAGTTACCTTAAGGTCACAATCATTTATGCTTAATCTTCTACACTAAAGTAGGATCATGTGATACTGCGGTGCATTGAGGCTCATGCTTCGTTGGAGGAAAATCTTTCAATTTCTGGTACCTTGGCACGGGGTAGTTTCAGAATTGGTGGGAAATTGATGTGCATTTGCAGTTAGAAAATTAGTGTTACAGGACCTTATAAAAATTTAATTTTACCGTCTTTTAATTGTTTTAAAAAATAATTCTATGGGGCAACAAAAATTATATTATTTGTAAAAGCGGTTAATAATGAAACTATAATCCTGTAGGACCATGTAAATTATTTTATTAACAAACGAAAAGTATTAAAATTGTTAGTTCCAGAACCACTAAAATTAGTTTTGTCTTCTAGCACACTACCCTAAGCTTGTATTTTTTGTGTATCATCAGATCATTAGTTTCATATATTAAAATATTTTATATATATTTGTAATTATGTTTCTTTTCACTTGTTAGGGTTTGAAATTGTTGAAGTCACTTTTGAAGTTCAAGACGGTCCAAGAAAATGTTCTTTTTGGAGACACTGGGCATTAAATTTTGTTTCCTATTTTTGAGCTTCGTTTAGCCTTGACTATTTATTTGATCATTATTTTCTTTTACCTTCACTCAAGATACGATCTATTGCTTATCTCATTGTATGGAACTCAAAATTCAAAGTTAGTTTTAAATTTTTGGAATTTCTAAGAAGATTATTGTTGGTAAAGTATTAGAAATGTCTTTTTAAGTGTGTTCATTCTCAAGATTTTTTAATCAATATTTATTAAGTGTCTTTCAAAAATTGAGTTGAATACTTGAATCCTTATCAGATCACAAGGATAGTTATTGTTGTAGTTTAGTGATTGCTCAGTTTATTTTTTCTCCATGTCCTGTAATTTCTGGCTCCTACTCTTGCAAAATTTTCTTTGTTAGTGGCTGCTCCTTGTGCTTGGGAGAATCAATAGTCAACCACCCGATTTTGAAATCCCATCTCTTGTGGCTGATTTGGGTTTTTTTTTCAATAAAATTGAGTATTTTCTTATAAAAAAGGAATAACTTTAATTATATAAGTAAAATTTTATCTTCAAAAAACTGATCAGGTTGATATAAAATATTCAAAATTAATCATGATTTTTATTAGATAGAAATATTGGATAATTAACAATATATCAAGCCTATATGTTGTGTCATCCTGAAACTCGGTGTAGAAAATGCTTGTTTATGATATTTATTATAAATATATCTAAAAATATATTTTTTAATAATTTGAATAAGATAATTACTTTACCGCTTTATATTTTATTTTGACGAGTTATAGCTTTATACTTTATAGCATTAATTTGAGACATTGTTGACAAATAATAAACAATTAATTTTTCTCTTTTAAAAAATTTGGATCAGTTCAGGTCTGGGGTTTGAGTCATTCAGGTTCGGTTTGTTCGATTTTCATATCGTTTTGGTTTGGGTTCTCTTGGGTCTTGGGTCACTAGGGCCTTGGGCTAGTCGTGTTTAAGGTCTGTTGGGACTTGGGTCAATCGGGTCACGGGTCATTTCATTGTCTGGTTGTTTGGATCTGGAATCATAATATTTTATTGTATTTTTGGGTTAGGATTGGTCGGGTCGGGTCAGGTTATCGGGTCAGATCAAATTTTGCCACCTATGTACATATTAAATAAAAGTAAAAATTGACGTAATGACAACTTATCCATCTCATATATAGAAAACTATGTATTATATTATTGTTCTATTTGCGTTTAGTTTCTCGACTTGTTTGATTGAGGTTGATCCAGTTTAATTAAAGAATATTTAATTTTATAGTTCGATTGATTTGGTCGCTTTAGTACTTGTTTTACGAAATTTTATGTATCGTCCACATCTTCGATGCTGATTAACAATAATTTGCGTTTTTTTACCGTTCAATAAAAGAAATCCAACTCAACACTAAAATTGAGTCTGAAATAGAAAGAGAAAATCTAAAACCGTATAAATTTATCCTTTCATGCTAGAGAGAATGTGATTGTGGTATTCTCTATAGCAATTTGTTTTATTTATCCTTAGGCGACATATGATCGGGACTTTGGGAGGCATGAGTAAGGTCATACATATGAACAATATGTTGTTTGTTATCAGTAGTATTAGAGCTGAAATAAAGTAATTTGACATTATTGCCAATTTATTAACAAGTTACCGGAAAATATACACAAAGCGGTCTATCGAAGTATAGATAAGACAGAGTAATGCTCTTTATGCATTTATTTGAGTTTGCAAGTAGATAATATTAGATGGGGAAACACTTGATATACAGGAGAAATGATCTTCTTTATTTTTTTTTCTGGAAAAATCCAACAGTATTATAGGAAGATCAGATTTTTTTATTGGAGAAAATCCAACGATAATATAGGAATCACATGGCGAGAACCATGTCATTCAAACTAGTTGTTGAAAGAGTGTCTAAAGATTGTGGTTTCTTGACGAAATCCGTGTACCCTAGAGCTGACTTTTTGGGTTGCCTATCTGAATAATCACTGAAATTCACGTAGTTCATGCCGAACCCCACCGTGAAACCTAGACCAAATTCAAATTTGTCCATTAATGAACATGCAAAGTATCCTGCAACATTGGATCCATTCCTACACACACCAAAAAAGAAGAAAGAAAATTCATGAATGTATCTTTTGTGTGACAAGAGAGAGAGAGGGAGACTTACTTGATTGCAGATTTAAGATGACAAAGATGGCTACAATGGCAATCAATCCTCCCGTAATCAGCAAGGGTGTCAGCAAGCGATAATGTGCCATTATCTCAAAACCCTAAAAATATCCATATTTACTGTCAGTAATTAAATGAATATTTATATAGTGTTAGGAATAGGCTTACACGAGTGTTGTAATATACTACTCAACCTAGCATGGTGGATGTAAATTTGTTAAATTTTGAGAGCTTAACATTTTATAATCGTAATCATATGCTATAATGAGAAGGCAAGTAAGGATGATTTACCATTCTCTGCGATGTACGTAAGTGGATTATTGTACTTTTCTTTTATGTACGTCAAAAGCTCTTGCAGTCCTCTCGGGTAATAGTAAAATGAAGTTGACTGCAATATTTCAAATCAAGGTAATAAAGAAATTATCATAACTAAAGAGATATATTAATGAATGATTTTTTTTTAATAATCAAGGAGGAGGGCGAAGAATGACAAAATTCTAATATATTAACACATGATAAAGTACTTGATATAACTTAAGTTGATGAAAGTCAGAACAAAGAGCCGTAAGGTGTGAAAATAAATTTTACAAAAGTCATCCATTTGTAATAGGAAGGATGTCCAAGTAATATAATGACTTACATTAGGAGACCACATTAAAATTAAATTCATATGCATGATTTTGTATATGTAAATTATCTATATAAACATAAAAGAATAGTATGAAATGTTTGACTAAGTTGATTCATACCGGTACACCGATGGGGGTACCATTAGGCGCGAACCCTATAACAAAAAAAATTAAGTCTTTGTTTTATTAGTAAACATGAAAAGTTTTCTCCAATAATTCTTAATAATTACGTGGATGTGTTGATATATCTATACTTACATGTAGTTTTAAAACATTTATCTGTATCGTAACTAGGGTTTTTGGGATCAGGTGGTGGGTCTGATGCATCAATTGTATATTCGGTAACATAGTAGTTTAAACCGAGAAAATAGAGTGAGCCATTTAGTAGCTTGCTTTGAGTTGGTGAGAATTTTGGAAGTCGAGATCCAACAAGCTTTTTCATGATATGTGGGTAGTCACCTCTGGTCAATGGTTCCATAAACCTACAAAAATACAAATAGAAATATATAATAAAACACTAAATTAATACCCAAAAAATAAGTCTAGGTGGTCCAACATATACTGTGCAACAAAAAGGAAATAGTACGTTAAAGTGATAAATATCATTATGGTTCCACTTTTATTGAAAGTAAAACAAGGACACATGAGACCCTTTTTGGTGATTTTGATATGAAACTAAGGAATATGGGGATAACAAAAGATGAGATTCTTATTGAACCCAATGAGGTTTATTTTGGCCGGAGTAAAAAGCGAGATGAATAGATAGTAAAGTTAATTTCAGGAGATAGAGAGAGAGTAAAAAAACATATTTTGTAATAATATTATTCTTTTTAATATAATTTATTTATAAGGACACAAAAAAAAAATTATCACATAAATGATGTGTCATTGATGGTGTATAGACTCTATACGTTGTCAATAGATAAAATACAAACTCTTGTGTAAGAATATAACAAAGTATTCTTCAAGACTGTGAGGGTGGGAATGGGAGTGGGGGTGAAGGTGGGAGTGGAGGGAAGGCCCTGCCTACAATAGTAAACCTTACACAGAACTAAAACATACCATCCAAACATGAATTCAAAGGCTCGTTCAGCAGCATCACGGTTTTTCTTTGTATTATTCCACGGTTTAAACCATCTAGCAATTAGTGTGGTGCCTATCTTTCCCTTTTGATGTTTCTGCACAAATTAATTCTTTTGTTAATAAAAAAATATATTCTATTATCTATTTACATTGATAAAGTAATTTTTTATTCTATAAAAACGTAGTGGCAAAGGAAACATACTAAGCGGTTAATAATGAAACTATAATCCTATAAGACCATGGAAATTATTTTATTAACAAACGAAAAGTATTAAAATTGTTAGTTCCAGAAACACTAAAATTATTTTATTAATGAAATGATAATTATGCATAAAAGTGAAAGAGAACTATTTTCAAGTAAGAATTATAAGATCATTAAAGTGAGTTTTATTATCGTTACGATGATTTCGTCGTAATGATATTGAATAAGTATTCGTATGAGATTACAAATTTCGATTTACTTATACAGGAAATTAATACGAAAACTGTAATCCAAGAAACCTTGAAAATAATTTTACTATCGAACAAAAAATTAGCGAAAGTTATGGTTTCAAGAACAATTTTTTTTTTTTTTAATATGACTTTATGGAACCATCGCAACTATTTTAGTTGTAAAAACTTTTTTTTTTTTTATCGTTTTTCAATCATCCTATAGTCCTGGTATTAAGTGTCGTAATTGCGTGGATTTTGGAGGGCCTAAAGTTGAGAGTCCACTGCATTGGTGCACTTGGCAATTAGCTTACTAATTGAACCTTATGGTTCTATTTACTTGGAATATTCTAGAAAACTTGTTGACTAGCATGTTCATTGGTCCTCACATATGAACAATTTCTTTCCCACTTTTCTGTACATATGTTTTTATTTTTTATAGTATACTTAGAATATAGTTTTTTAGGATTTTGATCAAACAGACTTTTTGGACTCTGGATCAAGAAAGTCAGATGTAGATTTGTATATGGATGAAAAGCAAATTGATCATCCAGTAGAGATTGATATTTTACACTATTGAAAAGAGAATGAACTGAACATCGATTTACAGACCATTTTTCCATTTTAATGGATGTATTGAGTGTTCCTATCACTACAGGTTCTTCAGAATCAACCTTTAGTATGGGTAGTAGAGCTTTAAGCAAATGGAGAAGCACTCTTCTTCCTGAACATGTGGAAGTTTTGATAACAACTCGTAGTTGGATATTTGGATATCATGGTCATAAGTAGGATGTTTCTGCACAAATTAATTCTTTTGTTAATAAAAAATTATATTATATGATCTATTCACCGTCTCGAATTGAGAAAGTAATTTATTATTCTAGAAAAACATAGTGGCAAAGGAAACATACTAGTTTTTTTTTTTCTTAAAATATATACATGGTTGTATTTATTAAACATTATAGTGCCTTTAGAACCTGATATTTTTTTCGATACAAATCTACAGTTGTTGCATGAGCAAGAAGTTGGTGGTGTGTTGTCAAATATGGTTCAGTCCCCGAATCTTCTCCATCTGGGCAACCTGTACATCGACCAAGCGCATTGGTCCCATCCGTATAACATTTTTGACTTACGGTAAATGGTTGATTTAAGGTGATCCAATGCTTTACTCTATCACCAAATCTATGTGTTAATGTATTATATGGGCTTAGTCCCACATTGGTTGTGTATAGCTTTGCTTCTCCTATTAGCTTGTATAAATAAGATAATTCCACATTGGTTGTGTATAGCTTTACTTCTCCTATTAGCTTATATAAATAGGATAGCTCCCTTTGTAAGTAAATCACACCATTCAATACAATTCTTCTCTTTGTATTGTCTCACTTCCTCTCTTAAATTCAACATGGTATCAGAGCCTTAATGGTTCTCGGTATTTTAAGAGTTGAGTATGCTCTGTGATTGCCACTATTAGTGGATCCTTCACATCAGAAATTCTCGGTATATTAAGAGTTGAGTATGCTCTGTGATTGCCACTATTAGTGGATCCTTCACATCAGAAAAACTTCTAGTATATCATTTTCATACCTGTCGGGTCATCACTATAGTCGGAGTCTCATTCTCCATCGACATCATCTCCGCTGTCGCTTCTGTTTCAGAAACGCTGCTGCCACGTCAGCCCTAAAAGCCACATCAGCGCCACCTCATTGCCACCTCAGTGCCACGTCACCCATTGACATCATCTCCACTGCCACATCAGTGCCACGTCACTCGTTGACATCATCTCCGCTGCCGCTCCTGTTTCAGACACGCTGCTGCCACAGTAGCACCACATCAACAACACGTCAGCACCACGTTACTCGTTGACCGTCACATCATCAGTTGACTGCCACGTCATCAGTCGATCGCCACATCACCGGTTGACTGCCACATCATCAGTTGACCGTCACATCACTGGTTTCTTGGAGGTTCACCTTCCTCTTTGCTTCTATGGCTGAACCGGACTTACCCCACCGACAGAGCACACACCAGAAGCCCTTATATTGCAAGTATTGTCATTCACAAGGGCATGAATTGCTCAAATGTCCTTCTCGCCTATGTAAAGTCTGCAGAGAACCGGGTCACTATCTTGCAGACTGCCCTAAACTTCCATCTGGAAATCAGTCAAATGGGAACCAATATCACTCTCGAGGCTCATACAATCGGTCATATTCCAAGCCAAAGAATACTGCTGCCGTAACCACTGATGCTGCACCAACTTCATCCAATTCTCCACCTGATTGGAGTGGTTTCTGCACCGTTCTTACCGAGGCTCTAAATAAAATCGGTAACAATATAGCCATGTCAACTACACCAGGTACATCCCGATGGTATTTCGATTCTGCTTGTTGCAATCACATGACTTCTGATGCCTCTATTTTTTCCTCTAAAACCCGTGATGAGCATGCGCATACTATTCACACTGCCAATGGATCAAATATGCTGGTCAGCCATACTGGACATGTTGATAGTTCTCATTTGTCTCTCCCTGACACATATTTAGTTCCTAATCTTACGCTTAACCTTATATCTGTTGCACAACTATGTGATCTTGGACTTGATGTGCATTTTTCTTCTACTGGTTGTCGTGTGCAGGACCCTCAGACAGGAAAACTCCTTGGAACCGACCGTAAAGTTGGACGCCTCTTTAAGCTCACTCATCTCCAAGTCCCATCCTCACCATCACCAAATCAATCAGCCGCATCCATCCCAGCACTCTCACCTGTGGAATTGTGGCACTCTCGGTTAGGTCATACTTCATCTAGCCCTCTACGTTCTCTTATTTCTAGTGGTCAGTTAGGTTCACTTCAGCATGAGTCTTTTCATTGTATTCATTGTCAACTTGCAAAACAATCAGCTTTACCTTTAATGAGAGTCAGTCCGTTTCCCTTGCACCTTTTGATTTAGTTCATTCTGACGTTTGAGGGCCTTCTCCTCATGCATCAATGGGTGGTGCTCGTTATTTTGTTATATTTGTGGACGACTATTCTCGTTATACTTGGTTGTTTCTTATGAAAAGCAGATCTGAACTCTTTCAAATATATTCTGATTTTTCTTCTATGGTTCAAACTCAATTCTCTCGGAATATCAAAATTTTTCGTTCAGATAATGCAATGGAATATAAAGACCGTGCTTTTCTAAACCTACTTCACAAAAATGGCACGCTCCCCCACCGCTCGTGCCTTGGAACCTCCCAACAAAATGGACGAGCTGAACGCAAACATCGACATATTCTTGACACCGTTCGTGCTCTACTCATTTCGTCATCATGTCCTGAACGTTTCTGGGGTGATGTTGCATTCACCGCAGTATACACAATCAATCGTGTCCCTTCCACTACAATCCAAAATCAATCTCCATTCGAGCGCCTTTTCGGTAAACCTCCTGATTACTCTAACCTCAGAGTCTTTGGTTGCGCTTGTTTTGTTCTTCTCAAACCACATGAACACAACAAATTACAACCAAGGGCTCATCTATGTTGTTTCATTGGATATGGTATTGAACATAAGGGGTATCGATGCTGGGATCCTATTTCTAAAACTCTTCGTATCTCTCGTCATGTTATTTTTTAGGAACATCAAATGTTCTCTTCCTTACGGTCATTTGACATATCAACCATCACTAACTCCAGATTCTTTACTGATCCATCTATTAAGTTATTTCCTGAGAATCCAGTTTCAGATACTGTTGAGTCCACCTCCGAATCACCAGCTGATATCACCCCTTCCGTTCCAGAACCACCAGTTGATCCTACCTCTCCAGACCCAGTTCCAGCTCCAGAACCATCAGCTGACCTCACCTCTCTGACTCAATCGGTCGTGCCCGAGGATATTCCTATGTCTGATGAGTCTGCACCGACTCCCTCTGAGAGCCATCCTCCAGATCACCCCCGCAGATCTACCAGGGTAACTCACCCCCCTTCTCATCTTGCTGATTACCATTGTGATTATCATTGTTTTTCCACTATACTTCATCTGCATGAGCCTCAATCCTATAAGGAGGCTAGTACTAATCCTCTTTGGCAGAAAGCAATGGATGAAGAACTTCAGGCCCTAGCTAAAACTCATACATGGGATATTGTTGATCTACCCGCTGGAAAAACTCCTATTGGGTGCAAATGGGTGTTTAAGATCAAGACACTTTCTGATGGCTCTATTGAACGATATAAAGCCCGACTTGTTGCCAAGGGATTTGCTCAGGAATATGGCATTGACTATGAAGAGACATTTGCTCCAGTGGCGAGGCTCACATCTGTCCGTACACTCATTGCTGTCGCCACCATTCGAAGATGGACTCTATTTCAAATGGATGTCAAAAATGCATTTCTGAATGGGGAACTTCTTGAGGAAGTCTATATGCATACACCTCCTGGCTTGGATGCCACTCGAAACAAAGTTTGTCGCCTTCGTCGTGCCTTATATGGTTTAAAACAAGCTCCACGTGCCTGGTTTGCCAAATTCAGCACTACCATTCATCAGTTTGGGTTCACACCGAGTGCTCATGATTCGGCTCTGTTTATCCGCCATACTGCCAACGGTATTATCCTTCTTTTACTGTACGTGGATGATATGGTTATTACTGGAGATGATCCACATGGTATTTCTGAACTCAAAAAGTTTCTCAGTGGCCAATTCGAGATGAAAGATCTTGGCGTGCTCACCTATTTTCTTGGCCTCGAAGTCTCATCTAATTCTGATGGATTTTTTCTCTCTCAGGCCAAATATGCCTCGGACCTCCTTTCCAAGGCTGGGATCACTGACTCAACCACTGCCACTACTCCTCTCGAGCCGAATGTCAGACTTACCCCACTCGATGGTTCACCTCTTCAGGATGCCACTCTATATCGTCAACTGGTTGGAAGTCTTGTATATCTTACTGTCACTCGCCCTGACATTGCTTATGCCGTTCATCAGGTCAGTTGGTTCTTGTCCGCTCCTCGGACCACCCATTACTCGACTGTTCTTCGCATTCTTAGGTACGTCAAGGGTACTTTATTTCATGGGCTTCATTTCTCAGCACAGTCTGCCCCCGTTTTACAAGCCTATTCTGATGCCGATTGGGCCGGAGACCCCACCGACAGACGTTCAACCTCTGGTTACTGTTTCTTTTTGGGCAATTCTCTCATTTCCTGGCGTAGTAAGAAACAAACTGTGGTTGCTCGCTCCAGTACCGAAGCTGAATATCGTGCCATGGCTGATGCAACTCAAGAACTTCTCTGGCTTCGATGGCTACTCGCTGACATGGGTATCTCTTCTCCTGCTGCCACTATCCTACACTGTGACAACAGGAGTGCTATTCAGATCGCTCACAATGATGTCTTCCACGAGCGTACAAAACACATCGAGAATGATATCCACTTCATCCGTGATCACATTCTCCAGAATACGGTTCGTCTACAATCCGTCAGTTCAGCCGATCAGACAGCTGACATTTTCACTAAGGCTCATCCACCCGGACGCTTTCACTCTCTGGTTTCCAAACTCAAGTTCACCTCCCACTTACCGCCTTAAGTTTGAGGGGGGATGTTAATGTATTATATGGGCTTAGTCCCACATTGGTTGTGTATAGCTTTGCTTCTCCTATTAGCTTGTATAAATAAGATAATCCCACATTGGTTGTGTATAGCTTTACTTCTCCTATTAGCTTATATAAATAGGATAGCTCCCTTTGTAAGTAAATCACACCATTCAATATAATTCTTCTCTTTGTATTGTCTCACTTCCTCTCTTAAATTCAACACTATGGAAGCAAAGATTTGCATAATCTTTGAAATCGTTCCCACATATCGACCATATAGGGAATATTAGACCTTTCATTTTGAGTAAAATAAATTAAAACGAGAAAACTAGTTGAAATATAAAATATCACACTGTAAAAGTAAAAAAAAAAAAAGGAAACTAGATGATACTTTCAAAAACAACTGTTATTACACTATTAATCAGTTTTCGTTTCGTTTGCTTTAAAATTGTGTTCCCAAACTATATGTTGAATTCTGGTGGGGGTCAATATACTCAAGTAATTGTTGATTTTTAACTATTATGCTATATAGATTAAAAGGGTTGCAAGAGCTTTGGGGAGGCATGGCCTATGATTGGTTTTGCCACATAATATATAAAAGCAAAACAAAAATTTATATAGTCAATATAGCAAATGATCAGGTTGATTGTTCAAAGAATGAGAATGAATCACTTATACAGTGTGAGGACTCAAGAAACCTCCATACTCATCTTGTAAGATTTGAGGAAGATCCTGTACATATGAAATAAAAGTAAAAATTGACGTAATGACAGCTTATCAATCACATATATAGAAAACTATGTATTATATTATTGTTCTATTTGCGTTTAGTTTCTCGACTTGTTTGATTGGGGTCGATCCAGTTTAATTAGAGAATATTTAATTTTATGACTTCGATTGATTTGGTCGCTTTAGTACTTGTTTTACGAAATTTTATGTATCGTCTACATCTTCGATGCTAATGAACAATAATTTACGTTTATTTACCGTTCAATAAAAGAAATCCTACTCAACACTAAAATTGAGTCTGAAATAGAAAGAGAAAATCTAAAACCATATAAATTTATCATATCATGCTAGATAGAATGTGATTGTGGTATTCTCTATAGAATGTCATTATCATTTTATCCCCCAACTTGTAATAACTTTACTATTTAGTTAAATGAATTTGTATCCTTCTCGAAGTCCCTATTGCGATTTGTTTTACTCATCCTTAGACGACATATGATCGAGACTTGAGGAGGCATGACTAAGGTCATACATATGAACAATATGTTGTTAGTTATCAATAGTATTAGAGCTAAAATAAAGTAATTTGACATTATGGCCAATTTATTAACAAGTTACCGGAAGATATACACAAAGCGGTCTATCGAAGTATAGATAATACAAAGTAATGCTCTTTATGCATTTATTTGAGTTTGCAAATAGATAATATTTGATGAGAGAACACTTGATATATAGAAGAAATGATCTTCTTTATTTTTTTTTTCCTAGAAAAATCCAACAGTATTATAGGAAGATCAGATTTTGTTATTGGAGAAAATCCAACGATAATATAGGAATCACATGGCGAGAACCATGTCATTCAAACTAGTTGTTGAAAGAGTGTCTAAAGATTGTTCTTTCTTGACGAAATCTGTGTACCATAGAGCTGACTTTTTGGGTTGCCTATCTGAATAATCACTGAAATTCACGTAGTTCATACCGAACCGCACCGTGAAACCTAGACCAAATTCATAGTTGTCCATTAATGACCATGCAAAGTATCCTGCAACATTGGATCCATTCCTACACACACCAAAAAAGAAGAAAGAAAAGTCATGAATGTATCTTTTGTGTGACAAGAGAGAGAGAGAGAGAGAGAGAGAGAGACTTACTTGATTGCAGATTTAAGATGACAAAGATGGCTACAATGGCAATCAATCCTCCCGTAATCAGCAAGGGTGTCAGCAAGCGATAATGTGCCATTATCACTAAACCCTAAAAATATCCATATTTACTGTCAGTAATTAAATGAATATTTATATAGTGTTAGGAATAGGCTTACACGAGTGTTGTAATATACTACTCAACCTAGCATGGTGGATGTAAATTTGTTAAAATTCGAGTTAAATTTTGAGAGCTTAATGTTTTATAATCGTAATCATATGCTATAATGAGAAGGCAGGCAAGGATGATTTACCATTCTCTGTGATGTACGTAAGTGGATTATTGTACTTTTCTTTTATGTGCGTCAAAAGCTCTTGCAGTCCCCTCGGGTAATAGTAAAATGAAACTGACTGCAATATTTCAAATCAAGCTAATAAAGAAATTATCATAACTAAAGAGATATATTAATGAATAATTTTTTTTAATAATCAAGGAGGAGGACGAAGAATGACAAAATTCTAATATATTAACACATGATAAAGTACTTGATATAACTTAAGTTGATGAAAGTCAGAACAAAGAGCCGTAAGGTGTGAAAATAAATTTTACAAAAGTCATCCATTTGTAATAGGAAGGATGTCCAAGTAATATAATGACTTACATTAGGAGACCACATTAAAATTAAATTCATATGCATGATTTTGTATATGTAAATTATCTATATAAACATAAAAGAATAGTATGAAATGTTTGACTAAGTTGATTCATACCGGTACACCGATGGGGGTACCATTAGGAGCGAACCCTATAAAAAAAAAAATTAATTCGTTGTTTTATTAGTAAACATGAAAAGTTTTCTCCAATAATTCTTAATAATTACTTGGAAGTGTTGATATATCTATACTTACATGTAGTTTTAAAACGTTTATCAGTATCGTAACTAGGGTTTTTGGGATCAGGTGGTGGGTCTGATGCATCAATTGTATATTCGGTAACATAGTAGTTTAAACCGAGAAAATCAAGTGAGCCCTTTAGTAGCTTGCTTTGAGTTGGTGAGAATTTTGGAAGTCGAGATCCAACAAGCTTTTTCATGATATGTGGGTAGTCACCTCTGGTCAATGGTTCCATAAACCTACAAAAATACAAATAGAAATATATAATGAAACACTAAATTAATACCCAAAAAATAAGTCTAGGTGGTCCGACATATAATGTGCAACAAAAAGGAAATAGTATGTTAAAGTGATAAATATCATTATGGTTCCAATTTTATTGAAAGTAAAACAAGGACACATGAGACCCTTTTTGGTGATTTTGATATGAAACTAAGGAATATGGGGATAACAAAAGATGAGATTCTGAGTGAACCCAATGAGGTTTATTTTGGCCGGAGTAAAAGCGAGATGAATAGATAGTAAAGTTAATTTCAGGAGAGAGAGAGAGAGAGAGAGAGAGAGAGAGAGAGAGTAAAAAAAACATATTTTGTAATAATATTATTCTTTTTAATATAATTTATTTATAAGGACACAAAAAAAAATTATCACATAAATGATGTGTCACTGATGGTGTATAGACTCTATACGTTGTCAATAGATAAAATACAAACTCTTGTGTAAGAATATAACAAAGTATACTTCAAGACTGTGAGGGTGGGAATGGGAGTGGGGGTGAAGGTGGGAGTGGAGGGAAGGCCCTGCCTACAATAGTAAACCTTACACAGAACTAAAACATACCATCCAAACATGAATTCAAAGGCTCGTTCAGCAGCATCACGGTTTTTCTTTGTATTATTCCACGGTTTAAACCATCTAGCAATTAGTGTGGTGCCTATCTTTCCCTTTTGATGTTTCTGCACAAATTAATTCTTTTGTTAATAAAAAAATATATTTTATTATCTATTCACATTGAGAAAGTAATTTTTTATTCTAGAAATACATAGTGGCAAAGGAAACATACTAGTTTTTTTTTTTTCTTAAAATGTATACATGGTTGTATTTTTAAACATTATAGTGCCTATATTAGAACCTGATATTTTTTTCGATACAAATCTACAGTTGTTGCATGAGCAAGAAGTTGGTGGTGTGTTGTCAAATATGGTTCTGTCCCCGAATCTCCTCCATCTGGGCAACCTGTACATCGACCAGGTGCATTGGTCCCATCCGTAAAACCTTTTTGACTTACGGTAAATGGTTGATTTAATGTGATCCAATGCTTTACTCTATCACCAAATCTTTGGAAGCAAAGATCTGCATAATCTTTGAAATCGTTCCTACATATCGAGCATAAAAGGAATATTAGACCTTTCATTTTGAGTAAAATAAATTCAAATGAGAAAACTAATTGAAATATAAAATATCACACTGTAAAAGTAAAAAAAGGAAACTAGATGATACTTTCGAAAACAACTGTTATTACACTATTAATCAGTTTTCGATTCGTTTGCTTAAAAATTGTGTTCCCAAACTATGTGTTGAAGTTTGGTGGGGGTCAATATATTCAAGTAATTGTTGATTTTTAACCATTATGCTATATATATTAAAAGGGTTGCAAGAGCTTTGGGGAGGCATGGCCTATGATTGGTTTTGCCACATAATATATAAAAGCAAAACAAAAATTTATCAATTTAATATAGCAAATGATCAGGTTGATTGTTCAAAGAATGAGAATGAATCACTTACACAATGCGAGGACTCAAGAAACCTCCGTACTCATCTTGTAAGATTTGAGGAAGATCCCAATGGAAGAGTGTCACAAAAGGCTTGATATCTACACTTGATAACAAAAGAAAAATAGAGTAATAAGTCATGTGGATCAAATGCATTGACAATACTGATCTACATAACCAATAAAATAAGAAGAAATACATTATACATTGACAATAAAAGACGAGATAATGAAATTGAATCATACTACTATTATTGAGCTCGTTTAAAAGGTTGTTGTAGTATTCAATTCCGTCTTCGTTCACTCCCCCACTTAGCCTTCCTCCTGTAAGTAGTAAAAATTTGTTGGATAAATAGAAAACTGATATTATAAAACAGTAATAGGATAGATTTCATAGAATTGTAACTATAGTAAGATATAATCTATCATTTGTTTCATTTTGACATTATTATAAGCCCATTAACCATTAAAATGAATTTGCATAAACAAGTTATTGAAATCAAAATGAAAAATAAAGTTCGGAAATAAATTTTGGATTTGAATTATTTTTCATTTTTGCTATTATTAACTGGGATTCATTGAATGATTACATCAAAATAATTGATGAAAAAGACGATCTTACTTGGTAGAATTCTAGACCATGAGATTGAAAGTCTGTATCCATCTACGCCCATAGTTTTCAACATCGCAACATCCTCCTATAGCATGTCAGGAAAAGAGAATATAAGAAAACTTATATGGAATTTTGTTTTCACAGTCTTATGGTTTATCAGGCCTAAATTTTATATTTTTTTTTTCTTATATTGATGATGAAATAAAAGTACGGCGCCTTGAATATACACATCCCTTAATTAAATAATATCAAGAAGAAATGGAAGAATAAATAAAGAAAGAAAATCTTTATTTTGCTTTGTTACCATACCTTGTAAAGTTTAAGTGAACCACAGGCCTTATCTCCATTAGTCTCATCCGCTGTCTTTGCTGATATTCAGTAATGTGCATTACAAACAAACAGTTCAAGATTAAATAAAAATTAAAGTAAATCAATATGTTGCCTCAACTGCTAACTAGTATATATAAAAAAAAAATTTAATTAAATTTAACCTCTTAAGAAAATATATAATTATAACGAAATACAAAATTCTTGAGCAAATTATCCTATAATCCATTAGAACATACATATATAATTTTTTGCCAGTAATCGGGTAAAATTCTATTGAACTATTATTAATGGCTTGAAAACTTGACAGCTTAGGATAAATCTTATTTAAATGTTAATTATACATGATTGGCAAGGAAATGACATATTATAAAGATGACTGCTTTTGGGCTTACATGACAAGGACAGCCCAACAAAACTCCAACTTCATGAATCATATTTGGTAATTAAAAAAAAAGAATAACGGTCATTTATACGGCTTTTTTATATAAGAGATCTTGATTCGATCACCTTCCTCAATAATATACCAAAAAAAAAATCATTGCGAATGATTAATGAAGGAATATAAGTGTAGCTTTCATGGCATAACACATGTATATATATATAACCATTTTTTCTCTTTATAACAATATATAGATTCATTTTGTATAGATAAAGAGACCTGGCCATCTATGAGTGAAAGTATCCCATACATTAAATGTTCTTCCTTCTACACCTTCAACCTGAGAAAATGAACAAAAAAAAAATTGTTTGGCACTAGAATAAAAAAACTTGCTAACATATATATATGGATGACATCTCAAGAAACTTGAGAGAAGAATTTTGACATTTACATTGAAAAGCCGTATAATACCTGGTAAGATGATGTTGCTACCCCAAAAATGAAATCGTTACCAAAACTACTCCGGTTAAACGCAGTAGTTATATTACAGTTAAAGGGAGGACTTTCATTACAAGTTGGATAATAATTATTACCGGACACTGAGCAAAGAAGAACTAGGAGAACTAAAAACTGATAGCTCGCTTGAATTCCCATGATCATTTTGGGTAGCTAAGACCCCCTCTAGCTAGCCTTTATATAGACGAGCTATGAAAAAGTACAAATAAATTTGTACCCCAATAAAGTCTAAATAGAGAGAGACAAATAGAGGATTCCGTGTCATTTTCATATTCCACCACTTTTATTTTTTTTTAATGAAAAATATTAAGGTGAGATTCTTAATTACTTTGTTATAGATCACATGTGTTTTTTTATTGATTTATATAGTCCGTCCAAAGAAGGAAGCTCACGTTATATGGTAAGTTTGCTTGAATTTATTATACAGTAAATAATATGGAAAATATTCTAGTTTTTCTCTATATTTTAACTAATTTTAAAATTAATTAATTAAGTATGGTTATGCTATATTTACTAAAAATCTTAATTAAGTCAAAATCCCAGTGTCGTTGCTCGTGAGGGAATCAGAACCGATGTGATTCATGTGTACGTCGCATCTAACCACAAGCTGTGTATGAGAAAATCAATTGTGGACAAAGAAAGGAAAACTATTGCATGGATCATGTGATGCTGCAGTGCTGGAGGATCACATATTTTTTGACGAAAATCTTTCTTCTATTGTTGGTAGTTCTAGATTTTGTTCTAATCTCCTAGCTAGTCATTAATAATAACAATAAAAACTATGTAAAAATATAAATCTAATAAAAAATATTAAAAAAAAATCAAATCACCTTAAAAAAAACACTATGATTTGTATATGTATTGACGATGTTTGATTGGATATTTAAATCAACTTGCTTTAAGTTGTCTTAAATGACTAACCAAGCATATGGATTAAACATCATTAAGAAAAATTTTGTAAATATATAGAGATGCAATTTTCAAACAAATTAGCTAACCCGAATCTACTCCTAATCTTAAAGGCAAAATATAAGTTTGCATCATATTTGCTCAAGGATTTTAAATTTTATTTAGAAATTATACTCTTCCTAAGCTCCCTCATTTTGGCCCATGGGTGTGTATAATTAGTTACCTTAAGGTCACAATCATTTATGCTTAATCTCTACACTAAAGTAGGATCATGTGATGCTGCGGTGCATGGAGGCTCATGCTTTGTTGGAGGAAAATCTTTCTATTCCTGGTACTTTGGCACGGGGACGGGGTGGTTTCAGAATTGGTGGGAAATTAATGTGCATTTGCAGTTAGAAAATTAGTGTTACAGGACCGTATAAAAAGTTAATTTTACCGTCTTTTAATTGTTTTCAAAAATAATTCTATGGGGCACCAAAAATTATTTTATTTGTAAAAGCGGTTAATAATGAAACTATAATCCTATTAGACCATGGAAATTATTTTATTAATAATTTCATATATTAAAATATTTTTAATATATTTGTAATTATGTTCCTTTTCACTTGTTAGGGTTTGAAATTCTTGAAGTCATCTTTGAAGTTCAGTACAGTACAAGCAAATGTTCTTTCTGGAGACACTGGGCATTAAATTTTTTTTTCCTGTTTTTGAGCTCCATTTAGTTTGGTCTTTGTAGCCATGATTATTTATTTGATCATTATTTTCTTTTAGCTTCACTCAAGATACGATCTATTGCTTATCTCATTGTATGGAACTCAAAATTCAAATTTTTAAATTTTTGGAATTTCTAAGAAGATTGTTGTTGGTAAAGTACTAGAAGTGTCTTTTTAAGTGTGTTCATTCTCAAGATTTTTTAATCAATTTTTATTAATGGAGATAGTATAAAAATATGTCTCTTAAAAATTGAGTTGAATACTTGAATTCTTATCAGATCTCATGGATAGTGATTGTTGTAGTTTAGTGATTGCTCAGTTTATTTCTTCTCCATGTCCTGTAATTTCTGGCTCCTACTCTTGCAAAATTTTCTTTGTTAGTGGCTGCTCCTTGTGCTTGGGAGAATCAATAGTCAACAACCCGATTTTGAATTCCCATCTCTTGTGGCCGATTTGCGTTTTTTCAATAAAATTGAGTATTTTCTTATAAAAAAAGAATAACTTTAATTATATAAGTAAAATTTAATCTTCAAAAAACTGATCAAGTTGATATAAAATATTCAAAGTTAATCATGATTTTTATTAGATAGAATTATTGGATAATTAACAATATATCAAGTCTATATGTTGTGTCATCCTGAAACTCGGTGTAGAAAAAGCTTGTTTATGATATTTATTATAAATACATCTAAAAATTTATTTATTAATAATTTGAATATGATAATTACTTTACCGCTTTATATTTTATTTTGACGAGTTATAGCTTTATACTTGATAGCATTAATTTGAGACATTGTTGACAAATAATAAACAATTAATTTTTCCCTTTTAAAAAAATTGGGTCAGTTTAGGTCTGGGGTTTGAGTCATTCAGGTTCGGGTTGTTCGTGTTTCATATCATTAGGGTTTGGGTTCTCTTGGGTCATGGGTCACTAGGGCCTTGGGCTAGTCGGGTTTCAGGTCTGTTGGGTCTTGGGTCAATCGGGTCACGGGTCATTTCATTGTCGGCTTGTTTGGGTCTAGAATCATAATATTTTATTGTATTTCTGGGTTAGGATTGGTCGGTTCGGGTCAGGTCAGATTTTGCCTCCTCTGTCCATATGAAATAAAAGTAAAAATTGACGTAATGACAACTTATCCATCACATATATAGAAAACTACGTATTATATTATTGTTCTATTTGCGTTTAGTTTCTCGACTTGTTTGATTGGGGTCGATCTAGTTTAATTAAAGAATATTTAATTTTATTACTTCGATTGATTTGGTCGCTTTAGTACTTGTTTTACGAAATTTTATGTATCGTCTACATCTTCGATGCTGATTAACAATAATTTGCGTTTTTTTACCGTTCAGTAAAAGAAATTCTACTCAACACTAAAATTGAGTCTGAAATAGAAGGAGAAAATCTAAATCCATATAAATTTATCATTTCATGCTGGAGAGAATGTGATTGTGGTATTCCCTATAGAACATCATTATCATTTTATCCCCCAACTTGTAATAACTTTACTATTTAGTTAAATTAATTTGTATCCTTCTCGAAGTCCCTATAGCAATTTGTTTTATTTATCCTTAGGAGACATATGATCGAGACTTTAGGAGGCATGAGTAAGGTCATACGTATGAACAATATGTTGTTTGTTATCAGTAGTATTAGAGCTGAAATAAAGTAATTTGACATTATTGCCAATTTATTAACAAGTTACCGGAAAATATACCCAAAGCGGTCTATCGAAGTATAGATAAGACAGAGTAATGCTCTTTCTGCATTTATTTCAGTTTGCAAGTAGATAATATTAGATGAGGGAACACTTGATATATAGGAGAAATGATCTTCTTTATTTTTTTTCCTGGAAATATCCAACAGTATTATAGGAAGATCAGATTTTTTTATTGGAGAAAATCCGACGATAATATAGGAATCACATGGCGAGAACCATGTCATTCAAACTAGTTGTTGAAAGAGTGTCTAAAGATTGTTCTTTCTTGACGAAATCTGTGTACCATAGTGCTGACTTTTTGGGTTGCCTATCTGAATAATCACTGAAATTCACGTAGTTCATACCGAACCGCACCGTGAAACCTAGACCAAATTCATAGTTGTCCATTAATGACCATGCAAAGTATCCTGCAACATTGGATCCATTCCTACACACACCAAAAAAGAAGAAAGAAAAGTCATGAATGTATCTTTTGTGTGACAAGAGAGAGAGAGAGAGAGACTTACTTGATTGCAGATTTAAGATGACAAAGATGGCTACAATGGCAATCAATCCTCCCATAATCAGCAAGGGTGTCAGCAAGCGATAATGTGCCATTATCACTAAACCCTAAAAATATCCATATTTACTGTCAGTAATTAAATGAATATTTATATAGTGTTAGGAATAGGCTTACACGAGTGTTGTAATATACTACTCAACCTAGCATGGTGGATGTAAATTTGTTAAAATTCGAGTTAAATTTTGAGAGCTTAATGTTTTATAATCGTAATCATATGCTATAATGAGAAGGCAGGCAAGGATGATTTACCATTCTCTGTGATGTACGTAAGTGGATTATTGTACTTTTCTTTTATGTGCGTCAAAAGCTCTTGCAGTCCCCTCGGGTAATAGTAAAATGAAACTGACTGCAATATTTCAAATCAAGCTAATAAAGAAATTATCATAACTAAAGAGATATATTAATGAATAATTTTTTTTAATAATCAAGGAGGAGGACGAAGAATGACAAAATTCTAATATATTAACACATGATAAAGTACTTGATATAACTTAAGTTGATGAAAGTCAGAACAAAGAGCCGTAAGGTGTGAAAATAAATTTTACAAAAGTCATCCATTTGTAATAGGAAGGATGTCCAAGTAATATAATGACTTACATTAGGAGACCACATTAAAATTAAATTCATATGCATGATTTTGTATATGTAAATTATCTATATAAACATAAAAGAATAGTATGAAATGTTTGACTAAGTTGATTCATACTGGTACACCGATGGGGGTACCATTAGGAGCGAACCCTATAAAAAAAAAAAATTAATTCGTTGTTTTATTAGTAAACATGAAAAGTTTTCTCCAATAATTCTTAATAATTACTTGGAAGTGTTGATATATCTATACTTACATGTAGTTTTAAAACGTTTATCAGTATCGTAACTAGGGTTTTTGGGATCAGGTGGTGGGTCTGATGCATCAATTGTATATTCGGTAACATAGTAGTTTAAACCGAGAAAATCAAGTGAGCCCTTTAGTAGCTTGCTTTGAGTTGGTGAGAATTTTGGAAGTCGAGATCCAACAAGCTTTTTCATGATATGTGGGTAGTCACCTCTGGTCAATGGTTCCATAAACCTACAAAAATACAAATAGAAATATATAATGAAACACTAAATTAATACCCAAAAAATAAGTCTAGGTGGTCCGACATATAATGTGCAACAAAAAGGAAATAGTATGTTAAAGTGATAAATATCATTATGGTTCCAATTTTATTGAAAGTAAAACAAGGACACATGAGACCCTTTTTGGTGATTTTGATATGAAACTAAGGAATATGGGGATAACAAAAGATGAGATTCTGAGTGAACCCAATGAGGTTTATTTTGGCCGGAGTAAAAGCGAGATGAATAGATAGTAAAGTTAATTTCAGGAGAGAGAGAGAGAGAGAGAGAGAGAGAGTAAAAAAAACATATTTTGTAATAATATTATTCTTTTTAATATAATTTATTTATAAGGACACAAAAAAAAAATTATCACATAAATGATGTGTCACTGATGGTGTATAGACTCTATACGTTGTCAATAGATAAAATACAAACTCTTGTGTAAGAATATAACAAAGTATACTTCAAGACTGTGAGGGTGGGAATGGGAGTGGGGGTGAAGGTGGGAGTGGAGGGAAGGCCCTGCCTACAATAGTAAACCTTACACAGAACTAAAACATACCATCCAAACATGAATTCAAAGGCTCGTTCAGCAGCATCACGGTTTTTCTTTGTATTATTCCACGGTTTAAACCATCTAGCAATTAGTGTGGTGCCTATCTTTCCCTTTTGATGTTTCTGCACAAATTAATTCTTTTGTTAATAAAAAAATATATTCTATTATCTATTCACATTGAGAAAGTAATTTTTTATTCTAGAAAAACATAGTGGCAAAGGAAACATACTAGTTTTTTTTTTTTCTTAAAATGTATACATGGTTGTATTTTTAAACATTATAGTGCCTATATTAGAACCTGATATTTTTTTCGATACAAATCTACAGTTGTTGCATGAGCAAGAAGTTGGTGGTGTGTTGTCAAATATGGTTCTGTCCCCGAATCTCCTCCATCTGGGCAACCTGTACATCGACCAGGTGCATTGGTCCCATCCGTAAAACCTTTTTGACTTACGGTAAATGGTTGATTTAATGTGATCCAATGCTTTACTCTATCACCAAATCTTTGGAAGCAAAGATCTGCATAATCTTTGAAATCGTTCCTACATATCGAGCATAAAAGGAATATTAGACCTTTCATTTTGAGTAAAATAAATTCAAACGAGAAAACTAATTGAAATATAAAATATCACACTGTAAAAGTAAAAAAAGGAAACTAGATGATACTTTCGAAAACAACTGTTATTACACTATTAATCAGTTTTCGATTCGTTTGCTTAAAAATTGTGTTCCCAAACTATGTGTTGAAGTTTGGTGGGGGTCAATATATTCAAGTAATTGTTGATTTTTAACCATTATGCTATATATATTAAAAGGGTTGCAAGAGCTTTGGGGAGGCATGGCCTATGATTGGTTTCGCCACATAATATATAAAAGCAAAACAAAAATTTATCAATTTAATATAGCAAATGATCAGGTTGATTGTTCAAAGAATGAGAATGAATCACTTACACAATGCGAGGACTCAAGAAACCTCCGTACTCATCTTGTAAGATTTGAGGAAGATCCCAATGGAAGAGTGTCACAAAAGGCTTGATATCTACACTTGATAACAAAAGAAAAATAGAGTAATAAGTCATGTGGATCAAATGCATTGACAATACTGATCTACATAACCAATAAAATAAGAAGAAATACATTATACATTGACAATAAAAGACGAGATAATGAAATTGAATCATACTACTATTATTGAGCTCGTTTAAAAGGTTGTTGTAGTATTCAATTCCGTCTTCGTTCACTCCCCCACTTAGCCTTCCTCCTGTAAGTAGTAAAAATTTGTTGGATAAATAGAAAACTGATATTATAAAACAGTAATAGGATAGATTTCATAGAATTGTAACTATAGTAAGATATAATCTATCATTTGTTTCATTTTGACATTATTATAAGCCCATTAACCATTAAAATGAATTTGCATAAACAAGTTATTGAAATCAAAATGAAAAATAAAGTTCGGAAATAAATTTTGGATTTGAATTATTTTTCATTTTTGCTATTATTAACTGGGATTCATTCAATGATTACATCAAAATAATTGATGAAAAAGACGATCTTACTTGGTAGAATTCTAGACCATGAGATTGAAAGTCTGTATCCATCTACGCCCATAGTTTTCAACATCGCAACATCCTCCTATAGCATGTCAGGAAAAGAGAATATAAGAAAACTTATATGGAATTTTGTTTTCACAGTCTTATGGTTTATCAGGCCTAAATTTTATATTTTTTTTTTCATATATTGATGATGAAATAAAAGTACGGCGCCTTGAATATACACATCCCTTAATTAAATAATATCAAGAAGAAATGGAAGAATAAATAAAGAAAGAAAATCTTTATTTTGCTTTGTTACCATACCTTGTAAAGTTTAAGTGAACCACAGGCCTTATCTCCATTAGTCTCATCCGCTGTCTTTGCTGATATTCAGTAATGTGCATTACAAACAAACAGTTCAAGATTATATAAAAATTAAAGTAAATCAATATGTTGCCTCAACTGCTAACTAGTATATATAAAAAAAAAATTTAATTAAATTTAACCTCTTAAGAAAATATATAATTATAACGAAATACAAAATTCTTGAGCAAATTATCCTATAATCCATTAGAACATACATATATAATTTTTTGCCAGTAATCGGGTAAAATTCTATTGAACTATTATTAATGGCTTGAAAACTTGACAGCTTAGCATAAATCTTATTTAAATGTTAATTATACATGATTGGCAAGGAAATGACATATTATAAAGATGACTGCTTTTGGGCTTACATGACAAGGACAGCCCAACAAAACTCCAACTTCATGAATCATATTTGGTAATTAAAAAAAAAGAATAACGGTCATTTATACGGCTTTTTTATATAAGAGATCTTGATTCGATCACCTTCCTCAATAATATACCAAAAAAAACATCATTGCGAATGATTAATGAAGGAATATAAGTGTAGCTTTCATGGCATAACACATGTATATATATATAACCATTTTTTCTCTTTATAACAATATATAGATTCATTTTGTATAGATAAAGAGACCTGGCCATCTATGAGTGAAAGTATCCCATACATTAAATGTTCTTCCTTCTACACCTTCAACCTGAGAAAATGAACAAAAAAAAAATTGTTTCGCACTAGAATAAAAAAACTTGCTAACATATATATATGGATGACATCTCAAGAAACTTGAGAGAAGAATTTTGACATTTACATTGAAAAGCCGTATAATACCTGGTAAGATGATGTTGCTACCCCAAAAATGAAATCGTTACCAAAACTACTCCGGTTAAACGCAGTAGTTATATTACAGTTAAAGGGAGGACTTTCATTACAAGTTGGATAATAATTATTACCGGACACTGAGCAAAGAAGAACTAGGAGAACTAAAAACTGATAGCTCGCTTGAATTCCCATGATCATTTTGGGTAGCTAAGACCCCCTCTAGCTCGCCTTTATATAGACGAGCTATGAAAAAGTACAAATAAATTTGTACCCCAATAAAGTCTAAATAGAGAGAGACAAATAGAGGATTCCGTGTCATTTTCATATTCCACCACTTTTATTTTTTTTTAATGAAAAATATTAAGGTGAGATTCTTAATTACTTTGTTATAGATCACATGTGTTTTTTTATTGATTTATATAGTCCGTCCAAAGAAGGAAGCTCACGTTATATGGTAAGTTTGCTTGAATTTATTATACAGTAAATAATATGGAAAATATTCTAGTTTTTCTCTATATTTTAACTAATTTTAAAATTAATTAATTAAGTATGGTTATGCTATATTTACTAAAAATCTTAATTAAGTCAAAATCCCAGTGTCGTTGCTCGTGAGGGAATCAGAACCGATGTGATTCATGTGTACGTGGCATCTAACCACAAGCTGTGTATGAGAAAATCAATTGTGGACAAAGAAAGGAAAACTATTGCATGGATCATGTGATGCTGCGGTGCTGGAGGATCACATATTTTTTGACGAAAATCTTTCTTCTATTGTTGGTAGTTCTAGATTTTGTTCTAATCTCCTAGCTAGTCATTAATAATAACAATAAAAACTATGTAAAAATATAAATCTAATAAAAAATATTAAAAAAAAATCAAATCACCTTAAAAAAAACACTATGATTTGTATATGTATTGACGATGTTTGATTGGATATTTAAATCAACTTGCTTTAAGTTGTCTTAAATGACTAACCAAGCATATGGATTAAACATCATTAAGAAAAATTTTGTAAATATATAGAGATGCAATTTTCAAACAAATTAGCTAACCCGAATCTACTCCTAATCTTAAAGGCAAAATATAAGTTTGCATCATATTTGCTCAAGGATTTTAAATTTTATTTAGAAATTATACTCTTCCTAAGCTCCCTCATTTTGGCCCATGGGTGTGTATAATTAGTTACCTTAAGGTCACAATCATTTATGCTTAATCTCTACACTAAAGTAGGATCATGTGATGCTGCGGTGCATGGAGGCTCATGCTTTGTTGGAGGAAAATCTTTCTATTCCTGGTACTTTGGCACGGGGACGGGGTGGTTTCAGAATTGGTGGGAAATTAATGTGCATTTGCAGTTAGAAAATTAGTGTTACAGGACCGTATAAAAAGTTAATTTTACCGTCTTTTAATTGTTTTCAAAAATAATTCTATGGGGCACCAAAAATTATTTTATTTGTAAAAGCGGTTAATAATGAAACTATAATCCTATTAGACCATGGAAATTATTTTATTAATAATTTCATATATTAAAATATTTTTAATATATTTGTAATTATGTTCCTTTTCACTTGTTAGGGTTTGAAATTCTTGAAGTCATCTTTGAAGTTCAGTACAGTACAAGCAAATGTTCTTTCTGGAGACACTGGGCATTAAATTTTTTTTTCCTGTTTTTGAGCTTCATTTAGTTTGGTCTTTGTAGCCATGATTATTTATTTGATCATTATTTTCTTTTAGCTTCACTCAAGATACGATCTATTGCTTATCTCATTGTATGGAACTCAAAATTCAAATTTTTAAATTTTTGGAATTTCTAAGAAGATTGTTGTTGGTAAAGTACTAGAAGTGTCTTTTTAAGTGTGTTCATTCTCAAGATTTTTTAATCAATTTTTATTAATGGAGATAGTATAAAAATATGTCTCTTAAAAATTGAGTTGAATACTTGAATTCTTATCAGATCTCATGGATAGTGATTGTTGTAGTTTAGTGATTGCTCAGTTTATTTCTTCTCCATGTCCTGTAATTTCTGGCTCCTACTCTTGCAAAATTTTCTTTGTTAGTGGCTGCTCCTTGTGCTTGGGAGAATCAATAGTCAACAACCCGATTTTGAATTCCCATCTCTTGTGGCCGATTTGCGTTTTTTCAATAAAATTGAGTATTTTCTTATAAAAAATGAATAACTTTAATTATATAAGTAAAATTTAATCTTCAAAAAACTGATCAAGTTGATATAAAATATTCAAAGTTAATCATGATTTTTATTAGATAGAATTATTGGATAATTAACAATATATCAAGTCTATATGTTGTGTCATCCTGAAACTCGGTGTAGAAAAAGCTTGTTTATGATATTTATTATAAATACATCTAAAAATTTATTTATTAATAATTTGAATATGATAATTACTTTACCGTTTTATATTTTATTTTGACGAGTTATAGCTTTATACTTGATAGCATTAATTTGAGACATTGTTGACAAATAATAAACAATTAATTTTTCCCTTTTAAAAAAATTGGGTCAGTTTAGGTCTGGGGTTTGAGTCATTCAGGTTCGGGTTGTTCGTGTTTCATATCATTAGGGTTTGGGTTCTCTTGGGTCATGGGTCACTAGGGCCTTGGGCTAGTCGGGTTTTAGGTCTGTTGGGTCTTGGGTCAATCGGGTCACGGGTCATTTCATTGTCGGCTTGTTTGGGTCTAGAATCATAATATTTTATTGTATTTCTGGGTTAGGATTGGTCGGGTCGGGTCAGGTCAGATTTTGCCACCTCTGTCCATATGAAATAAAAGTAAAAATTGACGTAATGACAACTTATCCATCACATATATAGAAAACTATGTATTATATTATTGTTCTATTTGCGTTTAGTTTCTCGACTTGTTTGATTGGGGTCGATCTAGTTTAATTAAAGAATATTTAATTTTATTACTTCGATTGATTTGGTCGCTTTAGTACTTGTTTTACGAAATTTTATGTATCGTCTACATCTTCGATGCTGATTAACAATAATTTGCGTTTTTTTACCGTTCAGTAAAAGAAATTCTACTCAACACTAAAATTGAGTCTGAAATAGAAGGAGAAAATCTAAATCCATATAAATTTATCATTTCATGCTGGAGAGAATGTGATTGTGGTATTCCCTATAGAACATCATTATCATTTTATCCCCCAACTTGTAATAACTTTACTATTTAGTTAAATTAATTTGTATCCTTCTCGAAGTCCCTATAGCAATTTGTTTTATTTATCCTTAGGCGACATATGATCGAGACTTTAGGAGGCATGAGTAAGGTCATACGTATGAACAATATGTTGTTTGTTATCAGTAGTATTATAGCTGAAATAAAGTAATTTGACATTATTGCCAATTTATTAACAAGTTACCGGAAAATATACCCAAAGCGGTCTATCGAAGTATAGATTAGATAGAGTAATGCTCTTTATGCATTTATTTGAGTTTGCAAGTAGATAATATTAGATGAGGGAACACTTGAAATATAGGAGAAATGATCTTCTTTATTTTTTTTCCTGGAAATATCCAACAGTATTATAGGAAGATCAGATTTTTTTATTGGAGAAAATCCAACGATAATATAGGAATCACATGGCGAGAACCATGTCATTCAAACTAGTTGTTGAAAGAGTGTCTAAAGATTGTTCTTTCTTGACGAAATCTGTGTACCATAGAGCTGACTTTTTGGGTTGCCTATCTGAATAATCACTGAAATTCACGTAGTTCATACCGAACCGCACCGTGAAACCTAGACCAAATTCATAGTTGTCCATTAATGACCATGCAAAGTATCCTGCAACATTGGATCCATTCCTACACACACCAAAAAAGAAGAAAGAAAAGTCATGAATGTATCTTTTGTGTGACAAGAGAGAGAGAGAGAGACTTACTTGATTGCAGATTTAAGATGACAAAGATGGCTACAATGGCAATCAATCCTCCCGTAATCAGCAAGGGTGTCAGCAAGCGATAATGTGCCATTATCACTAAACCCTAAAAATATCCATATTTACTGTCAGTAATTAAATGAATATTTATATAGTGTTAGGAATAGGCTTACACGAGTGTTGTAATATACTACTCAACCTAGCATGGTGGATGTAAATTTGTTAAAATTCGAGTTAAATTTTGAGAGCTTAATGTTTTATAATCGTAATCATATGCTATAATGAGAAGGCAGGCAAGGATGATTTACCATTCTCTGTGATGTACGTAAGTGGATTATTGTACTTTTCTTTTATGTGCGTCAAAAGCTCTTGCAGTCCCCTCGGGTAATAGTAAAATGAAACTGACTGCAATATTTCAAATCAAGCTAATAAAGAAATTATCATAACTAAAGAGATATATTAATGAATAATTTTTTTTAATAATCAAGGAGGAGGACGAAGAATGACAAAATTCTAATATATTAACACATGATAAAGTACTTGATATAACTTAAGTGGATGAAAGTCAGAACAAAGAGCCGTAAGGTGTGAAAATAAATTTTACAAAAGTCATCCATTTGTAATAGGAAGGATGTCCAAGTAATATAATGACTTACATTAGGAGACCACATTAAAATTAAATTCATATGCATGATTTTGTATATGTAAATTATCTATATAAACATAAAAGAATAGTATGAAATGTTTGACTAAGTTGATTCATACCGGTACACCGATGGGGGTACCATTAGGAGCGAACCCTATAAAAAAAAAAATTAATTCGTTGTTTTATTAGTAAACATGAAAAGTTTTCTCCAATAATTCTAAATAATTACTTGGAAGTGTTGATATATCTATACTTACATGTAGTTTTAAAACGTTTATCAGTATCGTAACTAGGGTTTTTGGGATCAGGTGGTGGGTCTGATGCATCAATTGTATATTCGGTAACATAGTAGTTTAAACCGAGAAAATCAAGTGAGCCCTTTAGTAGCTTGCTTTGAGTTGGTGAGAATTTTGGAAGTCGAGATCCAACAAGCTTTTTCATGATATGTGGGTAGTCACCTCTGGTCAATGGTTCCATAAACCTACAAAAATACAAATAGAAATATATAATGAAACACTAAATTAATACCCAAAAAATAAGTCTAGGTGGTCCGACATATAATGTGCAACAAAAAGGAAATAGTATGTTAAAGTGATAAATATCATTATGGTTCCAATTTTATTGAAAGTAAAACAAGGACACATGAGACCCTTTTTGGTGATTTTGATATGAAACTAAGGAATATGGGGATAACAAAAGATGAGATTCTGAGTGAACCCAATGAGGTTTATTTTGGCCGGAGTAAAAGCGAGATGAATAGATAGTAAAGTTAATTTCAGGAGAGAGAGAGAGAGAGAGAGAGAGAGTAAAAAAAACATATTTTGTAATAATATTATTCTTTTTAATATAATTTATTTATAAGGACACAAAAAAAAAATTATCACATAAATGATGTGTCACTGATGGTGTATAGACTCTATACGTTGTCAATAGATAAAATACAAACTCTTGTGTAAGAATATAACAAAGTATACTTCAAGACTGTGAGGGTGGGAATGGGAGTGGGGGTGAAGGTGGGAGTGGAGGGAAGGCCCTGCCTACAATAGTAAACCTTACACAGAACTAAAACATACCATCCAAACATGAATTCAAAGGCTCGTTCAGCAGCATCACGGTTTTTCTTTGTATTATTCCACGGTTTAAACCATCTAGCAATTAGTGTGGTGCCTATCTTTCCCTTTTGATGTTTCTGCACAAATTAATTCTTTTGTTAATAAAAAAATATATTCTATTATCTATTCACATTGAGAAAGTAATTTTTTATTCTAGAAAAACATAGTGGCAAAGGAAACATACTAGTTTTTTTTTTTTTCTTAAAATGTATACATGGTTGTATTTTTAAACATTATAGTGCCTATATTAGAACCTGATATTTTTTTCGATACAAATCTACAGTTGTTGCATGAGCAAGAAGTTGGTGGTGTGTTGTCAAATATGGTTCTGTCCCCGAATCTCCTCCATCTGGGCAACCTGTACATCGACCAGGTGCATTGGTCCCATCCGTAAAACCTTTTTGACTTACGGTAAATGGTTGATTTAATGTGATCCAATGCTTTACTCTATCACCAAATCTTTGGAAGCAAAGATCTGCATAATCTTTGAAATCGTTCCTACATATCGAGCATAAAAGGAATATTAGACCTTTCATTTTGAGTAAAATAAATTCAAACGAGAAAACTAATTGAAATATAAAATATCACACTGTAAAAGTAAAAAAAGGAAACTAGATGATACTTTCGAAAACAACTGTTATTACACTATTAATCAGTTTTCGATTCGTTTGCTTAAAAATTGTGTTCCCAAACTATGTGTTGAAGTTTGGTGGGGGTCAATATATTCAAGTAATTGTTGATTTTTAACCATTATGCTATATATATTAAAAGGGTTGCAAGAGCTTTGGGGAGGCATGGCCTATGATTGGTTTCGCCACATAATATATAAAAGCAAAACAAAAATTTATCAATTTAATATAGCAAATGATCAGGTTGATTGTTCAAAGAATGAGAATGAATCACTTACACAATGCGAGGACTCAAGAAACCTCCGTACTCATCTTGTAAGATTTGAGGAAGATCCCAATGGAAGAGTGTCACAAAAGGCTTGATATCTACACTTGATAACAAAAGAAAAATAGAGTAATAAGTCATGTGGATCAAATGCATTGACAATACTGATCTACATAACCAATAAAATAAGAAGAAATACATTATACATTGACAATAAAAGACGAGATAATGAAATTGAATCATACTACTATTATTGAGCTCGTTTAAAAGGTTGTTGTAGTATTCAATTCCGTCTTCGTTCACTCCCCCACTTAGCCTTCCTCCTGTAAGTAGTAAAAATTTGTTGGATAAATAGAAAACTGATATTATAAAACAGTAATAGGATAGATTTCATAGAATTGTAACTATAGTAAGATATAATCTATCATTTGTTTCATTTTGACATTATTATAAGCCCATTAACCATTAAAATGAATTTGCATAAACAAGTTATTGAAATCAAAATGAAAAATAAAGTTCGGAAATAAATTTTGGATTTGAATTATTTTTCATTTTTGCTATTATTAACTGGGATTCATTCAATGATTACATCAAAATAATTGATGAAAAAGACGATCTTACTTGGTAGAATTCTAGACCATGAGATTGAAAGTCTGTATCCATCTACGCCCATAGTTTTCAACATCGCAACATCCTCCTATAGCATGTCAGGAAAAGAGAATATAAGAAAACTTATATGGAATTTTGTTTTCACAGTCTTATGGTTTATCAGGCCTAAATTTTATATTTTTTTTTTCATATATTGATGATGAAATAAAAGTACGGCGCCTTGAATATACACATCCCTTAATTAAATAATATCAAGAAGAAATGGAAGAATAAATAAAGAAAGAAAATCTTTATTTTGCTTTGTTACCATACCTTGTAAAGTTTAAGTGAACCACAGGCCTTATCTCCATTAGTCTCATCCGCTGTCTTTGCTGATATTCAGTAATGTGCATTACAAACAAACAGTTCAAGATTATATAAAAATTAAAGTAAATCAATATGTTGCCTCAACTGCTAACTAGTATATATAAAAAAAAAATTTAATTAAATTTAACCTCTTAAGAAAATATATAATTATAACGAAATACAAAATTCTTGAGCAAATTATCCTATAATCCATTAGAACATACATATATAATTTTTTGCCAGTAATCGGGTAAAATTCTATTGAACTATTATTAATGGCTTGAAAACTTGACAGCTTAGCATAAATCTTATTTAAATGTTAATTATACATGATTGGCAAGGAAATGACATATTATAAAGATGACTGCTTTTGGGCTTACATGACAAGGACAGCCCAACAAAACTCCAACTTCATGAATCATATTTGGTAATTAAAAAAAAAGAATAACGGTCATTTATACGGCTTTTTTATATAAGAGATCTTGATTCGATCACCTTCCTCAATAATATACCAAAAAAAACATCATTGCGAATGATTAATGAAGGAATATAAGTGTAGCTTTCATGGCATAACACATGTATATATATATAACCATTTTTTCTCTTTATAACAATATATAGATTCATTTTGTATAGATAAAGAGACCTGGCCATCTATGAGTGAAAGTATCCCATACATTAAATGTTCTTCCTTCTACACCTTCAACCTGAGAAAATGAACAAAAAAAAAATTGTTTCGCACTAGAATAAAAAAACTTGCTAACATATATATATGGATGACATCTCAAGAAACTTGAGAGAAGAATTTTGACATTTACATTGAAAAGCCGTATAATACCTGGTAAGATGATGTTGCTACCCCAAAAATGAAATCGTTACCAAAACTACTCCGGTTAAACGCAGTAGTTATATTACAGTTAAAGGGAGGACTTTCATTACAAGTTGGATAATAATTATTACCGGACACTGAGCAAAGAAGAACTAGGAGAACTAAAAACTGATAGCTCGCTTGAATTCCCATGATCATTTTGGGTAGCTAAGACCCCCTCTAGCTCGCCTTTATATAGACGAGCTATGAAAAAGTACAAATAAATTTGTACCCCAATAAAGTCTAAATAGAGAGAGACAAATAGAGGATTCCGTGTCATTTTCATATTCCACCACTTTTATTTTTTTTTAATGAAAAATATTAAGGTGAGATTCTTAATTACTTTGTTATAGATCACATGTGTTTTTTTATTGATTTATATAGTCCGTCCAAAGAAGGAAGCTCACGTTATATGGTAAGTTTGCTTGAATTTATTATACAGTAAATAATATGGAAAATATTCTAGTTTTTCTCTATATTTTAACTAATTTTAAAATTAATTAATTAAGTATGGTTATGCTATATTTACTAAAAATCTTAATTAAGTCAAAATCCCAGTGTCGTTGCTCGTGAGGGAATCAGAACCGATGTGATTCATGTGTACGTGGCATCTAACCACAAGCTGTGTATGAGAAAATCAATTGTGGACAAAGAAAGGAAAACTATTGCATGGATCATGTGATGCTGCGGTGCTGGAGGATCACATATTTTTTGACGAAAATCTTTCTTCTATTGTTGGTAGTTCTAGATTTTGTTCTAATCTCCTAGCTAGTCATTAATAATAACAATAAAAACTATGTAAAAATATAAATCTAATAAAAAATATTAAAAAAAAATCAAATCACCTTAAAAAAAACACTATGATTTGTATATGTATTGACGATGTTTGATTGGATATTTAAATCAACTTGCTTTAAGTTGTCTTAAATGACTAACCAAGCATATGGATTAAACATCATTAAGAAAAATTTTGTAAATATATAGAGATGCAATTTTCAAACAAATTAGCTAACCCGAATCTACTCCTAATCTTAAAGGCAAAATATAAGTTTGCATCATATTTGCTCAAGGATTTTAAATTTTATTTAGAAATTATACTCTTCCTAAGCTCCCTCATTTTGGCCCATGGGTGTGTATAATTAGTTACCTTAAGGTCACAATCATTTATGCTTAATCTCTACACTAAAGTAGGATCATGTGATGCTGCGGTGCATGGAGGCTCATGCTTTGTTGGAGGAAAATCTTTCTATTCCTGGTACTTTGGCACGGGGACGGGGTGGTTTCAGAATTGGTGGGAAATTAATGTGCATGTGCAGTTAGAAAATTAGTGTTACAGGACCGTATAAAAAGTTAATTTTACCGTCTTTTAATTGTTTTCAAAAATAATTCTATGGGGCACCAAAAATTATTTTATTTGTAAAAGCGGTTAATAATGAAACTATAATCCTATTAGACCATGGAAATTATTTTATTAATAATTTCATATATTAAAATATTTTTAATATATTTGTAATTATGTTCCTTTTCACTTGTTAGGGTTTGAAATTCTTGAAGTCATCTTTGAAGTTCAGTACAGTACAAGCAAATGTTCTTTCTGGAGACACTGGGCATTAAATTTTTTTTTCCTGTTTTTGAGCTTCATTTAGTTTGGTCTTTGTAGCCATGATTATTTATTTGATCATTATTTTCTTTTAGCTTCACTCAAGATACGATCTATTGCTTATCTCATTGTATGGAACTCAAAATTCAAATTTTTAAATTTTTGGAATTTCTAAGAAGATTGTTGTTGGTAAAGTACTAGAAGTGTCTTTTTAAGTGTGTTCATTCTCAAGATTTTTTAATCAATTTTTATTAATGGAGATAGTATAAAAATATGTCTCTTAAAAATTGAGTTGAATACTTGAATTCTTATCAGATCTCATGGATAGTGATTGTTGTAGTTTAGTGATTGCTCAGTTTATTTCTTCTCCATGTCCTGTAATTTCTGGCTCCTACTCTTGCAAAATTTTCTTTGTTAGTGGCTGCTCCTTGTGCTTGGGAGAATCAATAGTCAACAACCCGATTTTGAATTCCCATCTCTTGTGGCCGATTTGCGTTTTTTCAATAAAATTGAGTATTTTCTTATAAAAAATGAATAACTTTAATTATATAAGTAAAATTTAATCTTCAAAAAACTGATCAAGTTGATATAAAATATTCAAAGTTAATCATGATTTTTATTAGATAGAATTATTGGATAATTAACAATATATCAAGTCTATATGTTGTGTCATCCTGAAACTCGGTGTAGAAAAAGCTTGTTTATGATATTTATTATAAATACATCTAAAAATTTATTTATTAATAATTTGAATATGATAATTACTTTACCGTTTTATATTTTATTTTGACGAGTTATAGCTTTATACTTGATAGCATTAATTTGAGACATTGTTGACAAATAATAAACAATTAATTTTTCCCTTTTAAAAAAATTGGGTCAGTTTAGGTCTGGGGTTTGAGTCATTCAGGTTCGGGTTGTTCGTGTTTCATATCATTAGGGTTTGGGTTCTCTTGGGTCATGGGTCACTAGGGCCTTGGGCTAGTCGGGTTTTAGGTCTGTTGGGTCTTGGGTCAATCGGGTCACGGGTCATTTCATTGTCGGCTTGTTTGGGTCTAGAATCATAATATTTTATTGTATTTCTGGGTTAGGATTGGTCGGGTCGGGTCAGGTCAGATTTTGCCACCTCTGTCCATATGAAATAAAAGTAAAAATTGACGTAATGACAACTTATCCATCACATATATAGAAAACTATGTATTATATTATTGTTCTATTTGCGTTTAGTTTCTCGACTTGTTTGATTGGGGTCGATCTAGTTTAATTAAAGAATATTTAATTTTATTACTTCGATTGATTTGGTCGCTTTAGTACTTGTTTTACGAAATTTTATGTATCGTCTACATCTTCGATGCTGATTAACAATAATTTGCGTTTTTTTACCGTTCAGTAAAAGAAATTCTACTCAACACTAAAATTGAGTCTGAAATAGAAGGAGAAAATCTAAATCCATATAAATTTATCATTTCATGCTGGAGAGAATGTGATTGTGGTATTCCCTATAGAACATCATTATCATTTTATCCCCCAACTTGTAATAACTTTACTATTTAGTTAAATTAATTTGTATCCTTCTCGAAGTCCCTATAGCAATTTGTTTTATTTATCCTTAGGCGACATATGATCGAGACTTTAGGAGGCATGAGTAAGGTCATACGTATGAACAATATGTTGTTTGTTATCAGTAGTATTATAGCTGAAATAAAGTAATTTGACATTATTGCCAATTTATTAACAAGTTACCGGAAAATATACCCAAAGCGGTCTATCGAAGTATAGATTAGATAGAGTAATGCTCTTTATGCATTTATTTGAGTTTGCAAGTAGATAATATTAGATGAGGGAACACTTGAAATATAGGAGAAATGATCTTCTTTATTTTTTTTCCTGGAAATATCCAACAGTATTATAGGAAGATCAGATTTTTTTATTGGAGAAAATCCAACGATAATATAGGAATCACATGGCGAGAACCATGTCATTCAAACTAGTTGTTGAAAGAGTGTCTAAAGATTGTTCTTTCTTGACGAAATCTGTGTACCATAGAGCTGACTTTTTGGGTTGCCTATCTGAATAATCACTGAAATTCACGTAGTTCATACCGAACCGCACCGTGAAACCTAGACCAAATTCATAGTTGTCCATTAATGACCATGCAAAGTATCCTGCAACATTGGATCCATTCCTACACACACCAAAAAAGAAGAAAGAAAAGTCATGAATGTATCTTTTGTGTGACAAGAGAGAGAGAGAGAGACTTACTTGATTGCAGATTTAAGATGACAAAGATGGCTACAATGGCAATCAATCCTCCCGTAATCAGCAAGGGTGTCAGCAAGCGATAATGTGCCATTATCACTAAACCCTAAAAATATCCATATTTACTGTCAGTAATTAAATGAATATTTATATAGTGTTAGGAATAGGCTTACACGAGTGTTGTAATATACTACTCAACCTAGCATGGTGGATGTAAATTTGTTAAAATTCGAGTTAAATTTTGAGAGCTTAATGTTTTATAATCGTAATCATATGCTATAATGAGAAGGCAGGCAAGGATGATTTACCATTCTCTGTGATGTACGTAAGTGGATTATTGTACTTTTCTTTTATGTGCGTCAAAAGCTCTTGCAGTCCCCTCGGGTAATAGTAAAATGAAACTGACTGCAATATTTCAAATCAAGCTAATAAAGAAATTATCATAACTAAAGAGATATATTAATGAATAATTTTTTTTAATAATCAAGGAGGAGGACGAAGAATGACAAAATTCTAATATATTAACACATGATAAAGTACTTGATATAACTTAAGTGGATGAAAGTCAGAACAAAGAGCCGTAAGGTGTGAAAATAAATTTTACAAAAGTCATCCATTTGTAATAGGAAGGATGTCCAAGTAATATAATGACTTACATTAGGAGACCACATTAAAATTAAATTCATATGCATGATTTTGTATATGTAAATTATCTATATAAACATAAAAGAATAGTATGAAATGTTTGACTAAGTTGATTCATACCGGTACACCGATGGGGGTACCATTAGGAGCGAACCCTATAAAAAAAAAAAATTAATTCGTTGTTTTATTAGTAAACATGAAAAGTTTTCTCCAATAATTCTAAATAATTACTTGGAAGTGTTGATATATCTATACTTACATGTAGTTTTAAAACGTTTATCAGTATCGTAACTAGGGTTTTTGGGATCAGGTGGTGGGTCTGATGCATCAATTGTATATTCGGTAACATAGTAGTTTAAACCGAGAAAATCAAGTGAGCCCTTTAGTAGCTTGCTTTGAGTTGGTGAGAATTTTGGAAGTCGAGATCCAACAAGCTTTTTCATGATATGTGGGTAGTCACCTCTGGTCAATGGTTCCATAAACCTACAAAAATACAAATAGAAATATATAATGAAACACTAAATTAATACCCAAAAAATAAGTCTAGGTGGTCCGACATATAATGTGCAACAAAAAGGAAATAGTATGTTAAAGTGATAAATATCATTATGGTTCCAATTTTATTGAAAGTAAAACAAGGACACATGAGACCCTTTTTGGTGATTTTGATATGAAACTAAGGAATATGGGGATAACAAAAGATGAGATTCTGAGTGAACCCAATGAGGTTTATTTTGGCCGGAGTAAAAGCGAGATGAATAGATAGTAAAGTTAATTTCAGGAGAGAGAGAGAGAGAGAGAGAGAGAGTAAAAAAAACATATTTTGTAATAATATTATTCTTTTTAATATAATTTATTTATAAGGACACAAAAAAAAAATTATCACATAAATGATGTGTCACTGATGGTGTATAGACTCTATACGTTGTCAATAGATAAAATACAAACTCTTGTGTAAGAATATAACAAAGTATACTTCAAGACTGTGAGGGTGGGAATGGGAGTGGGGGTGAAGGTGGGAGTGGAGGGAAGGCCCTGCCTACAATAGTAAACCTTACACAGAACTAAAACATACCATCCAAACATGAATTCAAAGGCTCGTTCAGCAGCATCACGGTTTTTCTTTGTATTATTCCACGGTTTAAACCATCTAGCAATTAGTGTGGTGCCTATCTTTCCCTTTTGATGTTTCTGCACAAATTAATTCTTTTGTTAATAAAAAAATATATTCTATTATCTATTCACATTGAGAAAGTAATTTTTTATTCTAGAAAAACATAGTGGCAAAGGAAACATACTAGTTTTTTTTTTTTTCTTAAAATGTATACATGGTTGTATTTTTAAACATTATAGTGCCTATATTAGAACCTGATATTTTTTTCGATACAAATCTACAGTTGTTGCATGAGCAAGAAGTTGGTGGTGTGTTGTCAAATATGGTTCTGTCCCCGAATCTCCTCCATCTGGGCAACCTGTACATCGACCAGGTGCATTGGTCCCATCCGTAAAACCTTTTTGACTTACGGTAAATGGTTGATTTAATGTGATCCAATGCTTTACTCTATCACCAAATCTTTGGAAGCAAAGATCTGCATAATCTTTGAAATCGTTCCTACATATCGAGCATAAAAGGAATATTAGACCTTTCATTTTGAGTAAAATAAATTCAAACGAGAAAACTAATTGAAATATAAAATATCACACTGTAAAAGTAAAAAAAGGAAACTAGATGATACTTTCGAAAACAACTGTTATTACACTATTAATCAGTTTTCGATTCGTTTGCTTAAAAATTGTGTTCCCAAACTATGTGTTGAAGTTTGGTGGGGGTCAATATATTCAAGTAATTGTTGATTTTTAACCATTATGCTATATATATTAAAAGGGTTGCAAGAGCTTTGGGGAGGCATGGCCTATGATTGGTTTCGCCACATAATATATAAAAGCAAAACAAAAATTTATCAATTTAATATAGCAAATGATCAGGTTGATTGTTCAAAGAATGAGAATGAATCACTTACACAATGCGAGGACTCAAGAAACCTCCGTACTCATCTTGTAAGATTTGAGGAAGATCCCAATGGAAGAGTGTCACAAAAGGCTTGATATCTACACTTGATAACAAAAGAAAAATAGAGTAATAAGTCATGTGGATCAAATGCATTGACAATACTGATCTACATAACCAATAAAATAAGAAGAAATACATTATACATTGACAATAAAAGACGAGATAATGAAATTGAATCATACTACTATTATTGAGCTCGTTTAAAAGGTTGTTGTAGTATTCAATTCCGTCTTCGTTCACTCCCCCACTTAGCCTTCCTCCTGTAAGTAGTAAAAATTTGTTGGATAAATAGAAAACTGATATTATAAAACAGTAATAGGATAGATTTCATAGAATTGTAACTATAGTAAGATATAATCTATCATTTGTTTCATTTTGACATTATTATAAGCCCATTAACCATTAAAATGAATTTGCATAAACAAGTTATTGAAATCAAAATGAAAAATAAAGTTCGGAAATAAATTTTGGATTTGAATTATTTTTCATTTTTGCTATTATTAACTGGGATTCATTCAATGATTACATCAAAATAATTGATGAAAAAGACGATCTTACTTGGTAGAATTCTAGACCATGAGATTGAAAGTCTGTATCCATCTACGCCCATAGTTTTCAACATCGCAACATCCTCCTATAGCATGTCAGGAAAAGAGAATATAAGAAAACTTATATGGAATTTTGTTTTCACAGTCTTATGGTTTATCAGGCCTAAATTTTATATTTTTTTTTTCATATATTGATGATGAAATAAAAGTACGGCGCCTTGAATATACACATCCCTTAATTAAATAATATCAAGAAGAAATGGAAGAATAAATAAAGAAAGAAAATCTTTATTTTGCTTTGTTACCATACCTTGTAAAGTTTAAGTGAACCACAGGCCTTATCTCCATTAGTCTCATCCGCTGTCTTTGCTGATATTCAGTAATGTGCATTACAAACAAACAGTTCAAGATTATATAAAAATTAAAGTAAATCAATATGTTGCCTCAACTGCTAACTAGTATATATAAAAAAAAAATTTAATTAAATTTAACCTCTTAAGAAAATATATAATTATAACGAAATACAAAATTCTTGAGCAAATTATCCTATAATCCATTAGAACATACATATATAATTTTTTGCCAGTAATCGGGTAAAATTCTATTGAACTATTATTAATGGCTTGAAAACTTGACAGCTTAGCATAAATCTTATTTAAATGTTAATTATACATGATTGGCAAGGAAATGACATATTATAAAGATGACTGCTTTTGGGCTTACATGACAAGGACAGCCCAACAAAACTCCAACTTCATGAATCATATTTGGTAATTAAAAAAAAAGAATAACGGTCATTTATACGGCTTTTTTATATAAGAGATCTTGATTCGATCACCTTCCTCAATAATATACCAAAAAAAAAATCATTGCGAATGATTAATGAAGGAATATAAGTGTAGCTTTCATGGCATAACACATGTATATATATATAACCATTTTTTCTCTTTATAACAATATATAGATTCATTTTGTATAGATAAAGAGACCTGGCCATCTATGAGTGAAAGTATCCCATACATTAAATGTTCTTCCTTCTACACCTTCAACCTGAGAAAATGAACAAAAAAAAAATTGTTTCGCACTAGAATAAAAAAACTTGCTAACATATATATATGGATGACATCTCAAGAAACTTGAGAGAAGAATTTTGACATTTACATTGAAAAGCCGTATAATACCTGGTAAGATGATGTTGCTACCCCAAAAATGAAATCGTTACCAAAACTACTCCGGTTAAACGCAGTAGTTATATTACAGTTAAAGGGAGGACTTTCATTACAAGTTGGATAATAATTATTACCGGACACTGAGCAAAGAAGAACTAGGAGAACTAAAAACTGATAGCTCGCTTGAATTCCCATGATCATTTTGGGTAGCTAAGACCCCCTCTAGCTCACCTTTATATAGACGAGCTATGAAAAAGTACAAATAAATTTGTACCCCAATAAAGTCTAAATAGAGAGAGAGGCAAATAGAGGATTCCGTGTCATTTTCATTTTCCACCACTTTTATTTTTTTTTAATGAAAAATATTAAGGTGAGATTCTTAATTACTTTGTTATAGATCACATGTGTTTTTTTATTGATTTATGTAGTCCGTCCAAAGAAGGAAGCTCACGTTATATGGTAAGTTTGCTTGAATTTATTATACAGTAAATAATATGGAAAATATTCTAGTTTTTCTCTATATTTTAACTAATTTTAAAATTAATTAATTAAGTATGGTTATGCTATATTTACTAAAAATCTTAATTAAGTCAAAATCCCAGTGTCGTTGCTCGTGAGGGAATCAGAACCGATGTGATTCATGTGTACGTGGCATCTAACCACAAGCTGTGTATGAGAAAATCAATTGTGGACAAAGAAAGGAAAACTATTGCATGGATCATGTGATGCTGCGGTGCTGGAGGATCACATATTTTTTGACGAAAATCTTTCTTCTATTGTTGGTAGTTCTAGATTTTGTTCTAATCTCCTAGCTAGTCATTAATAATAACAATAAAAACTATGTAAAAATATAAATCTAATAAAAAATATTAAAAAAAAATCAAATCACCTTAAAAAAAACACTATGATTTGTATATGTATTGACGATGTTTGATTGGATATTTAAATCAACTTGCTTTAAGTTGTCTTAAATGACTAACCAAGCATATGGATTAAACATCATTAAGAAAAATTTTGTAAATATATAGAGATGCAATTTTCAAACAAATTAGCTAACCCGAATCTACTCCTAATCTTAAAGGCAAAATATAAGTTTGCATCATATTTGCTCAAGGATTTTAAATTTTATTTAGAAATTATACTCTTCCTAAGCTCCCTCATTTTGGCCCATGGGTGTGTATAATTAGTTACCTTAAGGTCACAATCATTTATGCTTAATCTCTACACTAAAGTAGGATCATGTGATGCTGCGGTGCATGGAGGCTCATGCTTTGTTGGAGGAAAATCTTTCTATTCCTGGTACTTTGGCACGGGGACGGGGTGGTTTCAGAATTGGTGGGAAATTAATGTGCATTTGCAGTTAGAAAATTAGTGTTACAGGACCGTATAAAAAGTTAATTTTACCGTCTTTTAATTGTTTTCAAAAATAATTCTATGGGGCACCAAAAATTATTTTATTTGTAAAAGCGGTTAATAATGAAACTATAATCCTATTAGACCATGGAAATTATTTTATTAATAATTTCATATATTAAAATATTTTTAATATATTTGTAATTATGTTCCTTTTCACTTGTTAGGGTTTGAAATTCTTGAAGTCATCTTTGAAGTTCAGTACAGTACAAGCAAATGTTCTTTCTGGAGACACTGGGCATTAAATTTTTTTTTCCTGTTTTTGAGCTTCATTTAGTTTGGTCTTTGTAGCCATGATTATTTATTTGATCATTATTTTCTTTTAGCTTCACTCAAGATACGATCTATTGCTTATCTCATTGTATGGAACTCAAAATTCAAATTTTAAAATTTTTGGAATTTCTAAGAAGATTGTTGTTGGTAAAGTACTAGAAGTGTCTTTTTAAGTGTGTTCATTCTCAAGATTTTTTAATCAATTTTTATTAATGGAGATAGTATAAAAATATGTCTCTTAAAAATTGAGTTGAATACTTGAATTCTTATCAGATCTCATGGATAGTGATTGTTGTAGTTTAGTGATTGCTCAGTTTATTTCTTCTCCATGTCCTGTAATTTCTGGCTCCTACTCTTGCAAAATTTTCTTTGTTAGTGGCTGCTCCTTGTGCTTGGGAGAATCAATAGTCAACAACCCGATTTTGAATTCCCATCTCTTGTGGCCGATTTGCGTTTTTTCAATAAAATTGAGTATTTTCTTATAAAAAATGAATAACTTTAATTATATAAGTAAAATTTAATCTTCAAAAAACTGATCAAGTTGATATAAAATATTCAAAGTTAATCATGATTTTTATTAGATAGAATTATTGGATAATTAACAATATATCAAGTCTATATGTTGTGTCATCCTGAAACTCGGTGTAGAAAAAGCTTGTTTATGATATTTATTATAAATACATCTAAAAATTTATTTATTAATAATTTGAATATGATAATTACTTTACCGCTTTATATTTTATTTTGACGAGTTATAGCTTTATACTTGATAGCATTAATTTGAGACATTGTTGACAAATAATAAACAATTAATTTTTCCCTTTTAAAAAAATTGGGTCAGTTTAGGTCTGGGGTTTGAGTCATTCAGGTTCGGGTTGTTCGTGTTTCATATCATTAGGGTTTGGGTTCTCTTGGGTCATGGGTCACTAGGGCCTTGGGCTAGTCGGGTTTTAGGTCTGTTGGGTCTTGGGTCAATCGGGTCACGGGTCATTTCATTGTCGGCTTGTTTGGGTCTAGAATCATAATATTTTATTGTATTTCTGGGTTAGGATTGGTCGGGTCGGGTCAGGTCAGATTTTGCCACCTCTGTCCATATGAAATAAAAGTAAAAATTGACGTAATGACAACTTATCCATCACATATATAGAAAACTATGTATTATATTATTGTTCTATTTGCGTTTAGTTTCTCGACTTGTTTGATTGGGGTCGATCTAGTTTAATTAAAGAATGTTTAATTTTATTACTTCGATTGATTTGGTCGCTTTAGTACTTGTTTTACGAAATTTTATGTATCGTCTACATCTTCGATGCTGATTAACAATAATTTGCGTTTTTTTACCGTTCAGTAAAAGAAATTCTACTCAACACTAAAATTGAGTCTGAAATAGAAGGAGAAAATCTAAATCCATATAAATTTATCATTTCATGCTGGAGAGAATGTGATTGTGGTATTCCCTATAGAACATCATTATCATTTTATCCCCCAACTTGTAATAACTTTACTATTTAGTTAAATTAATTTGTATCCTTCTCGAAGTCCCTATAGCAATTTGTTTTATTTATCCTTAGGCGACATATGATCGAGACTTTAGGAGGCATGAGTAAGGTCATACGTATGAACAATATGTTGTTTGTTATCAGTAGTATTATAGCTGAAATAAAGTAATTTGACATTATTGCCAATTTATTAACAAGTTACCGGAAAATATACCCAAAGCGGTCTATCGAAGTATAGATTAGATAGAGTAATGCTCTTTATGCATTTATTTGAGTTTGCAAGTAGATAATATTAGATGAGGGAACACTTGAAATATATGAGAAATGATCTTCTTTATTTTTTTTCCTGGAAATATCCAACAGTATTATAGGAAGATCAGATTTTTTTATTGGAGAAAATCCAACGATAATATAGGAATCACATGGCGAGAACCATGTCATTCAAACTAGTTGTTGAAAGAGTGTCTAAAGATTGTTCTTTCTTGACGAAATCTGTGTACCATAGAGCTGACTTTTTGGGTTGCCTATCTGAATAATCACTGAAATTCACGTAGTTCATACCGAACCGCACCGTGAAACCTAGACCAAATTCATAGTTGTCCATTAATGACCATGCAAAGTATCCTGCAACATTGGATCCATTCCTACACACACCAAAAAAGAAGAAAGAAAAGTCATGAATGTATCTTTTGTGTGACAAGAGAGAGAGAGAGAGAGACTTACTTGATTGCAGATTTAAGATGACAAAGATGGCTACAATGGCAATCAATCCTCCCGTAATCAGCAAGGGTGTCAGCAAGCGATAATGTGCCATTATCACTAAACCCTAAAAATATCCATATTTACTGTCAGTAATTAAATGAATATTTATATAGTGTTAGGAATAGGCTTACACGAGTGTTGTAATATACTACTCAACCTAGCATGGTGGATGTAAATTTGTTAAAATTCGAGTTAAATTTTGAGAGCTTAATGTTTTATAATCGTAATCATATGCTATAATGAGAAGGCAGGCAAGGATGATTTACCATTCTCTGTGATGTACGTAAGTGGATTATTGTACTTTTCTTTTATGTGCGTCAAAAGCTCTTGCAGTCCCCTCGGGTAATAGTAAAATGAAACTGACTGCAATATTTCAAATCAAGCTAATAAAGAAATTATCATAACTAAAGATATATATTAATGAATAATTTTTTTTAATAATCAAGGAGGAGGACGAAGAATGACAAAATTCTAATATATTAACACATGATAAAGTACTTGATATAACTTAAGTTGATGAAAGTCAGAACAAAGAGCCGTAAGGTGTGAAAATAAATTTTACAAAAGTCATCCATTTGTAATAGGAAGGATGTCCAAGTAATATAATGACTTACATTAGGAGACCACATTAAAATTAAATTCATATGCATGATTTTGTATATGTAAATTATCTATATAAACATAAAAGAATAGTATGAAATGTTTGACTAAGTTGATTCATACCGGTACACCGATGGGGGTACCATTAGGAGCGAACCCTATAAAAAAAAAAAATTAATTCGTTGTTTTATTAGTAAACATGAAAAGTTTTCTCCAATAATTCTTAATAATTACTTGGAAGTGTTGATATATCTATACTTACATGTAGTTTTAAAACGTTTATCAGTATCGTAACTAGGGTTTTTGGGATCAGGTGGTGGGTCTGATGCATCAATTGTATATTCGGTAACATAGTAGTTTAAACCGAGAAAATCAAGTGAGCCCTTTAGTAGCTTGCTTTGAGTTGGTGAGAATTTTGGAAGTCGAGATCCAACAAGCTTTTTCATGATATGTGGGTAGTCACCTCTGGTCAATGGTTCCATAAACCTACAAAAATACAAATAGAAATATATAATGAAACACTAAATTAATACCCAAAAAATAAGTCTAGGTGGTCCGACATATAATGTGCAACAAAAAGGAAATAGTATGTTAAAGTGATAAATATCATTATGGTTCCAATTTTATTGAAAGTAAAACAAGGACACATGAGACCCTTTTTGGTGATTTTGATATGAAACTAAGGAATATGGGGATAACAAAAGATGAGATTCTGAGTGAACCCAATGAGGTTTATTTTGGCCGGAGTAAAAACGAGATGAATAGATAGTAAAGTTAATTTCAGGAGAGAGAGAGAGAGAGAGAGAGAGAGAGAGTAAAAAAAACATATTTTGTAATAATATTATTCTTTTTAATATAATTTATTTATAAGGAAACAAAAAAAAATTATCACATAAATGATGTGTCACTGATGGTGTATAGACTCTATACGTTGTCAATAGATAAAATACAAACTCTTGTGTAAGAATATAACAAAGTATACTTCAAGACTGTGAGGGTGGGAATGGGAGTGGGGGTGAAGGTGGGAGTGGAGGGAAGGCCCTGCCTACAATAGTAAACCTTACACAGAACTAAAACATACCATCCAAACATGAATTCAAAGGCTCGTTCAGCAGCATCACGGTTTTTCTTTGTATTATTCCACGGTTTAAACCATCTAGCAATTAGTGTGGTGCCTATCTTTCCCTTTTGATGTTTCTGCACAAATTAATTCTTTTGTTAATAAAAAAATATATTCTATTATCTATTCACATTGAGAAAGTAATTTTTTATTCTAGAAAAACATAGTGGCAAAGGAAACATACTAGTTTTTTTTTTTTTCTTAAAATGTATACATGGTTGTATTTTTAAACATTATAGTGCCTATATTAGAACCTGATATTTTTTTCGATACAAATCTACAGTTGTTGCATGAGCAAGAAGTTGGTGGTGTGTTGTCAAATATGGTTCTGTCCCCGAATCTCCTCCATCTGGGCAACCTGTACATCGACCAGGTGCATTGGTCCCATCCGTAAAACCTTTTTGACTTACGGTAAATGGTTGATTTAATGTGATCCAATGCTTTACTCTATCACCAAATCTTTGGAAGCAAAGATCTGCATAATCTTTGAAATCGTTCCTACATATCGAGCATAAAAGGAATATTAGACCTTTCATTTTGAGTAAAATAAATTCAAACGAGAAAACTAATTGAAATATAAAATATCACACTGTAAAAGTAAAAAAAGGAAACTAGATGATACTTTCGAAAACAACTGTTATTACACTATTAATCAGTTTTCGATTCGTTTGCTTAAAAATTGTGTTCCCAAACTATGTGTTGAAGTTTGGTGGGGGTCAATATATTCAAGTAATTGTTGATTTTTAACCATTATGCTATATATATTAAAAGGGTTGCAAGAGCTTTGGGGAGGCATGGCCTATGATTGGTTTCGCCACATAATATATAAAAGCAAAACAAAAATTTATCAATTTAATATAGCAAATGATCAGGTTGATTGTTCAAAGAATGAGAATGAATCACTTACACAATGCGAGGACTCAAGAAACCTCCGTACTCATCTTGTAAGATTTGAGGAAGATCCCAATGGAAGAGTGTCACAAAAGGCTTGATATCTACACTTGATAACAAAAGAAAAATAGAGTAATAAGTCATGTGGATCAAATGCATTGACAATACTGATCTACATAACCAATAAAATAAGAAGAAATACATTATACATTGACAATAAAAGACGAGATAATGAAATTGAATCATACTACTATTATTGAGCTCGTTTAAAAGGTTGTTGTAGTATTCAATTCCGTCTTCGTTCACTCCCCCACTTAGCCTTCCTCCTGTAAGTAGTAAAAATTTGTTGGATAAATAGAAAACTGATATTATAAAACAGTAATAGGATAGATTTCATAGAATTGTAACTATAGTAAGATATAATCTATCATTTGTTTCATTTTGACATTATTATAAGCCCATTAACCATTAAAATGAATTTGCATAAACAAGTTATTGAAATCAAAATGAAAAATAAAGTTCGGAAATAAATTTTGGATTTGAATTATTTTTCATTTTTGCTATTATTAACTGGGATTCATTCAATGATTACATCAAAATAATTGATGAAAAAGACGATCTTACTTGGTAGAATTCTAGACCATGAGATTGAAAGTCTGTATCCATCTACGCCCATAGTTTTCAACATCGCAACATCCTCCTATAGCATGTCAGGAAAAGAGAATATAAGAAAACTTATATGGAATTTTGTTTTCACAGTCTTATGGTTTATCAGGCCTAAATTTTATATTTTTTTTTTCATATATTGATGATGAAATAAAAGTACGGCGCCTTGAATATACACATCCCTTAATTAAATAATATCAAGAAGAAATGGAAGAATAAATAAAGAAAGAAAATCTTTATTTTGCTTTGTTACCATACCTTGTAAAGTTTAAGTGAACCACAGGCCTTATCTCCATTAGTCTCATCCGCTGTCTTTGCTGATATTCAGTAATGTGCATTACAAACAAACAGTTCAAGATTATATAAAAATTAAAGTAAATCAATATGTTGCCTCAACTGCTAACTAGTATATATAAAAAAAAAATTTAATTAAATTTAACCTCTTAAGAAAATATATAATTATAACGAAATACAAAATTCTTGAGCAAATTATCCTATAATCCATTAGAACATACATATATAATTTTTTGCCAGTAATCGGGTAAAATTCTATTGAACTATTATTAATGGCTTGAAAACTTGACAGCTTAGCATAAATCTTATTTAAATGTTAATTATACATGATTGGCAAGGAAATGACATATTATAAAGATGACTGCTTTTGGGCTTACATGACAAGGACAGCCCAACAAAACTCCAACTTCTTGAATCATATTTGGTAATTAAAAAAAAAGAATAACGGTCATTTATACGGCTTTTTTATATAAGAGATCTTGATTCGATCACCTTCCTCAATAATATACCAAAAAAAAAATCATTGCGAATGATTAATGAAGGAATATAAGTGTAGCTTTCATGGCATAACACATGTATATATATATAACCATTTTTTCTCTTTATAACAATATATAGATTCATTTTGTATAGATAAAGAGACCTGGCCATCTATGAGTGAAAGTATCCCATACATTAAATGTTCTTCCTTCTACACCTTCAACCTGAGAAAATGAACAAAAAAAAAAAATTGTTTGGCACTAGAATAAAAAAACTTGCTAACATATATATATGGATGACATCTCAAGAAACTTGAGAGAAGAATTTTGACATTTACATTGAAAAGCCGTATAATACCTGGTAAGATGATGTTGCTACCCCAAAAATGAAATCGTTACCAAAACTACTCCGGTTAAACGCAGTAGTTATATTACAGTTAAAGGGAGGACTTTCATTACAAGTTGGATAATAATTATTACCGGACACTGAGCAAAGAAGAACTAGGAGAACTAAAAACTGATAGCTCGCTTGAATTCCCATGATCATTTTGGGTAGCTAAGACCCCCTCTAGCTCGCCTTTATATAGACGAGCTATGAAAAAGTACAAATAAATTTGTACCCCAATAAAGTCTAAATAGAGAGAGACAAATAGAGGATTCCGTGTCATTTTCATATTCCACCACTTTTATTTTTTTTTAATGAAAAATATTAAGGTGAGATTCTTAATTACTTTGTTATAGATCACATGTGTTTTTTTATTGATTTATATAGTCCGTCCAAAGAAGGAAGCTCACGTTATATGGTAAGTTTGCTTGAATTTATTATACAGTAAATAATATGGAAAATATTCTAGTTTTTCTCTATATTTTAACTAATTTTAAAATTAATTAATTAAGTATGGTTATGCTATATTTACTAAAAATCTTAATTAAGTCAAAATCCCAGTGTCGTTGCTCGTGAGGGAATCAGAACCGATGTGATTCATGTGTACGTGGCATCTAACCACAAGCTGTGTATGAGAAAATCAATTGTGGACAAAGAAAGGAAAACTATTGCATGGATCATGTGATGCTGCGGTGCTGGAGGATCACATATTTTTTGACGAAAATCTTTCTTCTATTGTTGGTAGTTCTAGATTTTGTTCTAATCTCCTAGCTAGTCATTAATAATAACAATAAAAACTATGTAAAAATATAAATCTAATAAAAAATATTAAAAAAAAATCAAATCACCTTAAAAAAAACACTATGATTTGTATATGTATTGACGATGTTTGATTGGATATTTAAATCAACTTGCTTTAAGTTGTCTTAAATGACTAACCAAGCATATGGATTAAACATCATTAAGAAAAATTTTGTAAATATATAGAGATGCAATTTTCAAACAAATTAGCTAACCCGAATCTACTCCTAATCTTAAAGGCAAAATATAAGTTTGCATCATATTTGCTCAAGGATTTTAAATTTTATTTAGAAATTATACTCTTCCTAAGCTCCCTCATTTTGGCCCATGGGTGTGTATAATTAGTTACCTTAAGGTCACAATCATTTATGCTTAATCTCTACACTAAAGTAGGATCATGTGATGCTGCGGTGCATGGAGGCTCATGCTTTGTTGGAGGAAAATCTTTCTATTCCTGGTACTTTGGCACGGGGACGGGGTGGTTTCAGAATTGGTGGGAAATTAATGTGCATTTGCAGTTAGAAAATTAGTGTTACAGGACCGTATAAAAAGTTAATTTTACCGTCTTTTAATTGTTTTCAAAAATAATTCTATGGGGCACCAAAAATTATTTTATTTGTAAAAGCGGTTAATAATGAAACTATAATCCTATTAGACCATGGAAATTATTTTATTAATAATTTCATATATTAAAATATTTTTAATATATTTGTAATTATGTTCCTTTTCACTTGTTAGGGTTTGAAATTCTTGAAGTCATCTTTGAAGTTCAGTACAGTACAAGCAAATGTTCTTTCTGGAGACACTGGGCATTAAATTTTTTTTTCCTGTTTTTGAGCTTCATTTAGTTTGGTCTTTGTAGCCATGATTATTTATTTGATCATTATTTTCTTTTAGCTTCACTCAAGATACGATCTATTGCTTATCTCATTGTATGGAACTCGAAATTCAAAATTTTAAATTTTTGGAATTTCTAAGAAGATTGTTGTTGGTAAAGTACTAGAAGTGTCTTTTTAAGTGTGTTCATTCTCAAGATTTTTTAATCAATTTTTATTAATGGAGATAGTATAAAAATATGTCTCTTAAAAATTGAGTTGAATACTTGAATTCTTATCAGATCTCATGGATAGTGATTGTTGTAGTTTAGTGATTGCTCAGTTTATTTCTTCTCCATGTCCTGTAATTTCTGGCTCCTACTCTTGCAAAATTTTCTTTGTTAGTGGCTGCTCCTTGTGCTTGGGAGAATCAATAGTCAACAACCCGATTTTGAATTCCCATCTCTTGTGGCCGATTTGCGTTTTTTCAATAAAATTGAGTATTTTCTTATAAAAAAAGAATAACTTTAATTATATAAGTAAAATTTAATCTTCAAAAAACTGATCAAGTTGATATAAAATATTCAAAGTTAATCATGATTTTTATTAGATAAAAATATTGGATAATTAACAATATATCAAGTCTATATGTTGTGTCATCCTGAAATTCGGTGTAGAAAAAGCTTGTTTATGATATTTATTATAAATACATCTAAAAATTTATTTATTAATAATTTGAATATGATAATTACTTTACCGTTTTATATTTTATTTTGACGAGTTATAGCTTTATACTTGATAGCATTAATTTGAGACATTGTTGACAAATAATAAACAATTAATTTTTCCCTTTTAAAAAAATTGGGTCAGTTTAGGTCTGGGGTTTGAGTCATTCAGGTCCGGGTTGTTCGTGTTTCATATCATTAGGGTTTGGGTTCTCTTGGGTCATGGGTCACTAGGGCCTTGGGCTAGTCGGGTTTTAGGTCTGTTGGGTCTTGGGTCAATCGGGTCACGGGTCATTTCATTGTCGGCTTGTTTGGGTCTAGAATCATAATATTTTATTGTATTTCTGGGTTAGGATTGGTCGGGTCGGGTCAGGTCAGATTTTGCCACCTCTGTCCATATGAAATAAAAGTAAAAATTGACGTAATGACAACTTATCCATCACATATATAGAAAACTATGTATTATATTATTGTTCTATTTGCGTTTAGTTTCTCGACTTGTTTGATTGGGGTCGATCTAGTTTAATTAAAGAATATTTAATTTTATTACTTCGATTGATTTGGTCGCTTTAGTACTTGTTTTACGAAATTTTATGTATCGTCTACATCTTCGATGCTGATTAACAATAATTTGCGTTTTTTTACCGTTCAGTAAAAGAAATTCTACTCAACACTAAAATTGAGTCTGAAATAGAAGGAGAAAATCTAAATCCATATAAATTTATCATTTCATGCTGGAGAGAATGTGATTGTGGTATTCCCTATAGAACATCATTATCATTTTATCCCCCAACTTGTAATAACTTTACTATTTAGTTAAATTAATTTGTATCCTTCTCGAAGTCCCTATAGCAATTTGTTTTATTTATCCTTAGGCGACATATGATCGAGACTTTAGGAGGCATGAGTAAGGTCATACGTATGAACAATATGTTGTTTGTTATCAGTAGTATTATAGCTGAAATAAAGTAATTTGACATTATTGCCAATTTATTAACAAGTTACCGGAAAATATACCCAAAGCGGTCTATCGAAGTATAGATTAGATAGAGAAATGCTCTTTATGCATTTATTTGAGTTTGCAAGTAGATAATATTAGATGAGGGAACACTTGAAATATAGGAGAAATGATCTTCTTTATTTTTTTTCCTGGAAATATCCAACAGTATTATAGGAAGATCAGATTTTTTTATTGGAGAAAATCCAACGATAATATAGGAATCACATGGCGAGAACCATGTCATTCAAACTAGTTGTTGAAAGAGTGTCTAAAGATTGTTCTTTCTTGACGAAATCTGTGTACCATAGAGCTGACTTTTTGGGTTGCCTATCTGAATAATCACTGAAATTCACGTAGTTCATACCGAACCGCACCGTGAAACCTAGACCAAATTCATAGTTGTCCATTAATGACCATGCAAAGTATCCTGCAACATTGGATCCATTCCTACACACACCAAAAAAGAAGAAAGAAAAGTCATGAATGTATCTTTTGTGTGACAAGAGAGAGAGAGAGAGAGACTTACTTGATTGCAGATTTAAGATGACAAAGATGGCTACAATGGCAATCAATCCTCCCGTAATCAGCAAGGGTGTCAGCAAGCGATAATGTGCCATTATCACTAAACCCTAAAAATATCCATATTTACTGTCAGTAATTAAATGAATATTTATATAGTGTTAGGAATAGGCTTACACGAGTGTTGTAATATACTACTCAACCTAGCATGGTGGATGTAAATTTGTTAAAATTCGAGTTAAATTTTGAGAGCTTAATGTTTTATAATCGTAATCATATGCTATAATGAGAAGGCAGGCAAGGATGATTTACCATTCTCTGTGATGTACGTAAGTGGATTATTGTACTTTTCTTTTATGTGCGTCAAAAGCTCTTGCAGTCCCCTCGGGTAATAGTAAAATGAAACTGACTGCAATATTTCAAATCAAGCTAATAAAGAAATTATCATAACTAAAGAGATGTATTAATGAATAATTTTTTTTAATAATCAAGGAGGAGGACGAAGAATGACAAAATTCTAATATATTAACACATGATAAAGTACTTGATATAACTTAAGTTGATGAAAGTCAGAACAAAGAGCCGTAAGGTGTGAAAATAAATTTTACAAAAGTCATCCATTTGTAATAGGAAGGATGTCCAAGTAATATAATGACTTACATTAGGAGACCACATTAAAATTAAATTCATATGCATGATTTTGTATATGTAAATTATCTATATAAACATAAAAGAATAGTATGAAATGTTTGACTAAGTTGATTCATACCGGTACACCGATGGGGGTACCATTAGGAGCGAACCCTATAAAAAAAAAAAATTAATTCGTTGTTTTATTAGTAAACATGAAAAGTTTTCTCCAATAATTCTTAATAATTACTTGGAAGTGTTGATATATCTATACTTACATGTAGTTTTAAAACGTTTATCAGTATCGTAACTAGGGTTTTTGGGATCAGGTGGTGGGTCTGATGCATCAATTGTATATTCGGTAACATAGTAGTTTAAACCGAGAAAATCAAGTGAGCCCTTTAGTAGCTTGCTTTGAGTTGGTGAGAATTTTGGAAGTCGAGATCCAACAAGCTTTTTCATGATATGTGGGTAGTCACCTCTGGTCAATGGTTCCATAAACCTACAAAAATACAAATAGAAATATATAATGAAACACTAAATTAATACCCAAAAAATAAGTCTAGGTGGTCCGACATATAATGTGCAACAAAAAGGAAATAGTATGTTAAAGTGATAAATATCATTATGGTTCCAATTTTATTGAAAGTAAAACAAGGACACATGAGACCCTTTTTGGTGATTTTGATATGAAACTAAGGAATATGGGGATAACAAAAGATGAGATTCTGAGTGAACCCAATGAGGTTTATTTTGGCCGGAGTAAAAACGAGATGAATAGATAGTAAAGTTAATTTCAGGAGAGAGAGAGAGAGAGAGAGAGAGAGAGTAAAAAAAACATATTTTGTAATAATATTATTCTTTTTAATATAATTTATTTATAAGGACACAAAAAAAAAATTATCACATAAATGATGTGTCACTGATGGTGTATAGACTCTATACGTTGTCAATAGATAAAATACAAACTCTTGTGTAAGAATATAACAAAGTATACTTCAAGACTGTGAGGGTGGGAATGGGAGTGGGGGTGAAGGTGGGAGTGGAGGGAAGGCCCTGCCTACAATAGTAAACCTTACACAGAACTAAAACATACCATCCAAACATGAATTCAAAGGCTCGTTCAGCAGCATCACGGTTTTTCTTTGTATTATTCCACGGTTTAAACCATCTAGCAATTAGTGTGGTGCCTATCTTTCCCTTTTGATGTTTCTGCACAAATTAATTCTTTTGTTAATAAAAAAATATATTCTATTATCTATTCACATTGAGAAAGTAATTTTTTATTCTAGAAAAACATAGTGGCAAAGGAAACATACTAGTTTTTTTTTTTTTCTTAAAATGTATACATGGTTGTATTTTTAAACATTATAGTGCCTATATTAGAACCTGATATTTTTTTCGATACAAATCTACAGTTGTTGCATGAGCAAGAAGTTGGTGGTGTGTTGTCAAATATGGTTCTGTCCCCGAATCTCCTCCATCTGGGCAACCTGTACATCGACCAGGTGCATTGGTCCCATCCGTAAAACCTTTTTGACTTACGGTAAATGGTTGATTTAATGTGATCCAATGCTTTACTCTATCACCAAATCTTTGGAAGCAAAGATCTGCATAATCTTTGAAATCGTTCCTACATATCGAGCATAAAAGGAATATTAGACCTTTCATTTTGAGTAAAATAAATTCAAACGAGAAAACTAATTGAAATATAAAATATCACACTGTAAAAGTAAAAAAAGGAAACTAGATGATACTTTCGAAAACAACTGTTATTACACTATTAATCAGTTTTCGATTCGTTTGCTTAAAAATTGTGTTCCCAAACTATGTGTTGAAGTTTGGTGGGGGTCAATATATTCAAGTAATTGTTGATTTTTAACCATTATGCTATATATATTAAAAGGGTTGCAAGAGCTTTGGGGAGGCATGGCCTATGATTGGTTTCGCCACATAATATATAAAAGCAAAACAAAAATTTATCAATTTAATATAGCAAATGATCAGGTTGATTGTTCAAAGAATGAGAATGAATCACTTACACAATGCGAGGACTCAAGAAACCTCCGTACTCATCTTGTAAGATTTGAGGAAGATCCCAATGGAAGAGTGTCACAAAAGGCTTGATATCTACACTTGATAACAAAAGAAAAATAGAGTAATAAGTCATGTGGATCAAATGCATTGACAATACTGATCTACATAACCAATAAAATAAGAAGAAATACATTATACATTGACAATAAAAGACGAGATAATGAAATTGAATCATACTACTATTATTGAGCTCGTTTAAAAGGTTGTTGTAGTATTCAATTCCGTCTTCGTTCACTCCCCCACTTAGCCTTCCTCCTGTAAGTAGTAAAAATTTGTTGGATAAATAGAAAACTGATATTATAAAACAGTAATAGGATAGATTTCATAGAATTGTAACTATAGTAAGATATAATCTATCATTTGTTTCATTTTGACATTATTATAAGCCCATTAACCATTAAAATGAATTTGCATAAACAAGTTATTGAAATCAAAATGAAAAATAAAGTTCGGAAATAAATTTTGGATTTGAATTATTTTTCATTTTTGCTATTATTAACTGGGATTCATTCAATGATTACATCAAAATAATTGATGAAAAAGACGATCTTACTTGGTAGAATTCTAGACCATGAGATTGAAAGTCTGTATCCATCTACGCCCATAGTTTTCAACATCGCAACATCCTCCTATAGCATGTCAGGAAAAGAGAATATAAGAAAACTTATATGGAATTTTGTTTTCACAGTCTTATGGTTTATCAGGCCTAAATTTTATATTTTTTTTTTCATATATTGATGATGAAATAAAAGTACGGCGCCTTGAATATACACATCCCTTAATTAAATAATATCAAGAAGAAATGGAAGAATAAATAAAGAAAGAAAATCTTTATTTTGCTTTGTTACCATACCTTGTAAAGTTTAAGTGAACCACAGGCCTTATCTCCATTAGTCTCATCCGCTGTCTTTGCTGATATTCAGTAATGTGCATTACAAACAAACAGTTCAAGATTATATAAAAATTAAAGTAAATCAATATGTTGCCTCAACTGCTAACTAGTATATATAAAAAAAAAATTTAATTAAATTTAACCTCTTAAGAAAATATATAATTATAACGAAATACAAAATTCTTGAGCAAATTATCCTATAATCCATTAGAACATACATATATAATTTTTTGCCAGTAATCGGGTAAAATTCTATTGAACTATTATTAATGGCTTGAAAACTTGACAGCTTAGCATAAATCTTATTTAAATGTTAATTATACATGATTGGCAAGGAAATGACATATTATAAAGATGACTGCTTTTGGGCTTACATGACAAGGACAGCCCAACAAAACTCCAACTTCATGAATCATATTTGGTAATTAAAAAAAAAGAATAACGGTCATTTATACGGCTTTTTTATATAAGAGATCTTGATTCGATCACCTTCCTCAATAATATACCAAAAAAAAAATCATTGCGAATGATTAATGAAGGAATATAAGTGTAGCTTTCATGGCATAACACATGTATATATATATAACCATTTTTTCTCTTTATAACAATATATAGATTCATTTTGTATAGATAAAGAGACCTGGCCATCTATGAGTGAAAGTATCCCATACATTAAATGTTCTTCCTTCTACACCTTCAACCTGAGAAAATGAACAAAAAAAAAATTGTTTGGCACTAGAATAAAAAAACTTGCTAACATATATATATGGATGACATCTCAAGAAACTTGAGAGAAGAATTTTGACATTTACATTGAAAAGCCGTATAATACCTGGTAAGATGATGTTGCTACCCCAAAAATGAAATCGTTACCAAAACTACTCCGGTTAAACGCAGTAGTTATATTACAGTTAAAGGGAGGACTTTCATTACAAGTTGGATAATAATTATTACCGGACACTGAGCAAAGAAGAACTAGGAGAACTAAAAACTGATAGCTCGCTTGAATTCCCATGATCATTTTGGGTAGCTAAGACCCCCTCTAGCTCACCTTTATATAGACGAGCTATGAAAAAGTACAAATAAATTTGTACCCCAATAAAGTCTAAATAGAGAGAGAGGCAAATAGAGGATTCCGTGTCATTTTCATTTTCCACCACTTTTATTTTTTTTTAATGAAAAATATTAAGGTGAGATTCTTAATTACTTTGTTATAGATCACATGTGTTTTTTTATTGATTTATGTAGTCCGTCCAAAGAAGGAAGCTCACGTTATATGGTAAGTTTGCTTGAATTTATTATACAGTAAATAATATGGAAAATATTCTAGTTTTTCTCTATATTTTAACTAATTTTAAAATTAATTAATTAAGTATGGTTATGCTATATTTACTAAAAATCTTAATTAAGTCAAAATCCCAGTGTCGTTGCTCGTGAGGGAATCAGAACCGATGTGATTCATGTGTACGTGGCATCTAACCACAAGCTGTGTATGAGAAAATCAATTGTGGACAAAGAAAGGAAAACTATTGCATGGATCATGTGATGCTGCGGTGCTGGAGGATCACATATTTTTTGACGAAAATCTTTCTTCTATTGTTGGTAGTTCTAGATTTTGTTCTAATCTCCTAGCTAGTCATTAATAATAACAATAAAAACTATGTAAAAATATAAATCTAATAAAAAATATTAAAAAAAAATCAAATCACCTTAAAAAAAACACTATGATTTGTATATGTATTGACGATGTTTGATTGGATATTTAAATCAACTTGCTTTAAGTTGTCTTAAATGACTAACCAAGCATATGGATTAAACATCATTAAGAAAAATTTTGTAAATATATAGAGATGCAATTTTCAAACAAATTAGCTAACCCGAATCTACTCCTAATCTTAAAGGCAAAATATAAGTTTGCATCATATTTGCTCAAGGATTTTAAATTTTATTTAGAAATTATACTCTTCCTAAGCTCCCTCATTTTGGCCCATGGGTGTGTATAATTAGTTACCTTAAGGTCACAATCATTTATGCTTAATCTCTACACTAAAGTAGGATCATGTGATGCTGCGGTGCATGGAGGCTCATGCTTTGTTGGAGGAAAATCTTTCTATTCCTGGTACTTTGGCACGGGGACGGGGTGGTTTCAGAATTGGTGGGAAATTAATGTGCATTTGCAGTTAGAAAATTAGTGTTACAGGACCGTATAAAAAGTTAATTTTACCGTCTTTTAATTGTTTTCAAAAATAATTCTATGGGGCACCAAAAATTATTTTATTTGTAAAAGCGGTTAATAATGAAACTATAATCCTATTAGACCATGGAAATTATTTTATTAATAATTTCATATATTAAAATATTTTTAATATATTTGTAATTATGTTCCTTTTCACTTGTTAGGGTTTGAAATTCTTGAAGTCATCTTTGAAGTTCAGTACAGTACAAGCAAATGTTCTTTCTGGAGACACTGGGCATTAAATTTTTTTTTCCTGTTTTTGAGCTTCATTTAGTTTGGTCTTTGTAGCCATGATTATTTATTTGATCATTATTTTCTTTTAGCTTCACTCAAGATACGATCTATTGCTTATCTCATTGTATGGAACTCAAAATTCAAATTTTTAAATTTTTGGAATTTCTAAGAAGATTGTTGTTGGTAAAGTACTAGAAGTGTCTTTTTAAGTGTGTTCATTCTCAAGATTTTTTAATCAATTTTTATTAATGGAGATAGTATAAAAATATGTCTCTTAAAAATTGAGTTGAATACTTGAATTCTTATCAGATCTCATGGATAGTGATTGTTGTAGTTTAGTGATTGCTCAGTTTATTTCTTCTCCATGTCCTGTAATTTCTGGCTCCTACTCTTGCAAAATTTTCTTTGTTAGTGGCTGCTCCTTGTGCTTGGGAGAATCAATAGTCAACAACCCGATTTTGAATTCCCATCTCTTGTGGCCGATTTGCGTTTTTTCAATAAAATTGAGTATTTTCTTATAAAAAAAGAATAACTTTAATTATATAAGTAAAATTTAATCTTCAAAAAACTGATCAAGTTGATATAAAATATTCAAAGTTAATCATGATTTTTATTAGATAAAAATATTGGATAATTAACAATATATCAAGTCTATATGTTGTGTCATCCTGAAATTCGGTGTAGAAAAAGCTTGTTTATGATATTTATTATAAATACATCTAAAAATTTATTTATTAATAATTTGAATATGATAATTACTTTACCGTTTTATATTTTATTTTGACGAGTTATAGCTTTATACTTGATAGCATTAATTTGAGACATTGTTGACAAATAATAAACAATTAATTTTTCCCTTTTAAAAAAATTGGGTCAGTTTAGGTCTGGGGTTTGAGTCATTCAGGTCCGGGTTGTTCGTGTTTCATATCATTAGGGTTTGGGTTCTCTTGGGTCATGGGTCACTAGGGCCTTGGGCTAGTCGGGTTTTAGGTCTGTTGGGTCTTGGGTCAATCGGGTCACGGGTCATTTCATTGTCGGCTTGTTTGGGTCTAGAATCATAATATTTTATTGTATTTCTGGGTTAGGATTGGTCGGGTCGGGTCAGGTCAGATTTTGCCACCTCTGTCCATATGAAATAAAAGTAAAAATTGACGTAATGACAACTTATCCATCACATATATAGAAAACTATGTATTATATTATTGTTCTATTTGCGTTTAGTTTCTCGACTTGTTTGATTGGGGTCGATCTAGTTTAATTAAAGAATATTTAATTTTATTACTTCGATTGATTTGGTCGCTTTAGTACTTGTTTTACGAAATTTTATGTATCGTCTACATCTTCGATGCTGATTAACAATAATTTGCGTTTTTTTACCGTTCAGTAAAAGAAATTCTACTCAACACTAAAATTGAGTCTGAAATAGAAGGAGAAAATCTAAATCCATATAAATTTATCATTTCATGCTGGAGAGAATGTGATTGTGGTATTCCCTATAGAACATCATTATCATTTTATCCCCCAACTTGTAATAACTTTACTATTTAGTTAAATTAATTTGTATCCTTCTCGAAGTCCCTATAGCAATTTGTTTTATTTATCCTTAGGCGACATATGATCGAGACTTTAGGAGGCATGAGTAAGGTCATACGTATGAACAATATGTTGTTTGTTATCAGTAGTATTATAGCTGAAATAAAGTAATTTGACATTATTGCCAATTTATTAACAAGTTACCGGAAAATATACCCAAAGCGGTCTATCGAAGTATAGATTAGATAGAGTAATGCTCTTTATGCATTTATTTGAGTTTGCAAGTAGATAATATTAGATGAGGGAACACTTGAAATATAGGAGAAATGATCTTCTTTATTTTTTTTCCTGGAAATATCCAACAGTATTATAGGAAGATCAGATTTTTTTATTGGAGAAAATCCAACGATAATATAGGAATCACATGGCGAGAACCATGTCATTCAAACTAGTTGTTGAAAGAGTGTCTAAAGATTGTTCTTTCTTGACGAAATCTGTGTACCATAGAGCTGACTTTTTGGGTTGCCTATCTGAATAATCACTGAAATTCACGTAGTTCATACCGAACCGCACCGTGAAACCTAGACCAAATTCATAGTTGTCCATTAATGACCATGCAAAGTATCCTGCAACATTGGATCCATTCCTACACACACCAAAAAAGAAGAAAGAAAAGTCATGAATGTATCTTTTGTGTGACAAGAGAGAGAGAGAGAGAGACTTACTTGATTGCAGATTTAAGATGACAAAGATGGCTACAATGGCAATCAATCCTCCCGTAATCAGCAAGGGTGTCAGCAAGCGATAATGTGCCATTATCACTAAACCCTAAAAATATCCATATTTACTGTCAGTAATTAAATGAATATTTATATAGTGTTAGGAATAGGCTTACACGAGTGTTGTAATATACTACTCAACCTAGCATGGTGGATGTAAATTTGTTAAAATTCGAGTTAAATTTTGAGAGCTTAATGTTTTATAATCGTAATCATATGCTATAATGAGAAGGCAGGCAAGGATGATTTACCATTCTCTGTGATGTACGTAAGTGGATTATTGTACTTTTCTTTTATGTGCGTCAAAAGCTCTTGCAGTCCCCTCGGGTAATAGTAAAATGAAACTGACTGCAATATTTCAAATCAAGCTAATAAAGAAATTATCATAACTAAAGAGATGTATTAATGAATAATTTTTTTTAATAATCAAGGAGGAGGACGAAGAATGACAAAATTCTAATATATTAACACATGATAAAGTACTTGATATAACTTAAGTTGATGAAAGTCAGAACAAAGAGCCGTAAGGTGTGAAAATAAATTTTACAAAAGTCATCCATTTGTAATAGGAAGGATGTCCAAGTAATATAATGACTTACATTAGGAGACCACATTAAAATTAAATTCATATGCATGATTTTGTATATGTAAATTATCTATATAAACATAAAAGAATAGTATGAAATGTTTGACTAAGTTGATTCATACCGGTACACCGATGGGGGTACCATTAGGAGCGAACCCTATAAAAAAAAAAAATTAATTCGTTGTTTTATTAGTAAACATGAAAAGTTTTCTCCAATAATTCTTAATAATTACTTGGAAGTGTTGATATATCTATACTTACATGTAGTTTTAAAACGTTTATCAGTATCGTAACTAGGGTTTTTGGGATCAGGTGGTGGGTCTGATGCATCAATTGTATATTCGGTAACATAGTAGTTTAAACCGAGAAAATCAAGTGAGCCCTTTAGTAGCTTGCTTTGAGTTGGTGAGAATTTTGGAAGTCGAGATCCAACAAGCTTTTTCATGATATGTGGGTAGTCACCTCTGGTCAATGGTTCCATAAACCTACAAAAATACAAATAGAAATATATAATGAAACACTAAATTAATACCCAAAAAATAAGTCTAGGTGGTCCGACATATAATGTGCAACAAAAAGGAAATAGTATGTTAAAGTGATAAATATCATTATGGTTCCAATTTTATTGAAAGTAAAACAAGGACACATGAGACCCTTTTTGGTGATTTTGATATGAAACTAAGGAATATGGGGATAACAAAAGATGAGATTCTGAGTGAACCCAATGAGGTTTATTTTGGCCGGAGTAAAAACGAGATGAATAGATAGTAAAGTTAATTTCAGGAGAGAGAGAGAGAGAGAGAGAGAGTAAAAAAAACATATTTTGTAATAATATTATTCTTTTTAATATAATTTATTTATAAGGACACAAAAAAAAAATTATCACATAAATGATGTGTCACTGATGGTGTATAGACTCTATACGTTGTCAATAGATAAAATACAAACTCTTGTGTAAGAATATAACAAAGTATACTTCAAGACTGTGAGGGTGGGAATGGGAGTGGGGGTGAAGGTGGGAGTGGAGGGAAGGCCCTGCCTACAATAGTAAACCTTACACAGAACTAAAACATACCATCCAAACATGAATTCAAAGGCTCGTTCAGCAGCATCACGGTTTTTCTTTGTATTATTCCACGGTTTAAACCATCTAGCAATTAGTGTGGTGCCTATCTTTCCCTTTTGATGTTTCTGCACAAATTAATTCTTTTGTTAATAAAAAAATATATTCTATTATCTATTCACATTGAGAAAGTAATTTTTTATTCTAGAAAAACATAGTGGCAAAGGAAACATACTAGTTTTTTTTTTTTTCTTAAAATGTATACATGGTTGTATTTTTAAACATTATAGTGCCTATATTAGAACCTGATATTTTTTTCGATACAAATCTACAGTTGTTGCATGAGCAAGAAGTTGGTGGTGTGTTGTCAAATATGGTTCTGTCCCCGAATCTCCTCCATCTGGGCAACCTGTACATCGACCAGGTGCATTGGTCCCATCCGTAAAACCTTTTTGACTTACGGTAAATGGTTGATTTAATGTGATCCAATGCTTTACTCTATCACCAAATCTTTGGAAGCAAAGATCTGCATAATCTTTGAAATCGTTCCTACATATCGAGCATAAAAGGAATATTAGACCTTTCATTTTGAGTAAAATAAATTCAAACGAGAAAACTAATTGAAATATAAAATATCACACTGTAAAAGTAAAAAAAGGAAACTAGATGATACTTTCGAAAACAACTGTTATTACACTATTAATCAGTTTTCGATTCGTTTGCTTAAAAATTGTGTTCCCAAACTATGTGTTGAAGTTTGGTGGGGGTCAATATATTCAAGTAATTGTTGATTTTTAACCATTATGCTATATATATTAAAAGGGTTGCAAGAGCTTTGGGGAGGCATGGCCTATGATTGGTTTCGCCACATAATATATAAAAGCAAAACAAAAATTTATCAATTTAATATAGCAAATGATCAGGTTGATTGTTCAAAGAATGAGAATGAATCACTTACACAATGCGAGGACTCAAGAAACCTCCGTACTCATCTTGTAAGATTTGAGGAAGATCCCAATGGAAGAGTGTCACAAAAGGCTTGATATCTACACTTGATAACAAAAGAAAAATAGAGTAATAAGTCATGTGGATCAAATGCATTGACAATACTGATCTACATAACCAATAAAATAAGAAGAAATACATTATACATTGACAATAAAAGACGAGATAATGAAATTGAATCATACTACTATTATTGAGCTCGTTTAAAAGGTTGTTGTAGTATTCAATTCCGTCTTCGTTCACTCCCCCACTTAGCCTTCCTCCTGTAAGTAGTAAAAATTTGTTGGATAAATAGAAAACTGATATTATAAAACAGTAATAGGATAGATTTCATAGAATTGTAACTATAGTAAGATATAATCTATCATTTGTTTCATTTTGACATTATTATAAGCCCATTAACCATTAAAATGAATTTGCATAAACAAGTTATTGAAATCAAAATGAAAAATAAAGTTCGGAAATAAATTTTGGATTTGAATTATTTTTCATTTTTGCTATTATTAACTGGGATTCATTCAATGATTACATCAAAATAATTGATGAAAAAGACGATCTTACTTGGTAGAATTCTAGACCATGAGATTGAAAGTCTGTATCCATCTACGCCCATAGTTTTCAACATCGCAACATCCTCCTATAGCATGTCAGGAAAAGAGAATATAAGAAAACTTATATGGAATTTTGTTTTCACAGTCTTATGGTTTATCAGGCCTAAATTTTATATTTTTTTTTTCATATATTGATGATGAAATAAAAGTACGGCGCCTTGAATATACACATCCCTTAATTAAATAATATCAAGAAGAAATGGAAGAATAAATAAAGAAAGAAAATCTTTATTTTGCTTTGTTACCATACCTTGTAAAGTTTAAGTGAACCACAGGCCTTATCTCCATTAGTCTCATCCGCTGTCTTTGCTGATATTCAGTAATGTGCATTACAAACAAACAGTTCAAGATTATATAAAAATTAAAGTAAATCAATATGTTGCCTCAACTGCTAACTAGTATATATAAAAAAAAAATTTAATTAAATTTAACCTCTTAAGAAAATATATAATTATAACGAAATACAAAATTCTTGAGCAAATTATCCTATAATCCATTAGAACATACATATATAATTTTTTGCCAGTAATCGGGTAAAATTCTATTGAACTATTATTAATGGCTTGAAAACTTGACAGCTTAGCATAAATCTTATTTAAATGTTAATTATACATGATTGGCAAGGAAATGACATATTATAAAGATGACTGCTTTTGGGCTTACATGACAAGGACAGCCCAACAAAACTCCAACTTCATGAATCATATTTGGTAATTAAAAAAAAAGAATAACGGTCATTTATACGGCTTTTTTATATAAGAGATCTTGATTCGATCACCTTCCTCAATAATATACCAAAAAAAAAATCATTGCGAATGATTAATGAAGGAATATAAGTGTAGCTTTCATGGCATAACACATGTATATATATATAACCATTTTTTCTCTTTATAACAATATATAGATTCATTTTGTATAGATAAAGAGACCTGGCCATCTATGAGTGAAAGTATCCCATACATTAAATGTTCTTCCTTCTACACCTTCAACCTGAGAAAATGAACAAAAAAAAAATTGTTTGGCACTAGAATAAAAAAACTTGCTAACATATATATATGGATGACATCTCAAGAAACTTGAGAGAAGAATTTTGACATTTACATTGAAAAGCCGTATAATACCTGGTAAGATGATGTTGCTACCCCAAAAATGAAATCGTTACCAAAACTACTCCGGTTAAACGCAGTAGTTATATTACAGTTAAAGGGAGGACTTTCATTACAAGTTGGATAATAATTATTACCGGACACTGAGCAAAGAAGAACTAGGAGAACTAAAAACTGATAGCTCGCTTGAATTCCCATGATCATTTTGGGTAGCTAAGACCCCCTCTAGCTCACCTTTATATAGACGAGCTATGAAAAAGTACAAATAAATTTGTACCCCAATAAAGTCTAAATAGAGAGAGAGGCAAATAGAGGATTCCGTGTCATTTTCATTTTCCACCACTTTTATTTTTTTTTAATGAAAAATATTAAGGTGAGATTCTTAATTACTTTGTTATAGATCACATGTGTTTTTTTATTGATTTATGTAGTCCGTCCAAAGAAGGAAGCTCACGTTATATGGTAAGTTTGCTTGAATTTATTATACAGTAAATAATATGGAAAATATTCTAGTTTTTCTCTATATTTTAACTAATTTTAAAATTAATTAATTAAGTATGGTTATGCTATATTTACTAAAAATCTTAATTAAGTCAAAATCCCAGTGTCGTTGCTCGTGAGGGAATCAGAACCGATGTGATTCATGTGTACGTGGCATCTAACCACAAGCTGTGTATGAGAAAATCAATTGTGGACAAAGAAAGGAAAACTATTGCATGGATCATGTGATGCTGCGGTGCTGGAGGATCACATATTTTTTGACGAAAATCTTTCTTCTATTGTTGGTAGTTCTAGATTTTGTTCTAATCTCCTAGCTAGTCATTAATAATAACAATAAAAACTATGTAAAAATATAAATCTAATAAAAAATATTAAAAAAAAATCAAATCACCTTAAAAAAAACACTATGATTTGTATATGTATTGACGATGTTTGATTGGATATTTAAATCAACTTGCTTTAAGTTGTCTTAAATGACTAACCAAGCATATGGATTAAACATCATTAAGAAAAATTTTGTAAATATATAGAGATGCAATTTTCAAACAAATTAGCTAACCCGAATCTACTCCTAATCTTAAAGGCAAAATATAAGTTTGCATCATATTTGCTCAAGGATTTTAAATTTTATTTAGAAATTATACTCTTCCTAAGCTCCCTCATTTTGGCCCATGGGTGTGTATAATTAGTTACCTTAAGGTCACAATCATTTATGCTTAATCTCTACACTAAAGTAGGATCATGTGATGCTGCGGTGCATGGAGGCTCATGCTTTGTTGGAGGAAAATCTTTCTATTCCTGGTACTTTGGCACGGGGACGGGGTGGTTTCAGAATTGGTGGGAAATTAATGTGCATTTGCAGTTAGAAAATTAGTGTTACAGGACCGTATAAAAAGTTAATTTTACCGTCTTTTAATTGTTTTCAAAAATAATTCTATGGGGCACCAAAAATTATTTTATTTGTAAAAGCGGTTAATAATGAAACTATAATCCTATTAGACCATGGAAATTATTTTATTAATAATTTCATATATTAAAATATTTTTAATATATTTGTAATTATGTTCCTTTTCACTTGTTAGGGTTTGAAATTCTTGAAGTCATCTTTGAAGTTCAGTACAGTACAAGCAAATGTTCTTTCTGGAGACACTGGGCATTAAATTTTTTTTTCCTGTTTTTGAGCTTCATTTAGTTTGGTCTTTGTAGCCATGATTATTTATTTGATCATTATTTTCTTTTAGCTTCACTCAAGATACGATCTATTGCTTATCTCATTGTATGGAACTCAAAATTCAAATTTTTAAATTTTTGGAATTTCTAAGAAGATTGTTGTTGGTAAAGTACTAGAAGTGTCTTTTTAAGTGTGTTCATTCTCAAGATTTTTTAATCAATTTTTATTAATGGAGATAGTATAAAAATATGTCTCTTAAAAATTGAGTTGAATACTTGAATTCTTATCAGATCTCATGGATAGTGATTGTTGTAGTTTAGTGATTGCTCAGTTTATTTCTTCTCCATGTCCTGTAATTTCTGGCTCCTACTCTTGCAAAATTTTCTTTGTTAGTGGCTGCTCCTTGTGCTTGGGAGAATCAATAGTCAACAACCCGATTTTGAATTCCCATCTCTTGTGGCCGATTTGCGTTTTTTCAATAAAATTGAGTATTTTCTTATAAAAAAAGAATAACTTTAATTATATAAGTAAAATTTAATCTTCAAAAAACTGATCAAGTTGATATAAAATATTCAAAGTTAATCATGATTTTTATTAGATAAAAATATTGGATAATTAACAATATATCAAGTCTATATGTTGTGTCATCCTGAAATTCGGTGTAGAAAAAGCTTGTTTATGATATTTATTATAAATACATCTAAAAATTTATTTATTAATAATTTGAATATGATAATTACTTTACCGTTTTATATTTTATTTTGACGAGTTATAGCTTTATACTTGATAGCATTAATTTGAGACATTGTTGACAAATAATAAACAATTAATTTTTCCCTTTTAAAAAAATTGGGTCAGTTTAGGTCTGGGGTTTGAGTCATTCAGGTCCGGGTTGTTCGTGTTTCATATCATTAGGGTTTGGGTTCTCTTGGGTCATGGGTCACTAGGGCCTTGGGCTAGTCGGGTTTTAGGTCTGTTGGGTCTTGGGTCAATCGGGTCACGGGTCATTTCATTGTCGGCTTGTTTGGGTCTAGAATCATAATATTTTATTGTATTTCTGGGTTAGGATTGGTCGGGTCGGGTCAGGTCAGATTTTGCCACCTCTGTCCATATGAAATAAAAGTAAAAATTGACGTAATGACAACTTATCCATCACATATATAGAAAACTATGTATTATATTATTGTTCTATTTGCGTTTAGTTTCTCGACTTGTTTGATTGGGGTCGATCTAGTTTAATTAAAGAATATTTAATTTTATTACTTCGATTGATTTGGTCGCTTTAGTACTTGTTTTACGAAATTTTATGTATCGTCTACATCTTCGATGCTGATTAACAATAATTTGCGTTTTTTTACCGTTCAGTAAAAGAAATTCTACTCAACACTAAAATTGAGTCTGAAATAGAAGGAGAAAATCTAAATCCATATAAATTTATCATTTCATGCTGGAGAGAATGTGATTGTGGTATTCCCTATAGAACATCATTATCATTTTATCCCCCAACTTGTAATAACTTTACTATTTAGTTAAATTAATTTGTATCCTTCTCGAAGTCCCTATAGCAATTTGTTTTATTTATCCTTAGGCGACATATGATCGAGACTTTAGGAGGCATGAGTAAGGTCATACGTATGAACAATATGTTGTTTGTTATCAGTAGTATTATAGCTGAAATAAAGTAATTTGACATTATTGCCAATTTATTAACAAGTTACCGGAAAATATACCCAAAGCGGTCTATCGAAGTATAGATTAGATAGAGAAATGCTCTTTATGCATTTATTTGAGTTTGCAAGTAGATAATATTAGATGAGGGAACACTTGAAATATAGGAGAAATGATCTTCTTTATTTTTTTTCCTGGAAATATCCAACAGTATTATAGGAAGATCAGATTTTTTTATTGGAGAAAATCCAACGATAATATAGGAATCACATGGCGAGAACCATGTCATTCAAACTAGTTGTTGAAAGAGTGTCTAAAGATTGTTCTTTCTTGACGAAATCTGTGTACCATAGAGCTGACTTTTTGGGTTGCCTATCTGAATAATCACTGAAATTCACGTAGTTCATACCGAACCGCACCGTGAAACCTAGACCAAATTCATAGTTGTCCATTAATGACCATGCAAAGTATCCTGCAACATTGGATCCATTCCTACACACACCAAAAAAGAAGAAAGAAAAGTCATGAATGTATCTTTTGTGTGACAAGAGAGAGAGAGAGAGAGACTTACTTGATTGCAGATTTAAGATGACAAAGATGGCTACAATGGCAATCAATCCTCCCGTAATCAGCAAGGGTGTCAGCAAGCGATAATGTGCCATTATCACTAAACCCTAAAAATATCCATATTTACTGTCAGTAATTAAATGAATATTTATATAGTGTTAGGAATAGGCTTACACGAGTGTTGTAATATACTACTCAACCTAGCATGGTGGATGTAAATTTGTTAAAATTCGAGTTAAATTTTGAGAGCTTAATGTTTTATAATCGTAATCATATGCTATAATGAGAAGGCAGGCAAGGATGATTTACCATTCTCTGTGATGTACGTAAGTGGATTATTGTACTTTTCTTTTATGTGCGTCAAAAGCTCTTGCAGTCCCCTCGGGTAATAGTAAAATGAAACTGACTGCAATATTTCAAATCAAGCTAATAAAGAAATTATCATAACTAAAGAGATGTATTAATGAATAATTTTTTTTAATAATCAAGGAGGAGGACGAAGAATGACAAAATTCTAATATATTAACACATGATAAAGTACTTGATATAACTTAAGTTGATGAAAGTCAGAACAAAGAGCCGTAAGGTGTGAAAATAAATTTTACAAAAGTCATCCATTTGTAATAGGAAGGATGTCCAAGTAATATAATGACTTACATTAGGAGACCACATTAAAATTAAATTCATATGCATGATTTTGTATATGTAAATTATCTATATAAACATAAAAGAATAGTATGAAATGTTTGACTAAGTTGATTCATACCGGTACACCGATGGGGGTACCATTAGGAGCGAACCCTATAAAAAAAAAAAATTAATTCGTTGTTTTATTAGTAAACATGAAAAGTTTTCTCCAATAATTCTTAATAATTACTTGGAAGTGTTGATATATCTATACTTACATGTAGTTTTAAAACGTTTATCAGTATCGTAACTAGGGTTTTTGGGATCAGGTGGTGGGTCTGATGCATCAATTGTATATTCGGTAACATAGTAGTTTAAACCGAGAAAATCAAGTGAGCCCTTTAGTAGCTTGCTTTGAGTTGGTGAGAATTTTGGAAGTCGAGATCCAACAAGCTTTTTCATGATATGTGGGTAGTCACCTCTGGTCAATGGTTCCATAAACCTACAAAAATACAAATAGAAATATATAATGAAACACTAAATTAATACCCAAAAAATAAGTCTAGGTGGTCCGACATATAATGTGCAACAAAAAGGAAATAGTATGTTAAAGTGATAAATATCATTATGGTTCCAATTTTATTGAAAGTAAAACAAGGACACATGAGACCCTTTTTGGTGATTTTGATATGAAACTAAGGAATATGGGGATAACAAAAGATGAGATTCTGAGTGAACCCAATGAGGTTTATTTTGGCCGGAGTAAAAACGAGATGAATAGATAGTAAAGTTAATTTCAGGAGAGAGAGAGAGAGAGAGAGAGAGAGTAAAAAAAACATATTTTGTAATAATATTATTCTTTTTAATATAATTTATTTATAAGGACACAAAAAAAAATTATCACATAAATGATGTGTCACTGATGGTGTATAGACTCTATACGTTGTCAATAGATAAAATACAAACTCTTGTGTAAGAATATAACAAAGTATACTTCAAGACTGTGAGGGTGGGAATGGGAGTGGGGGTGAAGGTGGGAGTGGAGGGAAGGCCCTGCCTACAATAGTAAACCTTACACAGAACTAAAACATACCATCCAAACATGAATTCAAAGGCTCGTTCAGCAGCATCACGGTTTTTCTTTGTATTATTCCACGGTTTAAACCATCTAGCAATTAGTGTGGTGCCTATCTTTCCCTTTTGATGTTTCTGCACAAATTAATTCTTTTGTTAATAAAAAAATATATTCTATTATCTATTCACATTGAGAAAGTAATTTTTTATTCTAGAAAAACATAGTGGCAAAGGAAACATACTAGTTTTTTTTTTTTTTCTTAAAATGTATACATGGTTGTATTTTTAAACATTATAGTGCCTATATTAGAACCTGATATTTTTTTCGATACAAATCTACAGTTGTTGCATGAGCAAGAAGTTGGTGGTGTGTTGTCAAATATGGTTCTGTCCCCGAATCTCCTCCATCTGGGCAACCTGTACATCGACCAGGTGCATTGGTCCCATCCGTAAAACCTTTTTGACTTACGGTAAATGGTTGATTTAATGTGATCCAATGCTTTACTCTATCACCAAATCTTTGGAAGCAAAGATCTGCATAATCTTTGAAATCGTTCCTACATATCGAGCATAAAAGGAATATTAGACCTTTCATTTTGAGTAAAATAAATTCAAACGAGAAAACTAATTGAAATATAAAATATCACACTGTAAAAGTAAAAAAAGGAAACTAGATGATACTTTCGAAAACAACTGTTATTACACTATTAATCAGTTTTCGATTCGTTTGCTTAAAAATTGTGTTCCCAAACTATGTGTTGAAGTTTGGTGGGGGTCAATATATTCAAGTAATTGTTGATTTTTAACCATTATGCTATATATATTAAAAGGGTTGCAAGAGCTTTGGGGAGGCATGGCCTATGATTGGTTTCGCCACATAATATATAAAAGCAAAACAAAAATTTATCAATTTAATATAGCAAATGATCAGGTTGATTGTTCAAAGAATGAGAATGAATCACTTACACAATGCGAGGACTCAAGAAACCTCCGTACTCATCTTGTAAGATTTGAGGAAGATCCCAATGGAAGAGTGTCACAAAAGGCTTGATATCTACACTTGATAACAAAAGAAAAATAGAGTAATAAGTCATGTGGATCAAATGCATTGACAATACTGATCTACATAACCAATAAAATAAGAAGAAATACATTATACATTGACAATAAAAGACGAGATAATGAAATTGAATCATACTACTATTATTGAGCTCGTTTAAAAGGTTGTTGTAGTATTCAATTCCGTCTTCGTTCACTCCCCCACTTAGCCTTCCTCCTGTAAGTAGTAAAAATTTGTTGGATAAATAGAAAACTGATATTATAAAACAGTAATAGGATAGATTTCATAGAATTGTAACTATAGTAAGATATAATCTATCATTTGTTTCATTTTGACATTATTATAAGCCCATTAACCATTAAAATGAATTTGCATAAACAAGTTATTGAAATCAAAATGAAAAATAAAGTTCGGAAATAAATTTTGGATTTGAATTATTTTTCATTTTTGCTATTATTAACTGGGATTCATTCAATGATTACATCAAAATAATTGATGAAAAAGACGATCTTACTTGGTAGAATTCTAGACCATGAGATTGAAAGTCTGTATCCATCTACGCCCATAGTTTTCAACATCGCAACATCCTCCTATAGCATGTCAGGAAAAGAGAATATAAGAAAACTTATATGGAATTTTGTTTTCACAGTCTTATGGTTTATCAGGCCTAAATTTTATATTTTTTTTTTCATATATTGATGATGAAATAAAAGTACGGCGCCTTGAATATACACATCCCTTAATTAAATAATATCAAGAAGAAATGGAAGAATAAATAAAGAAAGAAAATCTTTATTTTGCTTTGTTACCATACCTTGTAAAGTTTAAGTGAACCACAGGCCTTATCTCCATTAGTCTCATCCGCTGTCTTTGCTGATATTCAGTAATGTGCATTACAAACAAAAAGTTCAAGATTAAATAAAAATTAAAGTAAATCAATATGTTGCCTCAACTGCTAACTAGTATATATAAAAAAAAAATTTAATTAAATTTAACCTCTTAAGAAAATATATAATTATAACGAAATACAAAATTCTTGAGCAAATTATCCTATAATCCATTAGAACATACATATATAATTTTTTGCCAGTAATCGGGTAAAATTCTATTGAACTATTATTAATGGCTTGAAAACTTGACAGCTTAGCATAAATCTTATTTAAATGTTAATTATACATGATTGGCAAGGAAATGACATATTATAAAGATGACTGCTTTTGGGCTTACATGACAAGGACAGCCCAACAAAACTCCAACTTCTTGAATCATATTTGGTAATTAAAAAAAAAGAATAACGGTCATTTATACGGCTTTTTTATATAAGAGATCTTGATTCGATCACCTTCCTCAATAATATACCAAAAAAAAAATCATTGCGAATGATTAATGAAGGAATATAAGTGTAGCTTTCATGGCATAACACATGTATATATATATAACCATTTTTTCTCTTTATAACAATATATAGATTCATTTTGTATAGATAAAGAGACCTGGCCATCTATGAGTGAAAGTATCCCATACATTAAATGTTCTTCCTTCTACACCTTCAACCTGAGAAAATGAACAAAAAAAAAATTGTTTGGCACTAGAATAAAAAAACTTGCTAACATATATATATGGATGACATCTCAAGAAACTTGAGAGAAGAATTTTGACATTTACATTGAAAAGCCGTATAATACCTGGTAAGATGATGTTGCTACCCCAAAAATGAAATCGTTACCAAAACTACTCCGGTTAAACGCAGTAGTTATATTACAGTTAAAGGGAGGACTTTCATTACAAGTTGGATAATAATTATTACCGGACACTGAGCAAAGAAGAACTAGGAGAACTAAAAACTGATAGCTCGCTTGAATTCCCATGATCATTTTGGGTAGCTAAGACCCCCTCTAGCTCGCCTTTATATAGACGAGCTATGAAAAAGTACAAATAAATTTGTACCCCAATAAAGTCTAAATAGAGAGAGACAAATAGAGGATTCCGTGTCATTTTCATATTCCACCACTTTTATTTTTTTTTAATGAAAAATATTAAGGTGAGATTCTTAATTACTTTGTTATAGATCACATGTGTTTTTTTATTGATTTATATAGTCCGTCCAAAGAAGGAAGCTCACGTTATATGGTAAGTTTGCTTGAATTTATTATACAGTAAATAATATGGAAAATATTCTAGTTTTTCTCTATATTTTAACTAATTTTAAAATTAATTAATTAAGTATGGTTATGCTATATTTACTAAAAATCTTAATTAAGTCAAAATCCCAGTGTCGTTGCTCGTGAGGGAATCAGAACCGATGTGATTCATGTGTACGTGGCATCTAACCACAAGCTGTGTATGAGAAAATCAATTGTGGACAAAGAAAGGAAAACTATTGCATGGATCATGTGATGCTGCGGTGCTGGAGGATCACATATTTTTTGACGAAAATCTTTCTTCTATTGTTGGTAGTTCTAGATTTTGTTCTAATCTCCTAGCTAGTCATTAATAATAACAATAAAAACTATGTAAAAATATAAATCTAATAAAAAATATTAAAAAAAAATCAAATCACCTTAAAAAAAACACTATGATTTGTATATGTATTGACGATGTTTGATTGGATATTTAAATCAACTTGCTTTAAGTTGTCTTAAATGACTAACCAAGCATATGGATTAAACATCATTAAGAAAAATTTTGTAAATATATAGAGATGCAATTTTCAAACAAATTAGCTAACCCGAATCTACTCCTAATCTTAAAGGCAAAATATAAGTTTGCATCATATTTGCTCAAGGATTTTAAATTTTATTTAGAAATTATACTCTTCCTAAGCTCCCTCATTTTGGCCCATGGGTGTGTATAATTAGTTACCTTAAGGTCACAATCATTTATGCTTAATCTCTACACTAAAGTAGGATCATGTGATGCTGCGGTGCATGGAGGCTCATGCTTTGTTGGAGGAAAATCTTTCTATTCCTGGTACTTTGGCACGGGGACGGGGTGGTTTCAGAATTGGTGGGAAATTAATGTGCATTTGCAGTTAGAAAATTAGTGTTACAGGACCGTATAAAAAGTTAATTTTACCGTCTTTTAATTGTTTTCAAAAATAATTCTATGGGGCACCAAAAATTATTTTATTTGTAAAAGCGGTTAATAATGAAACTATAATCCTATTAGACCATGGAAATTATTTTATTAATAATTTCATATATTAAAATATTTTTAATATATTTGTAATTATGTTCCTTTTCACTTGTTAGGGTTTGAAATTCTTGAAGTCATCTTTGAAGTTCAGTACAGTACAAGCAAATGTTCTTTCTGGAGACACTGGGCATTAAATTTTTTTTTTCCTGTTTTTGAGCTTCATTTAGTTTGGTCTTTGTAGCCATGATTATTTATTTGATCATTATTTTCTTTTAGCTTCACTCAAGATACGATCTATTGCTTATCTCATTGTATGGAACTCAAAATTCAAATTTTTAAATTTTTGGAATTTCTAAGAAGATTGTTGTTGGTAAAGTACTAGAAGTGTCTTTTTAAGTGTGTTCATTCTCAAGATTTTTTAATCAATTTTTATTAATGGAGATAGTATAAAAATATGTCTCTTAAAAATTGAGTTGAATACTTGAATTCTTATCAGATCTCATGGATAGTGATTGTTGTAGTTTAGTGATTGCTCAGTTTATTTTTTCTCCATGTCCTGTAATTTCTGGCTCCTACTCTTGCAAAATTTTCTTTGTTAGTGGCTGCTCCTTGTGCTTCGGAGAATCAATAGTCAACAACCCGATTTTGAATTCCCATCTCTTGTGGCCGATTTGCGTTTTTTCAATAAAATTGAGTATTTTCTTATAAAAAAAAGAATAACTTTAATTATATAAGTAAAATTTAATCTTCAAAAAACTGATCAAGTTGATATAAAATATTCAAAGTTAATCATGATTTTTATTAGATAGAAATATTGGATAATTAACAATATATCAAGTCTATATGTTGTGTCATCCTGAAACTCGATGTAGAAAAGCTTGTTTATGACTTTTATTATAAATATATCTAAAAATTTATTTATTAATAATTTGAATATGATAATTACTTTACCGCTTTATATTTTATTTTGACGAGTTATAGCTTTATACTTGATAGCATTAATTTGAGACATTGTTGACAAATAATAAACAATTAATTTTTCCCTTTTAAAAAAATTGGGTCAGTTTAGGTCTGGGGTTAAAGTCATTCAGGTTCGGGTTGTTCGTGTTACATATCATTAGGGTTTGGGTTCTCTTGGGTCATGGGTCACTAGGGCCTTGGGCTAGTCGGGTTTCAGGTCTGTTGGGTCTTGGGTCAATCGGGTCACGGGTCATTTCATTGTCGGCTTGTTTGGGTCTAGAATCATAATATTTTATTGTATTTCTGGGTTAGGATTGGTCGGGTCGGGTCAGGTCAGATTTTTCCACCTTTGTGCATATGAAATAAAAGTAAAAATTGACGTAATGACAACTTATCCATCACATATATAGAAAACTATGTATTATATTATTGTTCTATTTGCGTTTAGTTTCTCGACTTGTTTGATTGGGGTCGATCTAGTTTAGTTAAAGAATATTTAATTTTATTACTTCGATTGATTTGGTCACTTTAGTACTTGTTTTACGAAATTTTATGTATCGTCTACATCTTCGATGCTGATTAACAATAATTTGCGTTTTTTAACCGTTCACTGCTTACTGAGGCAAGAGGTCCAGTCACTTAGTGAAAAGTTTATTTAATAATCATTAGGAGCACTATATTTTCTCTTTTTATGTAATAATTATTTTTTTCTATTTTTCTATGCCAAAGTGTTCATCTAACAAGTCATCTGGTTTCAGTTAAGCCATGGAAACAAACATATTAGAATTACATATCATACCGCATACAATTATGTGCTAATGTGCTCGTGTCAGATTAGATCAAACTTGGGATTTCTTAAACGCCTTGTCCCTGAAAAAGAAAAACGAAAGTAATATCGAAAAACAAAATATACTAAAAGTAAATAGTTATAAAGATAAATATTAAAAAGAAAAGTGAAAAATACTAAAAAAAAATAAAAGGATATGCTGCGGGGTGCCTCCCATGAGTGTTAAGTTTTATGTCTTCAGCCAGACGGTGCACCACTCTCACTTATGGTATCCAGGTGATGTAGAAGATGAGACACCAAGGTGGGAGGTAGCCAATCTAGAATGGCCTGTAGCATCGCTTTCTTCCTCGAAAAATATGCCTCCAAACCATCGATGCGTTGATGAACTAGTAATGTAGCCTCTTTATCCTCCCGTCGAATGTCAGAGAGCTCACACAGAAAAGAGGACATCTCCTCGAGAATGTGCTGGTACTCAGTGGGTCCTATGTCAGTATGGTCCTCCTCCCATGTCTGGCTCGCTGCTGGATCTTCGGTCTCTATAGGATCATCTTCCACTCTCTCAGCAGCAGGGGCATGTGTGACTAGCTCTGGGTCCACTGAGCCTTTCCAAAGAATGGGTGCTTTCGGACTGGTCCATCGATGGATGAGCCCTTAATTCCCTTTTTCTTGAAAATGTAGCTAAGGAGGAATAGGAATGGGAGCCCCCATGCATTAGCTGTGGTGACCTAGTGTACATGTACGTGGTCCCAAAATTTATGTAGCTGGCCCTAGATGATAGCCGGGATAGAGTACCAGTGGCCTTTATGGAATGCATATAACGCCTGTAAGAACTGCTCATGCCTCAGGGTCTTGTGTCCCAATGGACACACATTCCGCTGAAGAATGGAATCCACGAGCCAGAGTCATGGAGGCAACTTGGACCGGCTCCCAGCATTATTGTGACGATCGATGTACTGCCCAGCACACATGTCCTCAATGATGGAGGGAAAGGGAAAGGACTCCGGCTGCTCATCTATCTGGGTGTCCTCTAGAGGAGACTCATCAGAACAATGGAGGGTAGTAGCTATGTCTGAAGATGTCACGTCGATGTACTTGCCCTGAACCGATAAGGACAAGACAGCCTGCCTGCTGCAGTCGAAAGTCTGGTTCTTATAAAACTGGACCACAAACCGAGTGTAGGTCGTAGAGCATACAGGCTTGAACAGCCTCTTCAATCCACGGTGCTTGAATTCCTGGACAGCCCATTGAGTCGCTTCAAAGTTCTTGAAGTCATCGTCTATATTGAATGTTATTTCGAAGAGGATCTCCCGTTGTTCAAAGCTAGGCTGAGAGGACTGTGTGCAGCTTCCTGAGGCACATAAGGTGGAAGCAGTTTGCTTAGGCATCCTGAACAAGGTTCTGCAGAATTTGCACTCGATCTCAGTAATGTGTGCTCGATCGCACTATGCTTATGCGGTCGATCGCACTACCCCCTACGCTCGATTCCAATGAGTCAGGATTTTTCTCGAGCAGGTGGTGTGCGATGGTGAACCAACTTGTGCTCAATAATTCCTAGAGTATTCCAACTTGCTGCAATTGCAAAAAAAACCAACCACACAAACAAGAACTACGGAGTATATGCGGTATAATTGAAGAAATAACAAAACAACTGTGGGGAGAGGGGAAAATTGTTAAGAATGGAGGAGCAAAGAATAAGCCGTGTGTTGTGGTGGTGAGTGCGAGGAGTGGTGGTGAGTGTGAACAGTGGTGCACGGTGGTTAGGGGTGACGTGAGTGGTGGCGTGAGTGGCGACGTGAGAGTGGGTGCAATCAGTACCAACACTAGGAGTGCTGAGTGCGGCGAGAGAGCGAGTGCGAGTGAAGGGATTGAAAGTGATAGTGAGGTAAAGAAAATGACCTAAATAAACATGTGACTTTCTACCCTGAGTGCACTCGATCACACTTGTGCGCAAGCGTATGCATGTGATTGCACTCGCGCGCGCCATTGAGCACATGGCAAGGTTAGTGCGCTCGATCGCAAGGACAGAAAGTGCTAACAACTAAATGAACTACAAAAAGGACTAAGAAATTAAAAATAATGAAAACAATGAGCAAAAATAAACAAAAGTGTACTGTACTCAGTGGTCTCGGTGCCACTGACCTCCATAGTGGCGTTTGAGCTATATATCTATCAAAACATGGACTGCTCAAACGCTCTCTATAAGAGCGTCAGTATTAGTCTTTTTGCAAGGGGTACTTAAAATCCACCACATGTGGCTCAAGTGCTCTTGGTTTCTCTGCATATTGGACAGATGTGAATGTTTGGGTGCTGTCAGAGCCATGAACAAGGGTGGTCTCCAATGGATCATTGAGATGGACCTGAAAAGCTTGCTCAACAACACCTTGCATCATACATATATTAACACAATCCATATCATCTTGGGGTGAGTTTAATGCATCAAATATTTTGAATTCTATCTTCTCACCATTTACCGTCATATTGATAATACCCTTTTTCACACAAATATTTATATTGGTAGTTCTCATAAAGGGTCTTCTTAAGATGGTGGGCAGAGGTAATGGCATAGGACATTCTTTCATATCTAATACAATAAAATCAGCAGGTAAAATAAATTCATCTACCTTCACCAAGACATCCTCAAAAATACCTCTAGGTTGTTTGATGCTTCTATCTGCCAGTTGCAAGGTGATGGAAGTTGGTTGAAGCTCCCCCAAACCCAGTGTCTTGAATACAATATATGGCAGCAGATTGACACTCGGCCCTAGATCCAATAGTGCATGCTCAAAAAGCTGGTCACCCATCCTATAAGGACTGGTAAAACTACCTAGATCTTTTAAGTTTGGTGATAATTTCCTTAACAACACTGCACTTACCTCTTCAGTTAAAGCCACTGTTTCATGCTCGTGAAACTTCCTTTTGTTAGTGCAACAATCTTTCAAAAATTTAGTATAAGCAGGAATTTGTCGAATTACATCTAATAAAGGAACGTTTATCTCTACTTTTTTCAAAATTTCAAAAATATCAAGCAATTTATTCTCTTTTTTTGGCTTTACTAACCTTTGAGGGAAGGGTGGTGCATTCACCTTCTCCATCTCACTTACCTTTGATATGGATACTTTATTTGGAGATGCTTGTGCAGGCTCATCAGTGCCTATGATCTTACCATTTCTTAGAGTTGTCATAGCATTCAGTTGCTGATGTCCTCTTGGTTTAGGTAGTGTTTGGGCTGGAAGTTCACCCTGCTTTCTTCAACTCAGCTCCTTAGCCAATTGCCCCACTCGTACCTCCAGTCTTTGAATGGCTTGCTCATGCTTTGCATTTGTTGGTCTTTGCTCAGTCCGAAATTGTCTTTCCTCTATCATAAACTGATCTTATGAAGTCATAAGTTGCTATTATTGAGTGGCCAATTGCCTTACAAGACTTTCTAGGTCACTCTTCTTTGATTCTGGGACTGGTTGGGATGCGTATTGGGAGTTCCTTTGCGGCCCTTGAAGGTTCAAGGCATTTTGATTGTTGCTCCATGAGAAGTTGGGGTGGTTCCATCATCTAGGATTGTAGGTATTTGCATATTGGTTGTTCTTGGGAGGATAATTGTTCGGTCCCACATAATTCGCTTGCTTTGGATCTACAGATGAATATAAAGGACATATCTTTGTATTATGATCAAAATGAGAACATATAGCACATATCGGGAGTGGTGTAGCTGGTGGACTAGGTAAGAGGTTCTGAGCAGTCATGGCTTTAACAAACAGATCTAGCTTCCTCTCCACAGCAACTATCTGATTAGAGGATCCACCATTTAGAGTAACCTCATACATACCTTTCCTCTTAACTCCTTGTCTACCTCTAGAGGAGAATTGTTGGGTGTGCTCACTTAGTGTCTAAAACTACTCTATGGCTTCTTCACTGCTCTTTTCCATCAGCACACCTCCACAACCTGAATCCACAATACTTTTAATAGTATTACTCAAACCTTCATAGAAAGATTGTACCAATTCATCCTGAGGTAGATTGTGATCTGGGCATTTGAGTAGCAGCTCATTGAAATGTCCCCATGCCTCAAAGATCAGGTCTCCATCATTCTGTTGAAAAGATTGAATCTATTTCCTAATTTGTCTTGTCTTTTCAGCTGGGAAAAACTTCCTTAGGAACTTGCTAGCCAACTCTTCCCAAGTATGGATAGAAACTGTAGGCAATGAATTGTACCACATTTTAGCATTATCTTTTAATTAGAAAGGGAAAAGAATTAACATGATTCCCTTTCGGTCTAGACCCCAGATATGCTGGAACTTGTAGAGATCAAAGAATTCTCGAAGATGCAAATGTGGGTCCTCAGCAGGTGTACCCCTAAAATTAGTCAAATCACTGAGTATCTATGGGGATATGTAATAATTGCCTTCCGCCTCAGGTTGATACGGAATGCATGGGGGCTGGTCGAGGTTCCGTTGAATAAAGGATTGCTTCATGGGTCTTCGCTCTGGTGGAGGTTGGTTGTCAAGTTGTTCCGCCATTTATGCATCTCCCTCGAATTCCTCTTCTACCTCTTCAATGTTGTCTCTAAGCCTTTGTCCAATGGTCTGTTCAAGCTCTATATCGAGGGGAAAGAAAATTGGATTCCTTGATCAAAGTCCTTGCATGAATTAACTAGAACACTTCAGTGCAGCAGCTTTAGTACTGCTGCTCGGGTAGTTTCTGCCTCGAGTGCGCTCGATCGCACCAAGTAGTGCGCTTGATTGTAGGGCTACAAATTACTCTGCTGTAGTACCTAAAACAGAACAACATAAAACGAAAAATAAATTAGGTTTTTGATGAAACAGAATAAAATAGAACAAAAGAAAAAAAAAACTGAACGAAAAATAATCCTAAATAGAAATTTAGTGCAATCCCCGGCAACGGCGCCAAAAACTTTTTGTGCAAAAATATACCTAATTAATAAACAAATATTTGAACAATTTTACTTGCAAGTGCACAAGGTCAACAGTAGCATAGTGTGCAAAAAGATCATCTCCACAGGGATTGGTGAATTTCGCTTTAGAATCAGTTTCGCAATATAAAATGATATAAATAAATATTGAGTTTGAATTTGATAATGATAGAAACATAGGACTTTGATATCCATCACTAATCATACTTTCCCAATAAGTAATGTGCCAATGCTCTAACCATAATATAAATACCTAATGTTGTCAACCTAAGGGTATGGTGTATACTCCTTAAGCTATTGATTTCCATAAGCCATGAGTTAGGCATGGTGTATACTCTAACTCTTTTCTTTCTTAAAGGATTTAGCATGGTATATACTAAGTTGTTCTTTAAGAGAGCATAAGTTATGTGAAAATCGACAAACACACAAGACCTAGGGCATGTTATATACTCCCGGTTTCCTATGTTGATTAATCCAAGAATCCGACGTTACTATTGTTAGACCCAGGACTCGGTCATCCAAATTGATCTAACTAACTAATCCATACCACAGGCATATGTTGATCAGGCAAACACATATGAGGAATTCAATAAAACAGGTATTAATCAATTAAAGCATCATAATACAACTATTGCAAAGGCAACAATACTCAAATATGGAAAAGAATAATTAGAGTTTCAGTTGAGCCCTATTAGGAAGTTAGTTACACATGGTGGTGATGTTACACATCTTCATAATGTAAACTAAAGAGAAAAGAATAAACCCGAAAAATACTGTAGAGAAGAGACGTTAACTCGTCTCCAAAGCTTAAAACTGAAAAGAAGATCTCGTTTATGTGTTTTACGGGCCTATTTATATGGTTTAAGGACATCAGGAAACCTTAATTTGTAAAACAAAACTCTCCAAAAATTTCCAAAACAAGCTCTGCCCTTTTTACTGCTCGAGTGCGCTCGATCACATGCTGGTGCGCTAGAGTGCAATGTTGAACTCGAGATTTCTTCTTGTTCGTACGAGTGCTAGTGCGCTCGATCGAACACTTCTGTGCTCGATCGCACTGTATGCAGTTTCCAATTCTTCCAGTTTTTGTTCTCCAAACCAGATAATGCTCCATTTTCTTCAAGAACCTATAAAAACACAGAAAACAAAAAACTGAAGTAAAATGGAATAAAATACGTAAACTAAGAGCTTAACAAATGTAAATTAAGGGGCTTAAATATGAATATTTAAGTACTCATCATAGATCAAATGCATTGACAATATTGATCTACATAACCAAAAAAATAAGAAGAAATACATTGACAATAAAAGACGAGATAATGAAATTGAATCATACTACTATTATTGAGCTCGTTTAAAAGGTTGTTGTAGTATTCAATTCCGTCTTCGTTCACTCCCCCACTTAGCTTTCCTCCTGTAAGTAGTAAAAATTTGTTGGATAAATAGAAAAATGATGTTACAAAACAGTAATAAGATAGATTTCTTGACAAGAATAGAATTTTAACTATAGTAAGATATAATCTATCATTTGTTTCATTTTGACATATAATGAATTTGCATAAACAAGTTATTGAAATCAAAACGAAAAATAGTGTTTGGAAATAAATTTTAGATTTGAATTATTTTTCATTTTTGCTATTATTAACTGGGTTTCATTTAATGATTACATCAAAATAATTGATGAAAATGACGATCTTACTTGGTAGAATTCTAGACCACGAGATTGAGAATCTGTATCCATCTACGCCCATAGTTTTCAACATCGCAACATCCTCCTATAGCATGTCAGGAAAAGAGAATATAAGAAAACTAATATGGAATTTTGTTTTCAGAGTCTTATGGTTTATCAGGCTCCAAATTGTGCATGTTTTTTTTCTTCTTCATATATTGATGATGAAATAAAAGTAGGGCCCCTTGAATATACACATCCCTTAATTAAATAATATCAAGAAGAAATTGAAAAATTAAAAAAAAAAAAGAAAGAAAATCTTTTTTTTGCTTTGTTACCATACCTTGTAAAGTTTAAGTGAGCCACAGGCCTTATCTCCATTACTCTCATCCGCTGTCTTTTCTGATATTCAGTAATGTACATTACAAACAAAGAGTTAAAGATTAAATAAAAATTAAAGTAAATCAGTATGTTGCCTCAACTCATCACTAGTATATATAAAAAAATAGATTAAATTTAACCTGTTAAGAAAATATATCATTATAATGAAATACATAATTCTTGAGCAAATGATCCTCTAATCCATTAGAACATAGATATAGCATTTTTTTCCAGTGATCGGGTTAAATTCTATTGAACTATTATTAATTGCTTGAAAACTCGATATCTTAGCTTAAATCTTATTTAAATGTTAATTATACATAATTGGCAAGGAAATGACATATTACAAAGATGACTGCTTTTGGGCTTACATGACAAGGACAGCCCAACAAAACTCCAACTTCTTGAATCATATTGGGTAATTAAAAAAAAAAGAATAACGGTCATCCATACGACTTTTCTATATAAAAGATCTTGATTTGATCACCTTCCTCATCAATGTACAAAAAAAATCATTACGAATGATTAATTAAGGAATATAAATGTAACTATCATGGCATAACATATATATATATATATATATATATATATATATAACCATTTTTTTTCTTTATAACAATATATGGATTCATTTTGTATAGATAAAGAGACCAGGACATCTATGAGTAAAAGTATCCCATACATTAAATGTACTTCCTTCTACTCCTTCAACCTGAGAAAATGAACAAAATTATTTTTTTGGTACTAGAATAAAAAAACTTGCTAACATATATGGATGACATCTCAAAAAACTTGAGAGAATAATTTTGACATTTACATTGAAAAGCCGTATAATACCTGGTAAGATGACATTTACTTGAATTCTTATCAGATCTCATGGATAGTGATTGTTGTAGTTTAGTGATTGCTCAGTTTATTTCTTCTCCATGTCCTGTAATTTCTGGCTCCTACTCTTGCAAAATTTCTTTGTTAGTGGCTGCTCCTTGTGCTTGGGAGAATCAATTGTCAACAACCCGATTTTGAATTCCCATCTCTTGTGGCCGATTTGCGTTTTTTCAATAAAATTGAGTATTTTCTTATAAAAAAAGAATAACTTTAATTATATAAGTAAAATTTAATCTTCAAAAAACTGATCAAGTTGATATAAAATATTCAAAGTTAATCATGATTTTTATTAGATAGAAATATTGGATAATTAACAATATATCAAGTCTATATGTTGTGTCATCTTGAAACTCAGTGTAGGAAAAGCTTGTTTATGATATTTATTATAAATATATCTAAAAATTTATTTATTAATAATTTGAACATGATAATTACTTTACCGCTTTATATTTTATTTTGACGAGTTATAGCTTTATACTTGATAGCATTAATTTGAGACATTGTTGACAAATAATAAACAATTAATTTTTCCCTTTTAAAAAAATTGGGTCAGTTTAGGTCGGGGGTTTGAGTCATTCAGGTTCGGGTTGTTCGTGTTTCATATCATTAGGGTTTGGGTTCTCTTGGGTCATGGGTCACTAGGGCCTTGGGCTAGTCGGGTTTCAGGTCTGTTGGGTCTTGGGTCAATCGGGTCACGGGTCATTTCATTGTCGGGTTGTTTGGGTCTAGAATCATAATATTTTATTGTATTTCTGGGTTAGGATTGGTCAGGTCAGGTCAGGTTATCGAGACAGATCAGATTTTGCCACCTCTGTCCATATGAAATAAAAGTAAAAATTGACGTAATGACAACTTATCCATCACATATATAGAAAACTATGTATTATATTATTGTTCTATTTGCGTTTAGTTTCTCAACTTGTTTGATTGGGGTCGATCCAGTTTAATTAAAGAATATTTAATTTTATTACTTCGATTGATTTGGTCGCTTTAGTACTTGTTTTACGAAATTTTATGTATCGTCTACATCTTCGATGCTGATTAACAATAATTTGCGTTTTTTTACCGTTCAGTAAAATGAATTCTACTCAACACTAAAATTGAGTCTGAAATAGAAGGAGAAAATCTAAATCCATATAAATTTATCATTTCATGCTAGAGAGAATGTGATTGTGGTATTCTCTATAGAACATCATTATCATTTTATCCCCCAACTTGTAATAACTTTACTATTTAGTTAAATTAATTTGTATCCTTCTCGAAGTCCCTATACCAATTTGTTTTATTTATCCTTAGGCGACATATGATCGAGACTTTAGGAGGCATGAGTAAGGTCATACATATGAACAATATGTTGTTTGTTATCAGTTGTATTAGAGCTGAAATAAAGTAATTTGACATTATTGCCAATTTATTAACAAGTTACCGGAAAATATACCCAAAGCGGTTTATCGAAGTATAGATAAGACAGAGTAATGCTCTTTTTGCATTTATTTGAGTTTGCAAGTAGATAATATTAGATGAGGGAACACTTGATATATAGGAGAAATGATCTTCTTTATTTTTTTTCCTGGAAATATCTAACAGTATTATTGGAAGATCAGATTTTTTTATTGGAGAAAATCCAACGATAATATAGGAATCACATGGCGAGAACCATGTCATTATAACTAGTTGTTGAAAGAGTGTCTAAAGATTGTTGTTTCTTGATGAAATCTGTGTACCATAGAGCTGACTTTTTGGGTTGCCTGTCTGAATAATCACTGAAATTCATGTAGTTCATACCGAACAGCACCGTGAAACCTAGACCAAATTTCGTAGTTGTCCATTAATGACCATGCAAAGTATCCTGCAACATTGGATCCATTCCTACAGACACCAAAAAAGAAGAAAGAAAAGTCATGAATGTATCTTTTGTGTGACAAGAGAGAGAGAGAGAGAGAGACTTACTTGATTGCAGATTTAAGATGACAAAGATGGCTACAATGGCAATCAATCCTCCCGTAATCAGCAAGGGTGTCAGCAAGCGATAATGTGCCATTATCACTAAACCCTAAAAATATCCATATTTACTGTCAGTAATTAAATGAATATTTATACAGTGTTAGGAATAGGCTTACACGAGTGTTGTAATATACTACTCAACCTAGCATGGTGGATGTAAATTTGTTAAAATTTGAGTTAAATTTTAAGAGCTTAACGTTTTATAATTGTAATCATATGCTATAATGAGAAGGCAAGTAAGGATGATTTACTATTTTCTGTGATGTGCGTAAGTGGATTATTGTACTTTTCTTTTATGTACATCAAAAGCTCTTGCAGTCCCCTCGGGTAATAGTAAAATGAAACTGACTGCAATATTTCAAATCAAGGTAATAAAGAAATTATCATAACTAAAGAGATATATCAATGAATAATTTTTTTTAATAATCAAGGAGAAGGACGAAGAATGACAAAATTCTAATATATTAACACATGATAAAGTACTTGATATAACTTAAGTTGATGAAAGTCATAACAAAGAGCCGTAAGGTGTGAAAATAAATTTTACAAAAGTCATCCATTTGTAATAGGAAGGATGTCCAAGTAATATAATGACTTACATTAGGAGACCACATTAAAATTAAATTCATATGCATGATTTTGTATATGTAAATTATCTATATAAACATAAAAGAATAGTATGAAATGTTTGACTAAGTTGATTCATACCGGTACACCGATGGGGGTACCATTAGGAGCGAACCCTATAACAAAAAAAAATTAATTCTTTGTTTTATTAGTAAACATGAAAAGTTTTCTCCAATAATTCTTAATAATTACTTGGAAGTGTTGATATATCTATACTTACATGTAGTTTTAAAAACGTTTATCTGTATCGTAACTAGGGTTTTTGGGATCAGGTGGTGGGTCTGATGCATCAATTGTATATTCGGTAACATAGTAGTTTAAACCGAGAAAATCAAGTGAGCCCTTTAGTAGCTTGCTTTGAGATGGTGAGAATTTTGGAATTCGAGATCCAACAAGCTTTTTCATGATATGTGGGTAGTCACCTCTGGTCAATGGTTCCATGAACCTACAAAAATACAAATAGAAATATATAATAAAACACTAAATTAATACCCCAAAAATAAGTCTAGGTGGTCCAACATATAATGTGCAACAAAAAGGAAATAGTATGTTAAAGTGATAAATATCATTATGGTTCCAATTTTATTGAAAGCAAAACAAGGACACATGAGACCCTTTTTAGTGATTTTGATATGAAACTAAGGAATATGGGGATAACAAAAGATGAGATTCTGATTGAACCCAATGAGGTTTATTTTGGCCGGAGTAAAAGTGAGATGAATAGATAGTAAAGTTAATTTCAGGAGAGAGAGAGAGTAAAAAAACATATTTTGTAATAATATTATTCTTTTTAATATAATTTATTTATAATGACATAAAAAAAAAATTTATCACATAAATGATGTGTCATTGATGGTGTATAGACTCTATACGTTGTCAATAGATAAAATACAAACTCTGGTGTAAGAATATAACAAAGTATACTTCAAGACTGTGAGGGTGGGAATGGGAGTGGGGGTGAAGGTGGGAGTGGAAGGAAGGCCCGGCCTACAATAGTAAACCTTACACAGAACTAAAACATACCATCCAAACATGAATTCAAAGGCTCGTTCAGCAGCATCACGGTTTTTCTTTGTATTATTCCACGGTTTAAACCATCTAGCAATTAGTGTGGTGCCTATCTTTCCCTTTTGATGTTTCTGCACAAATTAATTCTTTTGTTAATAAAAAAATATATTCTATTATCTATTCACATTGAGAAAGTAATTTTTTATTCTAAAAGGAAACATAATTTTTTATTCCACGGTTTTTTTATTTTTTCTTAAAATGTATACATGGTTGTATTTATTAAACATTATCGTGCTTTTCGATACAAATCTACAGTTGTTGCATGAGCTAGAAGTTGGTGGTGTGTTGTCAAAAATGGTTCTGTCCATCTGGGCAACCTGTACATCGACCAGGTGCATTGGTCCCATCTGTAAAACCTTTTTGAGTTATGTTAAATGGTTGATTTAATGTGATCCAATGTTTTACTCTATCACCAATTCTATGGAAGCAAAGATCTGCATAATCTTTGAAATTGTTCCTACATATCGAGCATAAAAGGAATATTAGACCTTTCGTTTTGAGTAAAATAAATTCAAACGAGAAAACTAATTGAAATATAAAATATCACACTGTAAAAGTTAAAAAAAGAAACTAGAGGATGCTTTCGAAAACAACTGTTATTACAAATAGAGGATTCCTTATCATTTTCATATTTCACTACTTTTATTTATTTTTAATGAAAAATATTAAGGTGAGATTTTTAATTCCTTTGTTATAGTTCACATGTGTTTTTTTATTGATTTATATAGTCTGTCCAAAGAAGGAAGCTCACGTTGTATGATAAGTTTGCATGAATTTATTATACAGTAAATAATATAGAAAATATTCTAATTTTTCTCTATATTTTAACTAATTTTAAAATTAATTAATTAAGTATGGTTATGCTATATTTACTAAAAATCTTAATTATACAGGGGTTGCAGTAATTAAGTCAAAATCCCAGTGTCGATGCTCGTGAGGGAATCAGAACCGATGTGATTCATGTGTACGTGGCATCTAACCATAAGCTGTGTATCAGAACGTAAATTGTGGACAGGGTTAGCTATTATCCGTGACAAAGAAAGGAAAACTATTGCATGGATGATGTGATGCTGCGGTGCTGGAGGATCGTGCATTTTTTGACGAAAATATTTTTTCTTTTGGTACTTCCAGATTTTGTTTTAACCTACATTGTGAATGTTGGCTCTTCATTTTTTCAGTTAATTATATATATTTCATCGACATTTTTTGTTCTAGATTTTGTTGGTAGTTCTAGATTTTGTTCTAATCTCCTTGCTAGTCACTAATAATAACAATAAAAACTATGTAAAAATATAAATCTAATAAAAATATTTAAAAAAAACACTGTTAATGTATTATATGAGCTTAGTTAGTTTAGTCTCACATTGGTTTTGTATAACTTTGCCTCTCTTATTGGCTTGTATAAATAGAATAGCTCCCTTGTAAGTAAATCACAGCATTCAATACAATTCTCTTTTTTGTATTGTCTCCCTTCTTCTCTTAAATTCAATATGGTATCAGAGCCATAATTGTTCTTAGTAGATTAAGAGTTGAGTATGCTCTGTGATTGCCACTATTAGTTGATCTTTCACATCAGAAAAGCTTCTAGCATATCATTTTCATACCTGTCAGGTCATCACTATAATCAGAGTCTCATTATCCATCGATATCATCTTCATCGTCGCTCCTGTTTTAGACACACTGCTGCCATGTCAGCTTTAAAAGTCATATCAGCGCCACGTTACTACCATGTAAGCGCCATGTCATCAGTTAACCCCCATGTCACCGGTTTCTTGGAGGTTCACCTTCTTCTTTGCGCCTATGGCTGAATTGGACTTAGCCCAGGTCATTACTACTGTTCTGGATGAATCTAATTATGTTGTGTGGGCTCAAGAAATGTCTAGTTTCATCCGTGGATGAAAATTGTGGCGTTACGTGACTGGAGATATCATTGAACCCAAGAAGAAGGACGACGAATATGCTGACAAATATGTTGACCGTCTAGAGGACTGGGATAGTAAAAATCACTAGATTCTCACATGGTTTCATGCCACTATTATCCCAGAAATCAAACTTCAAATTGGTACACTCCATACAACTAAAGAAGCTTGGGATCTTCTCCAACCCCACTACACCAGGGCAAACATCTCAAATTGGTATCGTCTTCTTTCCACCCTTCATAGCATGCGCCAGGAACCTGGACAAACTATCAACTGCTTTCTTTCTCAGATGACTGCCGTGTGGAACCAGTTAGCTCTCACTGAGCCAACTTGGGAATGCACAAAAGACACTGATGTTTATGGAAAGTATCGAACTGAGACACGCATTATGCAATTCCTGATGGGCTTGATAGAGGAATTTGAACCTATACGAGCTTCAATCCTACATTGGGGCGCGATACCTCCCCTAAACGACGTCCTTTCTAATCTACTCAGTGAGGGAACACATCTTGCCACATTACAAGGATCTCAAACAGATGTTGCCCTTGCAACACTTGTTGCTCTAAGGCAAACCCATACCAGAAGCCCTTATATTGCAGGTTTTGTCATTCACAAGGGCATGAATTATTTAAATGTCCTTCTCGCCTGTGTAAAGTCTGCAAAGAATCGGGTCACTATCTTACAGACTGCCCTAAACTTCCATCCGAAAATCAGTCAAATGGCAACCAATATCGCTCTTGAGACTCATACAATCAGTTCTATTCCAAGCCAAAGAATACTGCTACAGTAGCCACTGATGCTACACCAACTTCATCTAGCTCTCCACCTGATTGGAGTGGTTTCTACACTGTTCTTACCTAGGCTCTAAATAAAACAGGTAACAATATAGCCATGTCAGCTCCACTAGGTACATCTCGATGGTATTTTGATTATACCTGTTGCCATCACATGATTTCTGATGCCTTTATGTTTTCCTCTAAAACCTGTGATGAGCATGCACCTACTATTTACACTGTTAATGGATCAAATATGTTGGTCAACCACACTAGACATGTTGACAGTTCTCATTTGTCTCTCCCTGACACATATTTGGTTACAAATTATACGTTTAACCTTATATCTGTTGGACAACTATGTGGTCTTAGACTTGATTTGCATTTTTCTTCTACTGGTTATCGTGTGCAGGACCCTCAGACAAGAAAACTCTTTGGAACTGGCCGTAAAGTTGGACGCCTCTTTGAGCTCACTCACCTCCAAGTCCCATCCTCACCATCACCAAACAAATCAGCCGTATCCATCCCAGCACTCTCACCCGTGGAATTGTGGCACTCTCGGTTAGGTCACACTTCATCCAACCCTTTACGTTCTCTTATTTCTAGTGGTCAGTTAGGTTCATTTAACCATGAGTCTTTTCATTGTATTCATTGTCAACTTGTAAAACAATCAGCTTTATCTTTTAGTGAGAGTCAGTCTGTTTTCCTTGCATATTTTAATTTAGTACATTCTGACGTTTGGGGGCCTTCTCCTCATGCATCAATGGATGGTGCTCACTATTTTATTATATTTATGGATGACTATTCTCATTATACTTGGTTGTTTCTTATGAAAAGCAGATCTGAACTCTTTCAAATATATTCTAATTTTTCTTCTGTGGTTCAAACTCAATTCTCTCGGAATATCAAAATTTTTTCTTCAGATAATGTAATAGAATATAAAGATTGTGCTTTTCTAAACCTATTTCACAAAAATGGCACGCTACCCCACCGCTCGTGCCTTGGAACCTCCCAATAAAATGGACGAGTCGAACGCAAACATCGACCTATTCTTGACACTATTCGTGCTCTACTCATTTCGTCATCATGTCCTAAATGTTTCTGGGGTGATGTTGCCTTAACCGCAGTGTACACAATCAATTGTGTCCCTTTCGCTACAAACCAGAATCAGTATCCATTCGAGCGCCTTTTCGGTAAACCTTATAATTACTCTAACCTCAGAGTCTTTGGTTGCACTTGTTTTGTTCTTCGCAAACCACATGAACACAACAAATTACAACAAAGGGCTCATCTATGTTGTTTCATTGGATATGGTATTGAATATAAGCGGTATCGATGCTGGGATCCTATTTCTAAAACTCTTCGTATCTCTCGTCAGGTCATTTTTCGGGAACATCAAATGTTCTCTTCCTTATGGTCATTTGACATGTCAACCATCACGGACTCCAGATTCTTTACTGATCCATCTATTGAGTTATTTCCTAAGAATCCAGTTTTAGGTACTGTTGGGTCCACCTCAGAATCACCAACTGATATCACCCCTTCCGTTCCAGAACCACTAGCTGATCCTACCTCTCCAAACCCAGCTCCAGCTTCAGAACCATTAGCTGACCTTACCTCTCTAACTCAATCGGTCGTGCCCGAGGATATTCCTATATCTGATGAGTCTGCACCGACTCCCTCTGAGAGCAATCCTCCATATCACCCCTGCAGATCTACCAGGGTAACTCATCTCCCTTCTCATCTTGCTAATTACCATGGTGATTATCATTGTTTTTCAATTATACTTCATCTGCATGAGCCTCAATTCTATAAAGAGGCTAGTACTAATCCTCTTTGGCAGAAAGCAATAGATGAAGAACTTCAGGCCCTAGCTAAAACTCATACCTAGGATATTGTTGATCTGGCCCCTAGAAAAACTCCTATTGGGTGCAAATGGGTGTTTAAGATCAATACACTTTCTGATGGCACTGTTGAACGATATAAAGCCCGACTTATTGCCAAAGGATTTGGTCAGGAATATAACATTGACTATGAAGAGACATTTGCTCCAGTGGCAAGGCTCACATCTGTTTGTATACTCCATGCTATCGCCGCCATTCGAAGATGGACTCTGTTTCAAATGGATGTCAAAAATGCATTTCTCAATGGGGATCTTCTTGAGGAAGTCTATATGCATACCTCTCCCGGTTTAGATGCCCCTCAAAACAAAGTTTGTCACCTTCGTCGTGCCCTATATGGTTTGAAACAAGCTCCACGTGCATGGTTTGCCAAATTCAGCACTACCATTCATCAGTTGGGGTTCACATAGAGTGCTCATGATTCGGCTCTGTTTATCCACCACACTGCCAACCGTATTATCCTTCTTTTACTGTATGTGGATGATATAGTTATTACTAGAGATGATCTACATGGTATTTTTGAACTTAAAAAGTTTCTTAGTGGCCAATACGAGATGGAAGATCTTGGCGTGCTCACCTATTTTCTTAGCCTCGAAGTCTCATCTAGTTCTGATTGATTTTTTCTCTTTTAGGCCAAATATACCTTGGATCTCCTTTCCAAGGCTGGGATCACTGACTCAACCACTGCCACTACTCCTTTCGAGCCAAACGTCAGACTTACCCCACTCGATGGTTCACCTCTTCAGGATGTCACTCTATAACGCCAATTGGTTGGAAGTCTTGTATATCTTACTGTCACTCGCCCTGACATTGCCTATGCCGTTCATCAAGTCAGCTGGTTCTTGTCTGCTCCTCGGATCACCCATTACTCGGCTGTTCTTCACATTCTTCGGTATATTAAGAGTACTTTATTTCATGGGCTTCATTTCTCAGCACAGTCTACCCCCGTCTTACAAGCTTATTCTGATGCCGATTGGGCCGGAGACCCCACCGATAAACGTTCATCCACTAGTTACTGATTCTTTTTGGGAAATTTTCTCATTTCCTAGTGTAGTAAAAAATAAACTGTGGTTCCTCGCTCCAGTACTGAAGCTGAATATCGTGCCATGGCTGATGCAACTCAAGAACTTCTCTGGCTTCGATGGCTACTCACTGACATAGGTATCTCTTCTCCTGTTGCCACTATCCTACACTGTTACAACAGAAGTACTATTCAGATCGCTCAGAATGATGTCTTCCATGAGCGTACAAAACAAATTGAGAATGATTTCCACATCATCCATGATTACATTCTCCAGAATACGGTACATTTACAATCCGTCAGTTCAGCCGATAAGACAGCTGACATTTTCACTAAGGCTCATCCACCCGGACGCTTTCACTATCTGGTTTCCAAACTCAAGTTCACCTCCCACTTACCGCCTTGAGTTTGAGGGGTGTTAATGTATTATATGAGATTAGTTAGTTTAGTCTCACTTTGGTTTTGTATAGCTTTGCCTCTCTTATTGGCTTGTATAAATAGGATAGCTCCCTTATAAGTAAATCACACTATTCAATACAATTCTCCTCTTTGTATTGTCTCACTTCCTCTCTTAAATTCAACAAACACAATCAAATCACCTTAAAAAAAAAAAAAAAAAAACTATGTTTTGTATACGTATTGGCGATGTTTGGTTGGATATTTAAGATATTTAAGTTAACTTGCTTTAAGTTGGCTTAAATGTCCAACCAAACATATTGATTAAAAATCATTAAGAAAATTTTTGTAAATATATAGAGATGCAATTTTCAAACAAATTAGCTAACCCTAATCTACTCCTAATCTTAAAGCCAAAATATATGTTTGCATCATATTTGCTCAAGGATTTTATATTTTATTTAGAAATTATACACTTTCTAAGCTCCCTAATTTTGGCCCATGGGTTTGTATAATTAGTTACCTTAAGGTCACAATCATTTATGCTTAATCTTCTACACTAAAGTAGGATCATGTGATACTGCGGTGCATTGAGGCTCATGCTTCGTTGGAGGAAAATCTTTCAATTTCTGGTACCTTGGCACGGGGTAGTTTCAGAATTGGTGGGAAATTGATGTGCATTTGCAGTTAGAAAATTAGTGTTACAGGACCTTATAAAAATTTAATTTTACCGTCTTTTAATTGTTTTAAAAAATAATTCTATGGGGCAACAAAAATTATATTATTTGTAAAAGCGGTTAATAATGAAACTATAATCCTGTAGGACCATGTAAATTATTTTATTAACAAACGAAAAGTATTAAAATTGTTAGTTCCAGAACCACTAAAATTATTTTTATTAATGAAAAGATAATTACGCATAAAAGTGAAAGAGAATGATTTTCAAGTAAGAATTATAGGACCATAAAAGTGAGTTTTATTATCGTTACGATGATTTAGTCGTAATAATATTGAATAAGTATTTGTATGAGATTACAAATTTTGATTTACTTATATGGAATTTTGTTTTTACAGTCTTATGGTTTATCAGGCCCAAATTGTATTTACACAAAGCGGTCTATCGAAGTATAGATAAGACAGAGTAATGCTCTTTATGCATTTATTTGAGTTTGCAAGTAGATAATATTAGATGGGGGAACACTTGATATACAGGAGAAATGATCTTCTTTATTTTTTTTTCTGGAAAAATCCAACAGTATTATAGGAAGATCAGATTTTTTTATTGGAGAAAATCCAACGATAATATAGGAATCACATGGCGAGAACCATGTCATTCAAACTAGTTGTTGAAAGAGTGTCTAAAGATTGTTGTTTCTTGACGAAATCCGTGTACCCTAGAGCTGATTTTTTGGGTTGCCTATCTGAATAATCACTGAAATTCACGTAGTTCATGCCGAACGCCACCGTGAAACCTAGATCAAATTCAAATTTGTCCATTAATGAACATGCAAAGTATCCTGCAACATTGGATCCATTCCTACACACACCAAAAAAGAAGAAAGAAAAGTCATGAATGTATCTTTTGTGTGACAAGGGAGACAGAGAGAGAGACTTACATGATTGCAGATTTAAGATGACAAAGATGGCTACAATGGCAATCAATCCTCCCGTCATCAGCAAGGGTGTCAGCGAGCGATAATGTACCATGATAATGTACCATTATCACTAAACCCTAAAAAAATCTCAGTGTCGATGCTCGTGAAGGAATCAGAACCAGTGTGATTCATGTGTTCATGGCATCTAACCACAAGCTGTGTATCAGAAAATCAATTGTTGACAGAGTTAGCTATTATCCGTGACAAAGAAAGGAAACTATTGCATGGATCATGTGATGCTGCGGTGCTGCAGGATCATGCATTTTTTGACGAAAATCTTTCTTCTTTGGGTACTTCCAGATTTTAATCTCCAACCTAGTCAGTAATAATAACAATAAAAACTATGTGAACCTATAAATCTAATAAAAAATATTGAAAAAAAAAACACAGTCAAATCACCTTAAAAAAAAAAAACACTATGATTTGTGTACGCATTGACAATGTTTGGTTGGATATTTGCAAGTTGACAGAAATGTCCAACCAAACATAAGGATTAAAAATCATTAAGAAAAATTTTGTAAATATATAGAGATGCAATTTTCAAACAAATTAGCTAACCCGAATCTACTCCTAATCTTAAAGCCAAAATATATGTTTGCATCATATTTGCTCAAGGATTTTAAATTTTATTTAGAAATTATACTCTTCCTAAGCTCCCTAATTTTGGCCCATTGGTGTGTATAATTAGTTACCTTCAGGTGACAATCATTTATGCTTAATCTTCTACACTACAGTAGGATCATGTGATGCTGCGGTGCATGGAGGCTCATGCTTTGTTGGAGGAAAATCTTTCTATTTCTAGTACTTTGGCACGGGGACGGGGTAGTTTCAAAATTGGTGGGAAATTAATGTGCATTTGCAGTTAGAAAATTAGTGTTACAGGACCGTATAAAAAGTTAATTTTACTGTCTTTTAATTGTTTTCAAAAATAATTCTATGGGGCAACAAAAATTATTTTATTTATAAAAGCGGTTAATAATGAAACTATAATCCTATATGACCATGAAAATTATTTTATTAACAAACGAAAAATATTAAAATTGTTAGTTCCAGAACCACTAAAATTATTTTTATTAATGAAAAGATAATTACGCATAAAAGTGAAAGAGAATGATTTTCAAGTAAGAATTATAGGACCCTAAAAGTGAGTTTTATTATGGTTACGATTATTTCATCGTAATAATATTGAATTAGTATTCGTATGAGATTACAAATTTTGATTTACTTGTGCCGGAAATTAATACGAAAACTATAATCCCAGAAACCTTGAAAATAATTTTACTATCGAACAAAAAAATAGTGAAAGTTATGGTTTCAAGAAAATTTTTTTTTAATGACTTTATGGAACCATCGCAACTATTTTAGTTGTAAAAACTTTTTTTTTTTTATCGTTTTTCAATTAATTGGGTGGATTTTGGAGGGCCTAAAGTTGAGAGTCCACTGCATTGGTGCACTTGGCAATCAGCTTACTAATTGCAACTTATGGTTCTATTTACTTGGAATATTCTAGAAAACTTGTTGTCTAGCATGTTCATTGGTCCTCACATATGAACAATTTCTTTCCCACTTTTCTGTACATAGGTTTTTATTTTTTATAGTATACTTAGAATATAGTTTTGTTGGATTTTGATCAAACAGACATTTTGGACTCTGGATCAAGAAAGTCAGATGTAGATTTGTATATCGATGAAAAGCAAATTAATCATCCGGTAGAGATTGATGTTTTACACTATTGAAAAGTGAATGAACTGAACGTCGATTTACAGACTATTTTTCCATGGCAATGGATGTATTGAGTGTTCCTATCACTACAGTTGCTTCCAAATCAATCTTTAGTATGAGGAGTAGGACTTTAGGCAAATGGAGAAGCATTATTCTTCCTGAACATGTGGAAGTTTTGATAACAACTCGTAGTTCAATAATTGGATATCATGGTTATAAGTAGGATATATAATTTTTTTTTTCAAGATTATGTGGTATTTGTCAAGTTAACATTATTTTTTTTAAAATAATGTTGTGATAAGCTATGGGATTGTTTACATAATTAGTACTATCTCTATGCCATAATTTTTGTCACGTTTACTATTTAGCTAATTAAATGAATAATTTGCTAAATCATCAAGAATATATAAATTTTTTTTTCATACATACATAAATAGAGTTTAAAAGTAGCCAAAAAATAATATTTTTATTTTTCAAATAATATATATAAACTAATTAAAATCAAACTTAAGTAAAAAAAGTAATAAGTAACTAAAATTATGGGACAGAGGGAGTAATTTAATACTTTGTTCTATATATTTTTCATTGTTTATCCTAGAATACAATGATCAATTAGGTTCGACTGTGGACCTTTGAACTACCACTACTAGTGAAGGTTTAGGAGCTTCTAATATTATCTAGGAGAGTTTTGTCTTCTAGCACACTACCCTAAGCTTGTATTTTTTGTGTATCATCAGATCATTAGTTTCATATATTAAAATATTTTATATATATTTGTAATTATGTTTCTTTTCACTTGTTAGGGTTTGAAATTGTTGAAGTCACTTTTGAAGTTCAAGACGGTCCAAGAAAATGTTCTTTTTGGAGACACTGGGCATTAAATTTTGTTTCCTATTTTTGAGCTTCGTTTAGCCTTGACTATTTATTTGATCATTATTTTCTTTTACCTTCACTCAAGATACGATCTATTGCTTATCTCATTGTATGGAACTCAAAATTCAAAGTTAGTTTTAAATTTTTGGAATTTCTAAGAAGATTATTGTTGGTAAAGTATTAGAAATGTCTTTTTAAGTGTGTTCATTCTCAAGATTTTTTAATCAATATTTATTAAGTGTCTTTCAAAAATTGAGTTGAATACTTGAATCCTTATCAGATCACAAGGATAGTTATTGTTGTAGTTTAGTGATTGCTCAGTTTATTTTTTCTCCATGTCCTGTAATTTCTGGCTCCTACTCTTGCAAAATTTTCTTTGTTAGTGGCTGCTCCTTGTGCTTGGGAGAATCAATAGTCAACCACCCGATTTTGAAATCCCATCTCTTGTGGCTGATTTGGGTTTTTTTTTCAATAAAATTGAGTATTTTCTTATAAAAAAGGAATAACTTTAATTATATAAGTAAAATTTTATCTTCAAAAAACTGATCAGGTTGATATAAAATATTCAAAATTAATCATGATTTTTATTAGATAGAAATATTGGATAATTAACAATATATCAAGCCTATATGTTGTGTCATCCTGAAACTCGGTGTAGAAAATGCTTGTTTATGATATTTATTATAAATATATCTAAAAATATATTTTTTAATAATTTGAATAAGATAATTACTTTACCGCTTTATATTTTATTTTGACGAGTTATAGCTTTATACTTTATAGCATTAATTTGAGACATTGTTGACAAATAATAAACAATTAATTTTTCTCTTTTAAAAAATTTGGATCAGTTCAGGTCTGGGGTTTGAGTCATTCAGGTTCGGTTTGTTCGATTTTCATATCGTTTTGGTTTGGGTTCTCTTGGGTCTTGGGTCACTAGGGCCTTGGGCTAGTCGTGTTTAAGGTCTGTTGGGACTTGGGTCAATCGGGTCACGGGTCATTTCATTGTCTGGTTGTTTGGATCTGGAATCATAATATTTTATTGTATTTTTGGGTTAGGATTGGTCGGGTCGGGTCAGGTTATCGGGTCAGATCAAATTTTGCCACCTATGTACATATTAAATAAAAGTAAAAATTGACGTAATGACAACTTATCCATCTCATATATAGAAAACTATGTATTATATTATTGTTCTATTTGCGTTTAGTTTCTCGACTTGTTTGATTGAGGTTGATCCAGTTTAATTAAAGAATATTTAATTTTATAGTTCGATTGATTTGGTCGCTTTAGTACTTGTTTTACGAAATTTTATGTATCGTCCACATCTTCGATGCTGATTAACAATAATTTGCGTTTTTTTACCGTTCAATAAAAGAAATCCAACTCAACACTAAAATTGAGTCTGAAATAGAAAGAGAAAATCTAAAACCGTATAAATTTATCCTTTCATGCTAGAGAGAATGTGATTGTGGTATTCTCTATAGCAATTTGTTTTATTTATCCTTAGGCGACATATGATCGGGACTTTGGGAGGCATGAGTAAGGTCATACATATGAACAATATGTTGTTTGTTATCAGTAGTATTAGAGCTGAAATAAAGTAATTTGACATTATTGCCAATTTATTAACAAGTTACCGGAAAATATACACAAAGCGGTCTATCGAAGTATAGATAAGACAGAGTAATGCTCTTTATGCATTTATTTGAGTTTGCAAGTAGATAATATTAGATGGGGAAACACTTGATATACAGGAGAAATGATCTTCTTTATTTTTTTTTCTGGAAAAATCCAACAGTATTATAGGAAGATCAGATTTTTTTATTGGAGAAAATCCAACGATAATATAGGAATCACATGGCGAGAACCATGTCATTCAAACTAGTTGTTGAAAGAGTGTCTAAAGATTGTGGTTTCTTGACGAAATCCGTGTACCCTAGAGCTGACTTTTTGGGTTGCCTATCTGAATAATCACTGAAATTCACGTAGTTCATGCCGAACCCCACCGTGAAACCTAGACCAAATTCAAATTTGTCCATTAATGAACATGCAAAGTATCCTGCAACATTGGATCCATTCCTACACACACCAAAAAAGAAGAAAGAAAATTCATGAATGTATCTTTTGTGTGACAAGAGAGAGAGAGGGAGACTTACTTGATTGCAGATTTAAGATGACAAAGATGGCTACAATGGCAATCAATCCTCCCGTAATCAGCAAGGGTGTCAGCAAGCGATAATGTGCCATTATCTCAAAACCCTAAAAATATCCATATTTACTGTCAGTAATTAAATGAATATTTATATAGTGTTAGGAATAGGCTTACACGAGTGTTGTAATATACTACTCAACCTAGCATGGTGGATGTAAATTTGTTAAATTTTGAGAGCTTAACATTTTATAATCGTAATCATATGCTATAATGAGAAGGCAAGTAAGGATGATTTACCATTCTCTGCGATGTACGTAAGTGGATTATTGTACTTTTCTTTTATGTACGTCAAAAGCTCTTGCAGTCCTCTCGGGTAATAGTAAAATGAAGTTGACTGCAATATTTCAAATCAAGGTAATAAAGAAATTATCATAACTAAAGAGATATATTAATGAATGATTTTTTTTTAATAATCAAGGAGGAGGGCGAAGAATGACAAAATTCTAATATATTAACACATGATAAAGTACTTGATATAACTTAAGTTGATGAAAGTCAGAACAAAGAGCCGTAAGGTGTGAAAATAAATTTTACAAAAGTCATCCATTTGTAATAGGAAGGATGTCCAAGTAATATAATGACTTACATTAGGAGACCACATTAAAATTAAATTCATATGCATGATTTTGTATATGTAAATTATCTATATAAACATAAAAGAATAGTATGAAATGTTTGACTAAGTTGATTCATACCGGTACACCGATGGGGGTACCATTAGGCGCGAACCCTATAACAAAAAAAATTAAGTCTTTGTTTTATTAGTAAACATGAAAAGTTTTCTCCAATAATTCTTAATAATTACGTGGATGTGTTGATATATCTATACTTACATGTAGTTTTAAAACATTTATCTGTATCGTAACTAGGGTTTTTGGGATCAGGTGGTGGGTCTGATGCATCAATTGTATATTCGGTAACATAGTAGTTTAAACCGAGAAAATAGAGTGAGCCATTTAGTAGCTTGCTTTGAGTTGGTGAGAATTTTGGAAGTCGAGATCCAACAAGCTTTTTCATGATATGTGGGTAGTCACCTCTGGTCAATGGTTCCATAAACCTACAAAAATACAAATAGAAATATATAATAAAACACTAAATTAATACCCAAAAAATAAGTCTAGGTGGTCCAACATATACTGTGCAACAAAAAGGAAATAGTACGTTAAAGTGATAAATATCATTATGGTTCCACTTTTATTGAAAGTAAAACAAGGACACATGAGACCCTTTTTGGTGATTTTGATATGAAACTAAGGAATATGGGGATAACAAAAGATGAGATTCTTATTGAACCCAATGAGGTTTATTTTGGCCGGAGTAAAAAGCGAGATGAATAGATAGTAAAGTTAATTTCAGGAGAGAGAGAGAGAGTAAAAAAACATATTTTGTAATAATATTATTCTTTTTAATATAATTTATTTATAAGGACACAAAAAAAAAATTATCACATAAATGATGTGTCATTGATGGTGTATAGACTCTATACGTTGTCAATAGATAAAATACAAACTCTTGTGTAAGAATATAACAAAGTATTCTTCAAGACTGTGAGGGTGGGAATGGGAGTGGGGGTGAAGGTGGGAGTGGAGGGAAGGCCCTGCCTACAATAGTAAACCTTACACAGAACTAAAACATACCATCCAAACATGAATTCAAAGGCTCGTTCAGCAGCATCACGGTTTTTCTTTGTATTATTCCACGGTTTAAACCATCTAGCAATTAGTGTGGTGCCTATCTTTCCCTTTTGATGTTTCTGCACAAATTAATTCTTTTGTTAATAAAAAAATATATTCTATTATCTATTTACATTGATAAAGTAATTTTTTATTCTATAAAAACGTAGTGGCAAAGGAAACATACTAAGCGGTTAATAATGAAACTATAATCCTATAAGACCATGGAAATTATTTTATTAACAAACGAAAAGTATTAAAATTGTTAGTTCCAGAAACACTAAAATTATTTTATTAATGAAATGATAATTATGCATAAAAGTGAAAGAGAACTATTTTCAAGTAAGAATTATAAGATCATTAAAGTGAGTTTTATTATCGTTACGATGATTTCGTCGTAATGATATTGAATAAGTATTCGTATGAGATTACAAATTTCGATTTACTTATACAGGAAATTAATACGAAAACTGTAATCCAAGAAACCTTGAAAATAATTTTACTATCGAACAAAAAATTAGCGAAAGTTATGGTTTCAAGAACAATTTTTTTTTTTTTTAATATGACTTTATGGAACCATCGCAACTATTTTAGTTGTAAAAACTTTTTTTTTTTTTTATCGTTTTTCAATCATCCTATAGTCCTGGTATTAAGTGTCGTAATTGCGTGGATTTTGGAGGGCCTAAAGTTGAGAGTCCACTGCATTGGTGCACTTGGCAATTAGCTTACTAATTGAACCTTATGGTTCTATTTACTTGGAATATTCTAGAAAACTTGTTGACTAGCATGTTCATTGGTCCTCACATATGAACAATTTCTTTCCCACTTTTCTGTACATATGTTTTTATTTTTTATAGTATACTTAGAATATAGTTTTTTAGGATTTTGATCAAACAGACTTTTTGGACTCTGGATCAAGAAAGTCAGATGTAGATTTGTATATGGATGAAAAGCAAATTGATCATCCAGTAGAGATTGATATTTTACACTATTGAAAAGAGAATGAACTGAACATCGATTTACAGACCATTTTTCCATTTTAATGGATGTATTGAGTGTTCCTATCACTACAGGTTCTTCAGAATCAACCTTTAGTATGGGTAGTAGAGCTTTAAGCAAATGGAGAAGCACTCTTCTTCCTGAACATGTGGAAGTTTTGATAACAACTCGTAGTTGGATATTTGGATATCATGGTCATAAGTAGGATGTTTCTGCACAAATTAATTCTTTTGTTAATAAAAAATTATATTATATGATCTATTCACCGTCTCGAATTGAGAAAGTAATTTATTATTCTAGAAAAACATAGTGGCAAAGGAAACATACTAGTTTTTTTTTTTCTTAAAATATATACATGGTTGTATTTATTAAACATTATAGTGCCTTTAGAACCTGATATTTTTTTCGATACAAATCTACAGTTGTTGCATGAGCAAGAAGTTGGTGGTGTGTTGTCAAATATGGTTCAGTCCCCGAATCTTCTCCATCTGGGCAACCTGTACATCGACCAAGCGCATTGGTCCCATCCGTATAACATTTTTGACTTACGGTAAATGGTTGATTTAAGGTGATCCAATGCTTTACTCTATCACCAAATCTATGTGTTAATGTATTATATGGGCTTAGTCCCACATTGGTTGTGTATAGCTTTGCTTCTCCTATTAGCTTGTATAAATAAGATAATTCCACATTGGTTGTGTATAGCTTTACTTCTCCTATTAGCTTATATAAATAGGATAGCTCCCTTTGTAAGTAAATCACACCATTCAATACAATTCTTCTCTTTGTATTGTCTCACTTCCTCTCTTAAATTCAACATGGTATCAGAGCCTTAATGGTTCTCGGTATTTTAAGAGTTGAGTATGCTCTGTGATTGCCACTATTAGTGGATCCTTCACATCAGAAATTCTCGGTATATTAAGAGTTGAGTATGCTCTGTGATTGCCACTATTAGTGGATCCTTCACATCAGAAAAACTTCTAGTATATCATTTTCATACCTGTCGGGTCATCACTATAGTCGGAGTCTCATTCTCCATCGACATCATCTCCGCTGTCGCTTCTGTTTCAGAAACGCTGCTGCCACGTCAGCCCTAAAAGCCACATCAGCGCCACCTCATTGCCACCTCAGTGCCACGTCACCCATTGACATCATCTCCACTGCCACATCAGTGCCACGTCACTCGTTGACATCATCTCCGCTGCCGCTCCTGTTTCAGACACGCTGCTGCCACAGTAGCACCACATCAACAACACGTCAGCACCACGTTACTCGTTGACCGTCACATCATCAGTTGACTGCCACGTCATCAGTCGATCGCCACATCACCGGTTGACTGCCACATCATCAGTTGACCGTCACATCACTGGTTTCTTGGAGGTTCACCTTCCTCTTTGCTTCTATGGCTGAACCGGACTTACCCCACCGACAGAGCACACACCAGAAGCCCTTATATTGCAAGTATTGTCATTCACAAGGGCATGAATTGCTCAAATGTCCTTCTCGCCTATGTAAAGTCTGCAGAGAACCGGGTCACTATCTTGCAGACTGCCCTAAACTTCCATCTGGAAATCAGTCAAATGGGAACCAATATCACTCTCGAGGCTCATACAATCGGTCATATTCCAAGCCAAAGAATACTGCTGCCGTAACCACTGATGCTGCACCAACTTCATCCAATTCTCCACCTGATTGGAGTGGTTTCTGCACCGTTCTTACCGAGGCTCTAAATAAAATCGGTAACAATATAGCCATGTCAACTACACCAGGTACATCCCGATGGTATTTCGATTCTGCTTGTTGCAATCACATGACTTCTGATGCCTCTATTTTTTCCTCTAAAACCCGTGATGAGCATGCGCATACTATTCACACTGCCAATGGATCAAATATGCTGGTCAGCCATACTGGACATGTTGATAGTTCTCATTTGTCTCTCCCTGACACATATTTAGTTCCTAATCTTACGCTTAACCTTATATCTGTTGCACAACTATGTGATCTTGGACTTGATGTGCATTTTTCTTCTACTGGTTGTCGTGTGCAGGACCCTCAGACAGGAAAACTCCTTGGAACCGACCGTAAAGTTGGACGCCTCTTTAAGCTCACTCATCTCCAAGTCCCATCCTCACCATCACCAAATCAATCAGCCGCATCCATCCCAGCACTCTCACCTGTGGAATTGTGGCACTCTCGGTTAGGTCATACTTCATCTAGCCCTCTACGTTCTCTTATTTCTAGTGGTCAGTTAGGTTCACTTCAGCATGAGTCTTTTCATTGTATTCATTGTCAACTTGCAAAACAATCAGCTTTACCTTTAATGAGAGTCAGTCCGTTTCCCTTGCACCTTTTGATTTAGTACATTCTGACGTTTGAGGGCCTTCTCCTCATGCATCAATGGGTGGTGCTCGTTATTTTGTTATATTTGTGGACGACTATTCTCGTTATACTTGGTTGTTTCTTATGAAAAGCAGATCTGAACTCTTTCAAATATATTCTGATTTTTCTTCTATGGTTCAAACTCAATTCTCTCGGAATATCAAAATTTTTCGTTCAGATAATGCAATGGAATATAAAGACCGTGCTTTTCTAAACCTATTTCACAAAAATGGCACGCTCCCCCACCGCTCGTGCCTTGGAACCTCCCAACAAAATGGACGAGCTGAACGCAAACATCGACATATTCTTGACACCGTTCGTGCTCTACTCATTTCGTCATCATGTCCTGAACGTTTCTGGGGTGATGTTGCATTCACCGCAGTATACACAATCAATCGTGTCCCTTCCACTACAATCCAAAATCAATCTCCATTCGAGCGCCTTTTCGGTAAACCTCCTGATTACTCTAACCTCAGAGTCTTTGGTTGCGCTTGTTTTGTTCTTCTCAAACCACATGAACACAACAAATTACAACCAAGGGCTCATCTATGTTGTTTCATTGGATATGGTATTGAACATAAGGGGTATCGATGCTGGGATCCTATTTCTAAAACTCTTCGTATCTCTCGTCATGTTATTTTTTAGGAACATCAAATGTTCTCTTCCTTACGGTCATTTGACATATCAACCATCACTAACTCCAGATTCTTTACTGATCCATCTATTAAGTTATTTCCTGAGAATCCAGTTTCAGATACTGTTGAGTCCACCTCCGAATCACCAGCTGATATCACCCCTTCCGTTCCAGAACCACCAGTTGATCCTACCTCTCCAGACCCAGTTCCAGCTCCAGAACCATCAGCTGACCTCACCTCTCTGACTCAATCGGTCGTGCCCGAGGATATTCCTATGTCTGATGAGTCTGCACCGACTCCCTCTGAGAGCCATCCTCCAGATCACCCCCGCAGATCTACCAGGGTAACTCACCCCCCTTCTCATCTTGCTGATTACCATTGTGATTATCATTGTTTTTCCACTATACTTCATCTGCATGAGCCTCAATCCTATAAGGAGGCTAGTACTAATCCTCTTTGGCAGAAAGCAATGGATGAAGAACTTCAGGCCCTAGCTAAAACTCATACATGGGATATTGTTGATCTACCCGCTGGAAAAACTCCTATTGGGTGCAAATGGGTGTTTAAGATCAAGACACTTTCTGATGGCTCTATTGAACGATATAAAGCCCGACTTGTTGCCAAGGGATTTGCTCAGGAATATGGCATTGACTATGAAGAGACATTTGCTCCAGTGGCGAGGCTCACATCTGTCCGTACACTCATTGCTGTCGCCACCATTCGAAGATGGACTCTATTTCAAATGGATGTCAAAAATGCATTTCTGAATGGGGAACTTCTTGAGGAAGTCTATATGCATACACCTCCTGGCTTGGATGCCACTCGAAACAAAGTTTGTCGCCTTCGTCGTGCCTTATATGGTTTAAAACAAGCTCCACGTGCCTGGTTTGCCAAATTCAGCACTACCATTCATCAGTTTGGGTTCACACCGAGTGCTCATGATTCGGCTCTGTTTATCCGCCATACTGCCAACGGTATTATCCTTCTTTTACTGTACGTGGATGATATGGTTATTACTGGAGATGATCCACATGGTATTTCTGAACTCAAAAAGTTTCTCAGTGGCCAATTCGAGATGAAAGATCTTGGCGTGCTCACCTATTTTCTTGGCCTCGAAGTCTCATCTAATTCTGATGGATTTTTTCTCTCTCAGGCCAAATATGCCTCGGACCTCCTTTCCAAGGCTGGGATCACTGACTCAACCACTGCCACTACTCCTCTCGAGCCGAATGTCAGACTTACCCCACTCGATGGTTCACCTCTTCAGGATGCCACTCTATATCGTCAACTGGTTGGAAGTCTTGTATATCTTACTGTCACTCGCCCTGACATTGCTTATGCCGTTCATCAGGTCAGTTGGTTCTTGTCCGCTCCTCGGACCACCCATTACTCGACTGTTCTTCGCATTCTTAGGTACGTCAAGGGTACTTTATTTCATGGGCTTCATTTCTCAGCACAGTCTGCCCCCGTTTTACAAGCCTATTCTGATGCCGATTGGGCCGGAGACCCCACCGACAGACGTTCAACCTCTGGTTACTGTTTCTTTTTGGGCAATTCTCTCATTTCCTGGCGTAGTAAGAAACAAACTGTGGTTGCTCGCTCCAGTACCGAAGCTGAATATCGTGCCATGGCTGATGCAACTCAAGAACTTCTCTGGCTTCGATGGCTACTCGCTGACATGGGTATCTCTTCTCCTGCTGCCACTATCCTACACTGTGACAACAGGAGTGCTATTCAGATCGCTCACAATGATGTCTTCCACGAGCGTACAAAACACATCGAGAATGATATCCACTTCATCCGTGATCACATTCTCCAGAATACGGTTCGTCTACAATCCGTCAGTTCAGCCGATCAGACAGCTGACATTTTCACTAAGGCTCATCCACCCGGACGCTTTCACTCTCTGGTTTCCAAACTCAAGTTCACCTCCCACTTACCGCCTTAAGTTTGAGGGGGGATGTTAATGTATTATATGGGCTTAGTCCCACATTGGTTGTGTATAGCTTTGCTTCTCCTATTAGCTTGTATAAATAAGATAATCCCACATTGGTTGTGTATAGCTTTACTTCTCCTATTAGCTTATATAAATAGGATAGCTCCCTTTGTAAGTAAATCACACCATTCAATATAATTCTTCTCTTTGTATTGTCTCACTTCCTCTCTTAAATTCAACACTATGGAAGCAAAGATTTGCATAATCTTTGAAATCGTTCCCACATATCGACCATATAGGGAATATTAGACCTTTCATTTTGAGTAAAATAAATTAAAACGAGAAAACTAGTTGAAATATAAAATATCACACTGTAAAAGTAAAAAAAAAAAAAGGAAACTAGATGATACTTTCAAAAACAACTGTTATTACACTATTAATCAGTTTTCGTTTCGTTTGCTTTAAAATTGTGTTCCCAAACTATATGTTGAATTCTGGTGGGGGTCAATATACTCAAGTAATTGTTGATTTTTAACTATTATGCTATATAGATTAAAAGGGTTGCAAGAGCTTTGGGGAGGCATGGCCTATGATTGGTTTTGCCACATAATATATAAAAGCAAAACAAAAATTTATATAGTCAATATAGCAAATGATCAGGTTGATTGTTCAAAGAATGAGAATGAATCACTTATACAGTGTGAGGACTCAAGAAACCTCCATACTCATCTTGTAAGATTTGAGGAAGATCCTGTACATATGAAATAAAAGTAAAAATTGACGTAATGACAGCTTATCAATCACATATATAGAAAACTATGTATTATATTATTGTTCTATTTGCGTTTAGTTTCTCGACTTGTTTGATTGGGGTCGATCCAGTTTAATTAGAGAATATTTAATTTTATGACTTCGATTGATTTGGTCGCTTTAGTACTTGTTTTACGAAATTTTATGTATCGTCTACATCTTCGATGCTAATGAACAATAATTTACGTTTATTTACCGTTCAATAAAAGAAATCCTACTCAACACTAAAATTGAGTCTGAAATAGAAAGAGAAAATCTAAAACCATATAAATTTATCATATCATGCTAGATAGAATGTGATTGTGGTATTCTCTATAGAATGTCATTATCATTTTATCCCCCAACTTGTAATAACTTTACTATTTAGTTAAATGAATTTGTATCCTTCTCGAAGTCCCTATTGCGATTTGTTTTACTCATCCTTAGACGACATATGATCGAGACTTGAGGAGGCATGACTAAGGTCATACATATGAACAATATGTTGTTAGTTATCAATAGTATTAGAGCTAAAATAAAGTAATTTGACATTATGGCCAATTTATTAACAAGTTACCGGAAGATATACACAAAGCGGTCTATCGAAGTATAGATAATACAAAGTAATGCTCTTTATGCATTTATTTGAGTTTGCAAATAGATAATATTTGATGAGAGAACACTTGATATATAGAAGAAATGATCTTCTTTATTTTTTTTTTCCTAGAAAAATCCAACAGTATTATAGGAAGATCAGATTTTGTTATTGGAGAAAATCCAACGATAATATAGGAATCACATGGCGAGAACCATGTCATTCAAACTAGTTGTTGAAAGAGTGTCTAAAGATTGCTGTTTCTTGACGAAATCCGTGTACCATAGAGCTGACTTTTTGGGTTGCCTATATGAATAATCACTGAAATTCACGTAGTTCATACCGAATCGCACCGTGAAACCTAGACCAAATTCAAAGTTGTGCATTAACGACCAGGCAAAGTATCCTGCAACATTGGATCCATTCCTATACACACCAAAAAAGAAGAAAGAAAAGTCATGAATGTATCTTTTGTGTGACGCCAGAGAGAAAGAGAGAGAGAGAGAGAGAGAGAGAGAGAGAGAGAGAGAGAGAGAGAGAGAGAGAGAGAGAGAGAGATAGGCAAATAGAGGATTCTCTGTCGTTTTCATATTCCACCACTTTTATTTTTTTTAATGAAAAATATTATGGTGAGATTCTTAATTCCTTTGATAATTTAGTTGTTGTGAAAATAATATTTCCATTAAGTTACAAATGGAGATATATACAGCAGGGAGATCATTCCAAATCTTAGAGATCACGTAATATATGCTAAGTTTCCTATTATATCTCATATTACAAAGGAAATAATCAAAACAATAATATACACCAAAGTCAAGGATCAATTACTCCTAGAATCCCGTATATCTTCCTTAACACTCCCCCTCAAGTTGGAATAGATGTTAATCATTCCTAACCTACTGAGTAAATTTGAAAATTGTGGAAAACCCAACGACTTGGTGAAGATGTCTGCTGGCTGCTTCATGTGTACGTGGTGTAACCAATACATTTATGGTCCATGTTTAACCTTCGGCTGCTTCAACCTTTTGGCTGCCTCAACCTTTTGGCCACCCATTGATTGTGGTAACAAATGTATGAGATATGAATGGACGTTCTTGATGGGACAAACAGGTTTGGTCCCTAGACTCGGGACTACTCATTTTTTCTTTCATTCACCATCAAATTTGAGAGTTCTGAGAGTCTAGAAGAACCAATATCGAGAGAATAGCAGATTGTATAAGTGAAAAGCTTCAATGGCGGAGGTATGTTTACGGTCCTTAAAATTGAGTCTGAAATAGAAAGAGAAAATCTAAAACCGTATAAATTTATCATTTCATGCTAGAGAGAATGTGATTGTGGTATTCTCTATAGCAATTTGTTTTATTTATCCTTAGGCGACATATGATCGGGACTTTGGGAGGCATGAGTAAGGTCATACATATGAACAATATGTTGTTTGTTATCAGTAGTATTAGAGCTGAAATAAAGTAATTTGACATTATTGCCAATTTCTTGACGAAATCTGTGTACCATAGAGCTGACTTTTTGGGTTGCCTATCTAAATAATCACTGAAATTCACGTAGTTCATACCGAACCGCACCGTGAAACCTAGACCAAATTCATAGTTGTCCATTAATAACCGTGCAAAGTATCCTGCAACATTGGATCCATTCCTACACACACCAAAAAAGAAGAAAGAAAATTCATGAATGTATCTTTTGTGTGACAAGAGAGAGAGAGGGAGACTTACTTGATTGCAGATTTAAGATGACAAAGATGGCTACAATGGCAATCAATCCTCCCGTAATCAGCAAGGGTGTCAGCAAGCGATAATGTGCCATTATCTCAAAACCCTAAAAATATCCATATTTACTGTCAGTAATTAAATGAATATTTATATAGTGTTAGGAATAGGCTTACACGAGTGTTGTAATATACTACTCAACCTAGCATGGTGGATGTAAATTTGTTAAATTTTGAGAGCTTAACATTTTATAATCGTAATCATATGCTATAATGAGAAGGCAAGTAAGGATGATTTACCATTCTCTGCGATGTACGTAAGTGGATTATTGTACTTTTCTTTTATGTACGTCAAAAGCTCTTGCAGTCCTCTCGGGTAATAGTAAAATGAAGTTGACTGCAATATTTCAAATCAAGGTAATAAAGAAATTATCATAACTAAAGAGATATATTAATGAATGATTTTTTTTTTAATAATCAAGGAGGAGGACGAAGAATGACAAAATTCTAATATATTAACACATGATAAAGTACTTGATATAACTTAAGTTGATGAAAGTCAGAACAAAGAGCCGTAAGGTGTGAAAATAAATTTTACAAAAGTCATCCATTTGTAATAGGAAGGATGTCCAAGTAATATAATGACTTACATTAGGAGACCACATTAAAATTAAATTCATATGCATGATTTTGTATATGTAAATTATCTATATAAACATAAAAGAATAGTATGAAATGTTTGACTAAGTTGATTCATACCGGTACACCGATGGGGGTACCATTAGGCGCGAACCCTATAACAAAAAAAATTAAGTCTTTGTTTTATTAGTAAACATGAAAAGTTTTCTCCAATAATTCTTAATAATTACGTGGATGTGTTGATATATCTATACTTACATGTAGTTTTAAAACATTTATCTGTATCGTAACTAGGGTTTTTGGGATCAGGTGGTGGGTCTGATGCATCAATTGTATATTCGGTAACATAGTAGTTTAAACCGAGAAAATAGAGTGAGCCCTTTAGTAGCTTGCTTTGAGTTGGTGAGAATTTTGGAAGTCGAGATCCAACAAGCTTTTTCATGATATGTGGGTAGTCACCTCTGGTCAATGGTTCCATAAACCTACAAAAATACAAATAGAAATATATAATAAAACACTAAATTAATACCCAAAAAATAAGTCTAGGTGGTCCAACATATAATGTGCAACAAAAAGGAAATAGTACGTTAAAGTGATAAATATCATTATGGTTCCACTTTTATTGAAAGTAAAACAAGGACACATGAGACCCTTTTTGGTGATTTTGATATGAAACTAAGGAATATGGGGATAACAAAAGATGAGATTCTTATTGAACCCAATGAGGTTTATTTTGGCCGGAGTAAAAGCGAGATGAATAGATAGTAAAGTTAATTCAGGAGAGAGAGAGAGAGTAAAAAAACATATTTTGTAATAATATTATTCTTTTTAATATAATTTATTTATAAGGACACAAAAAAAAAATTATCACATAAATGATGTGTCATTGATGGTGTATAGACTCTATACGTTGTCAATAGATAAAATACAAACTCTTGTGTAAGAATATAACAAAGTATTCTTCAAGACTGTGAGGGTGGGAATGGGAGTGGGGGTGAAGGTGGGAGTGGAGGGAAGGCCCTGCCTACAATAGTAAACCTTACACAGAACTAAAACATACCATCCAAACATGAATTCAAAGGCTCGTTCAGCAGCATCACGGTTTTTCTTTGTATTATTCCACGGTTTAAACCATCTAGCAATTAGTGTGGTGCCTATCTTTCCCTTTTGATGTTTCTGCACAAATTAATTCTTTTGTTAATAAAAAAATATATTCTATTATCTATTTACATTGATAAAGTAATTTTTTATTCTATAAAAACGTAGTGGCAAAGGAAACATACTAAGCGGTTAATAATGAAACTATAATCCTATAAGACTAAAATTGTTAGTTCCAGAAACACTAAAATTATTTTATTAATGAAATGATAATTATGCATAAAAGTGAAAGAGAACTATTTTCAAGTAAGAATTATAAGATCATTAAAGTGAGTTTTATTATCGTTACGATGATTTCGTCGTAATGATATTGAATAAGTATTCGTATGAGATTACAAATTTCGATTTACTTATACAGGAAATTAATACGAAAACTGTAATCCAAGAAACCTTGAAAATAATTTTACTATCGAACAAAAAATTAGCGAAAGTTATGGTTTCAAGAACAATTTTTTTTTTTATTTTTAATATGACTTTATGGAACCATCGCAACTATTTTAGTTGTAAAAACTTTTTTTTTTATATCGTTTTTCAATCATCCTATAGTCCTGGTATTAAGTGTCGTAATTGCGTGGATTTTGGAGGGCCTAAAGTTGCGAGTCCACTGCATTGGTGCACTTGGCAATTAGCTTACTAATTGAACCTTATGGTTCTATTTACTTGGAATATTCTAGAAAACTTGTTGACTAGCATGTTCATTGGTCCTCACATATGAACAATTTCTTTCCCACTTTTCTGTACATATGTTTTTATTTTTTATAGTATACTTAGAATATAGTTTTTTAGGATTTTGATCAAACAGACTTTTTGGACTCTGGATCAAGAAAGTCAGATGTAGATTTGTATATGGATGAAAAGCAAATTGATCATCCAGTAGAGATTGATATTTTACACTATTGAAAAGAGAATGAACTGAACATCGATATACAGACCATTTTTCCATTTTAATGGATGTATTGAGTGTTCCTATCACTACAGGTTCTTCAGAATCAACCTTTAGTATGGGTAGTAGAGCTTTAAGCAAATGGAGAAGCACTCTTCTTCCTGAACATGTGGAAGTTTTGATAACAACTCGTAGTTGGATATTTGGATATCATGGTCATAAGTAGGATGTTTCTGCACAAATTAATTCTTTTGTTAATAAAAAATTATATTATATGATCTATTCACTGTCTCGAATTGAGAAAGTAATTTATTATTCTAGAAAAACATAGTGGCAAAGGAAACATACTAGTTTTTTTTTTTCTTAAAATATATACATGGTTGTATTTATTAAACATTATAGTGCCTTTAGAACCTGATATTTTTTTCGATACAAATCTACAGTTGTTGCATGAGCAAGAAGTTGGTGGTGTGTTGTCAAATATGGTTCAGTCCCCGAATCTTCTCCATCTGGGCAACCTGTACATCGACCAAGCGCATTGGTCCCATTCGTATAACATTTTTGACTTACGGTAAATGGTTGATTTAAGGTGATCCAATGCTTTACTCTATCACCAAATCTATGGAAGCAAAGATTTGCATAATCTTTGAAATCGTTCCCACATATCGACCATATAGGGAATATTAGACCTTTCATTTTGAGTAAAATAAATTAAAACGAGAAAACTAGTTGAAATATAAAATATCACACTGTAAAAGTAAAAAAAAAAAAGGAAACTAGATGATACTTTCAAAAACAACTGTTATTACACTATTAATCAGTTTTCGTTTCGTTTGCTTTAAAATTGTGTTCCCAAACTATATGTTGAATTCTGGTGGGGGTCAATATATTCAAGTAATTGTTGATTTTTAACTATTATGCTATATAGATTAAAAGGGTTGCAAGAGCTTTGGGGAGGCATGGCCTATGATTGGTTTTGCCACATAATATATAAAAGCAAAACAAAAATTTATATAGTCAATATAGCAAATGATCAGGTTGATTGTTCAAAGAATGAGAATGAATCACTTATACAGTGTGAGGACTCAAGAAACCTCCATACTCATCTTGTAAGATTTGAGGAAGATCCTGTACATATGAAATAAAAGTAAAAATTGACGTAATGACAACTTATCAATCACATATATAGAAAACTATGTATTATATTATTGTTCTATTTGCGTTTAGTTTCTCGACTTGTTTGATTGGGGTCGATCCAGTTTAATTAGAGAATATTTAATTTTATGACTTCGATTGATTTGGTCGCTTTAGTACTTGTTTTACGAAATTTTATGTATCGTCTACATCTTCGATGCTGATGAACAATAATTTACGTTTATTTACCGTTCAATAAAAGAAATCCTACTCAACACTAAAATTGAGTCTGAAATAGAAAGAGAAAATCTAAAACCATATAAATTTATCATATCATGCTAGATAGAATGTGATTGTGGTATTCTCTATAGAATGTCATTATCATTTTATCCCCCAACTTGTAATAACTTTACTATTTAGTTAAATGAATTTGTATCCTTCTCGAAGTCCCTATTGCGATTTGTTTTACTCATCCTTAGACGACATATGATCGAGACTTTAGGAGGCATGACTAAGGTCATACATATGAACAATATGTTGTTAGTTATCAATAGTATTAGAGCTAAAATAAAGTAATTTGACATTATGGCCAATTTATTAACAAGTTACCGGAAGATATACACAAAGCGGTCTATCGAAGTATAGATAATACAAAGTAATGCTCTTTATGCATTTATTTGAGTTTGCAAATAGATAATATTTGATGAGAGAACACTTGATATATAGAAGAAATGATCTTCTTTATTTTTTTTTTTCCTAGAAAAATCCAACAGTATTATAGGAAGATCAGATTTTGTTATTGGAGAAAATCCAACGATAATATAGGAATCACATGGCGAGAACCATGTCATTCAAACTAGTTGTTGAAAGAGTGTCTAAAGATTGCTGTTTCTTGACGAAATCCGTGTACCATAGAGCTGACTTTTTGGGTTGCCTATATGAATAATCACTGAAATTCACGTAGTTCATACCGAATCGCACCGTGAAACCTAGACCAAATTCAAAGTTGTGCATTAACGACCAGGCAAAGTATCCTGCAACATTGGATCCATTCCTATACACACCAAAAAAGAAGAAAGAAAAGTCATGAATGTATCTTTTGTGTGACGCCAGAGAGAGAGAGAGAGAGAGAGAGAGAGAGAGAGAGAGAGAGAGAGAGAGAGAGAGAGAGAGAGAGAGAGATAGGCAAATAGAGGATTCTCTGTCGTTTTCATATTCCACCACTTTTATTTTTTTTAATGAAAAATATTATGGTGAGATTCTTAATTCCTTTGATAATTTAGTTGTTGTGAAAATAATATTTCCATTAAGTTACAAATGGAGATATATACAGCAGGGAGATCATTCCAAATCTTAGAGATCACGTAATATATGCTAAGTTTCCTATTATATCTCATATTACAAAGGAAATAATCAAAACAATAATATACACCAAAGTCAAGGATCAATTACTCCTAGAATCCCGTATATCTTCCTTAACACTCCCCCTCAAGTTGGAATAGATGTTAATCATTCCTAACCTGCTGAGTAAATTTGAAAATTGTGGAAAACCCAACGACTTGGTGAAGATGTCTGCTGGCCGCTTCATGTGTACGTGGTGTAACCAATACATTTATGGTCCATGTTTAACCTTCGGCTGCTTCAACCTTTTGGCTGCCTCAACCTTTTGGCCACCCATTGATTGTGGTAACAAATATATGAGATATGAATGGACGTTCTTGATGGGACAAACAGGTTTGGTCCCTAGACTCGGGACTACTCATTTTTTCTTTCATTCACCATCAAATTTGAGAGTTCTGAGAGTCTAGAAGAACCAATATCGAGAGAATAGCAGATTGTATAAGTGAAAAGCTTCAATGGAGGAGGTATGTTTACGGTCCTTATAATACAGGTTTTTTTTTTTTTTTCCTGTTTTTGAGCTTCGTTTAGTTTGGTCTTTGTAGCCTTGATTATTTATTTGATCATTATTTTCTTTTACCTTCACTCAAGATACGATCTATTGCTTATCTCATTGTATGGAACTCAAAATTCAAATTAGTTTTAATTTTTTGGAATTTCTAAGGAGATTATTGTTGGTAAAGTCTTAGAAGTGTCTTTTTAAGTGTATTCATTCTCAAGATTGTTTAATCAATTTTTATTAATGGAGATAGTATAAAAATGTCTTTCAAAAATTGAGTTGAATACTTGAATTCTTATCAGATCACATGGTAGTTTAATGATTGCTCAGTTTATTTTTTCTCCATGTCCAGTATTTTCCGGCTCGTACTCTTGCAAAATTTTCTTTGTTAGTGGCTGGTCCTTGTGCTTGGGAGAATCAATAGTCAACCCCCCGATTTTGAATTCCCATCTCTTGTGGCTGATTTTCATTTTTTTTCAATAAGATTGAGTATTTTCTTATAAAAAAGGAATAACTTTAATTATATAAGTAAAATTTTATCTTCAAAAAATTGATCAACTTGATATAAAATATTCAAAATTAATCATGATTTTTATTAGATAGAAATATTGGATAATTAACAATATATCAAGTCTATATGTCGTGTCATCCTGAATCTCGGTGTAGAAAAGGCTTGTTTATGATATTTATTATAAATATATCTAAAAATTTATTTATTAATAATTTAAATATGATAATTACTTTACCACTTTATATTTTATTCTGACGAGTTATAGCTTTATACTTGATAGCATTAATTTGAGACATTGTTGACAAATATAAACAATTAATTTTTCTGTTTTAAAAAAATTGGGTCAGTTCAGGTCTAGGGTTTGAGTCATTCAGGTTCGGGTTGTTCGATTTTCATATCGTTAGGGTTTGGGTTCTCTTGGGTCATGGGTCACTAGGGCCTTGGCCTAGTTGGGTTTCAGGTCTATTGGGTCTTGGGTTAATCGGGTCGAGGGTCATTTCATTGTCAGGTTGTTTGGGTCTAAAATCGTAATATTTTATTGTATTTTTGGGTTAGGATTGGCCAGGTCGGGTCAGATAAGATTTTGCCACCTCTGTACATATGAAATAAAAGTAAAAATTGACGTAATGACAACTTATCCATCACATATATAGAAAAATATGTATTATATTATTGTTCAATTTGTGTTTAATTTCTCAACTTGTTTGATTGGGGTCGATCCAGTTTAATTAGAGAATATTTAATTTTATTACTTCGATTGATTTGTTCACTTTAGTACTTGTTTTACGAAATTTTATGTATTATCTACATCTTTGATACTGATTAACAATAATTTGCATTTTTTTACCGTTCAATAAAAGAAATCCTACTCAACACAAAAATTGAGACTGGAATAGAAAGAGAAAATCTAAAACCATATAAATTTATCATTTCATGCTAGATAGAATGTGATTGTGGTATTCTCTATAGAATGTCATTATCATTTTATCCCCCAACTTGTAATAACTTTACTATTTAGTTAAATGAATTTGTATCCTTCTCGAAGTCCCTATAGCAATTTGTTTTACTCATCCTTAGACGACATATGATCGAGACTTTAGAAGGCATAAGTAAGGTCATACATATGAACAATATGTTGTTAGTTATCAATAGTATTAGTGGTAAAATAAAGTAATTTGACATTATTGCCAATTTATTAACAAGTTACCGGAAAATATACACAAATCGGTCTATCAAAGTATAGATAAGATAAAGTAATGCTCTTTATGCATTTATTTGAGTTTGCAAATAGATAATATTAGATGAAGGAACACTTGATATGTAGGAGAAATGCTCTTTTTTTATTTTTTTTCCTGGAAAAATCCAACTGCATTATAGGAAAATCAGATTTTGTTATTGGAGAAAATCCAACGATAATATAGGAATCACATGGTGAGAACCATGTCATTCAAACTCGTTGTTGAAAGAGTGTCTAAAGATTGTTGTTTCTTGACGAAATCTGTGTACCATAGAGCTGACTTTTAGGGTTGCCTATCTGAATAATCACTGAAATTCACGTAGTTCATACCGAACCGCACTGTGAGACCTCGACCAAATTCAAAGTTGTCCATTGATGACCATGCAAAGTATCCTGCAACATTGGATCCATTCCTACACACACCAAAAAAGAAGAAAGAAAAGTCATGAATGTATCTTTTGTGTGACGAGAGAGAGAGAGAGAGAGAGAGAGAGAGAGAGAGAGAGAGAGAGAGAGAGAGAGAGAGAGAGAGAGAGAGAGAGAGAGAGAGAGAGAGAGAGAGAGAGAGAGAGAGACTTACTTGATTGCAGACATAAGATGACAAAGATGGCTACAATGGCAATCAATCCTCCCGTAATCAGCAAGGGTGTTAGCAAGCGATAATGTGCCATTATCACTAAACCCTAAAAATATGCATATTTACTGTCAGTAATTAAATGAATATTTATATAGTGTTAGGAATAGGCTCCCATGAGTGTCGTGATATACTACTCAACCTTGCTTGATGGATGTAAATTTGTTTAAATTTGAGTTAAATTTTGAGAGCTTAATGGTTTATAATTGTAATCATATGCTATAATAAGAAGGCAAGTAAGGATGATTTACCAATCCACGTGATGTACGTAAGTGGATTATTGTACTTTTCTTTTATGTACATCAAAAGCTCTTGCAGTCCCATCGGGTAATATTAAAATGAAATTGCCTGCAATATTTCAAATCAAGGTAATAGAGAAATTATCATAACTAAAGAGATATATTAATGAAATTTTTTTTTAACAATCAAAGAGGAGGACGAAGAATGACAAAATTCTAATATATTAACACATGATAAAGTACTTGATATAACTTAAGTTGATGAAAGTCAGAACAAAGAGCCGTAAATTGTGAAAATAAATTTTATAAAAGTCATCCATTTGTAATAGGAAGGATGTCCAAGTAATATAATGACTTACATTAGGAGACCACATTAAAATAAAATTCATATGCATGATTTTGTGTATGTAAATTATCTATATAAACATAAAAGAATAGTATGAAATGTTTGACTAAGTTGATTCATACCGGTACACCGATGGGGGTACCATTAGGAGCAAACCCTATAACAAAAAAAAAAATAATAGTAATTTATGGTTTTATTACTAAACATGAAAATTTTCTCCAATAAATCTTAATAATTACTTAGAAGCGTTGTTATATCTATACCTACATGTAGATTTAAAACGTTTATCTGTATCGCAACTAGGGTTTTTGGGATCAGGCGGTGGGTCTGATGCATCCAGTGTATATTCGATAAGATAGTAGTTTAAACCGTGAAAATCAAGTGACCCCTTTAGTAGCTTGCTTTGAGTTGGTGAGAAGTTTGGAAGTCGAGATCCAACAAGCTTTTTCATGATATGTGGGTAGTCACCTTTGGTCAATGGTTCCATAAACCTAAAAAAATACAAATAGAAATACATAATAAAACACTAAATTAATACCCAAAGAATAAGTCTAGGTGGTCCAACATATAATGTGCAACAAAAAGGAAATAGAACATTAAAGTGATAAATATCATTATGGTTCCAATTTTATTGAACATAAATCAAGGACACATGAGACCCTTTTTGGTGATTTTGATATGAAACTAAGGAATATGGGGATAACAAACGATGAGATTCTGATTGAACCCAATGAGATTTATTTTGGCCGGAATAAAAACGAGAAAAATAGATAGTAAAGTTTCTTTCAGGAGAGATGGAGAGTAAAAAAAACATATTTTGTAATAATATTATTCTTTTTAATATAATCTATTTATAAGGACACAAAAAAAATTTATCACATAAATGATGTGTCATTGATGGTGTATAGACTCTATACGTTGTCAATAGATAAAATACAAACTCTTATGTAAGAATATAACAAAGTATATGCTTCAAGATTGTGAGGGTGGGAATGGGAGTGGGGGTGAAGGTGGGAGTGGAAGGAAGGCCCTGCCAACAATAGTAAACCTTACACAGAACTAAAACATACCATCCAAACATGAATTCAAAGGCTCGTTCAGCAGCATCACGGTTTTTCTTTGTATTATTCCATGGTTTAAACCATCTAGCAATTAGTGTGGTGCCTATCTTTCCCTTCTGATGTTTCTGCACAAATTAATTCTTTTGTTAATAAAAAAAATATATTCTATGATCTATTCACATTGAGAAAGTAATTTTTTATTCTAGAAAAACATAGTGGCAAAGGAAACATACTAGTTTTTTTTTTTTTCTTTAAAATATATACATGGTTGTATTTATTAAACATTATAGTGCCTATATTAGAACCTGATATCTTTTTCGATACAAATCTACAGTTGTTGCATGAGCAAGAAGTTGGTGGTGTGTTGTCAAATATGGTTCTGTCCCCGAAACTCCTCCATCTGGGCAACCTGTACATAGACCAGGTGCATTGTTCCCATCCGTAAAACCTTTTTGACATACAGTAAATGGTTGATTTAATGTGATCCAATGCTTTACTCAATCACCCAATCTATGGAAACATATGCATAATCTTTGAAATCGTTCCTACATATAGAGCATATAAGGAATATTATACTTTTCATTTCGAGTAAAATAAATTCAAACGAGAAAACTAATTGAAATATAAAATATCACTGTAAAAGTAAAAAAAAAAATAAAAAAATAAACTAGATAATACTTTCAAAAACAGCTGTTATTACACTATTAATCAGTTTTCGTTTCCTTTGCATAAAAATTGTGTTCCCAAACTACATGTTGAATTTTGGTGGGGGTCATTTTATTCAAGTAATTGTTGATTTTTAACTATTATGCTATATAGATTAAAAGGGTTGCAAGAGCTTTGGGGAGGCATGGCCTATGATTGGTTTCGCCACATAATATATAAAAGCAAAACAAAAATTTATCAATTTAGTATTGCAAATGATCAGGTTGATTGTTTAAAGAATGAGAATGTGCTTACACAATGTGAGGACTCAAGAAACCTCCATATTCATCTTGTAAGATTTGAGGAAGATCTCAATGGAAGAGTGTCACAAAAGGCTTGATATCTACACTTGATAACAAAAGAAAAATAAAGTAATAAGTCATGTATCAAATGCATTGACAATATTGATCTACATAACCAATAAAATAAGAAGAAATACATTAACAATAAAAGACAGATAATTAAATTGAATCATACTACTATTATTGAGCTCGTTTAAAACGTTGTTGTAGTATTCTATTTCGGTCTTCGTTCACTCCCCCACTTAGCCTTCCTCCTGTAAGTAGTAAAAACTTGTTGGATAAATAGAAAAATGATGTTATAAAACAGTAATTCGATTGATTTCTTGACAAGAATAGAACTGTAACTATAGTAAGATATAATCTATCATTTGTTTCATTTTGACATTATTATAAGCCCATTAACCATTAAAATGAATTTGCATAAACAAGCTACTGAAATCAAAATGAAAAATAATGTTCGGAAATAAATTTTGGATTTGAATTATTTTTCATTTTTGCTATTATTAACTGGGTTTCATGTAATGATTACATCAAAATAATTGATGAAAATGACGATCTTACTTGGTAGAATTCTAGACCATGAGATTGAAAGTCTGTATCCATCTACACTCATAGTTTTCAACATCGCAACATCCTCCTATAGCATGTCCGGAAAATAGAATATAAGAAAACTTATATGGAATTTTGTTTTCACAGTCTTATGGAATTTTTATTTTTCATATATTTTGTTTTCCCTTAATTAAATAATATCTAGAAGAAATGGAAAAATAAATAAAGAAAAAAAATCTTTATTTTGCTTTGCGACTATACCTTGTAAAGTTTCAGTGAACCACAGGCCTTATCTCCATTAGTCTCATCCACCGTCTTTGCTGATATTCAGTAATGTGCATTACAAACAAACAGTTCAAGATTAAATAAAAATTAAAGTAAATCAATATGTTGCCTCAACTGCTCACTAGTATATATAAAAAAAAAATTAAATTAAATTTAACCTCTTAAGAAAATATATAATTAGAATGAAATACAAAATTCTTGAGCAAATTATCCTATAATCCATTAGAACATACATATATAATTTTTTGCCAGTTATCGGGTAAAATTCTATTGAACTATTATTAATGGTTTGAAAACTTGACAGCTTAGCATAAATCTTATTTAAATGTTAATTATACATGATTGGCAAGGAAATGACATATTATAAAGATGACTGCTTTGGGGCTTACATGACAAGGACAGCCCAACAAAACTCCAACTTCTTGAATCATATTTGGTAATTAAAAAAAAAGAATAACGGTCATTTATACGGCTTTTTTATATAAGAGATCTTGATTCGATCACTTTCCTCAATAATATACCCAAAAAAAAAATCATTGCGAATGATTAATGAAGGAATATAAGTGTAGCTTTCATGGCATAACACATGTATATATATATAACCATTTTTTTTCTTTATAACAATATATAGATTCATTTTGTATAGATAAAGAGACCTGGCCATCTATGAGTGAAAGTATCCCATACATTAAATGTTCTTCCTTCTACACCTTCAACCTGAGAAAATGAACAAAATTAATTGTTTGGCACTAGAATAAAAGAACTTGCTAACATATATGGATGACATCTCAAAAAACTTGAGAGAAGAATTTTGACATTTACATTGAAAAGCCGTATAATACCTGGTAAGATGATGCTGCTACCCCAAAAATGAAATCGTTACCAAAACTACTCTGGTTAAACGCAATAGTTATATTTCAGTTAAACGGAGGATTTTCATTACAAGTTAGATAATAATTATTACCGGACACTGAGCAAAGAAGAAGTAGGAGAACTAAAAACTGATAGCTCGCTTGAATTCCCATGATCATTTTGGGTAGCTAAGACCCCCTCTAGCTCGCCTTTATATAGACGAGTTATGAAAAAGTACAAATAAATTTGTACCCCAATTAAGTCTAAATAGAGAGAGGCAAATAGAGGATTCCTTGTCATTTTCATATTCCACCACTTTTATTTATTTTTTTAATGCTAAATATGAAGGTGAGATTCTTAATTCCTTTGATAATTTAGTTGTTGTGAAAATAATATTTTCATTAAGTTACAAATGGAGATATATACAGCAGGGAGATCATTCCAGATCCTAAAGATCATGTAATATATGTTAAGTTTCATATTCTATCTCATATTACAAAGAAAATAATCAAAACAATAATAAACACAAAAGTCAAGGATCAATTACTCCTAGAATCCCGTATACCTTCCTTAACACTCTCCCTCAAGTTGGAATAGATGTTAATCATTCCTAGCCTGCTGAGTAAATTTGAAAATTGTGGAAAACCCAACGACTTGGTGAAGATGTCTGCTGGCTGCTTCATGTGTACGTGGTGTAACCAATACATTTATGGTCCATGTTCAACCTTTGGCTGCCTCAACCTTTTGGCTATCCATGAACCTTTTGGCTACCCATTGATTGTTTTTAGGCATTAAGTAGAGCCTAAAATATAGTAAATATAAATGTCTAGTGAGCCATATAATTTTAAATATTTAAAGAGTAGCCACAACATCTTTAATTATATAAAAATTATATATTAAGTGGATTAGGATCACATAATGGACATTAATTGTAGTTAATTATATAAATATAATGATTTTACCCTACAGGGATTTTATTATGTTTATATAATTAATTAGAATAATATATTAAAATTAGTTTTTCTTAATTTACCCACAGGAGTTAGGAAGAATTAATTTAATAGTTTTACCATAAAGTTTAAAGATAGAAAAACATCAAACTGTAATCATAATATATATTATGAATCTAGTAAAAATAGTTTGATAAAATCTATCATAAAGTATAAAGAATCTTATTGAATTAAAAATTTAGCTCACATGTAATTTTTAATGAAAATTAGAATCAATTTCAGGATGTTTTACATTGGTAAAACATGCAATTTAGAAAATTAAACATCAAATCTTGATATAAGCTTTTGGACTTTATGCAGTTACTCAACCCACTAGTTTTTTTTTTTTATATCCGTTGTGACATACTCGAACTTAGCGGAGATAACTATAAGGTATGGAAGAAAAAGATTCTCCTCCATCTAGGGTTGATGGACATAGATTATGCTATTAGGAAGGACGAACCACCTGCAATCACCGATAACAGCACTCCAGCTGCGGTCACGTTATATGAGCGATAAGAGCGATCCAACCGGCTCAGCATGATATTTATCAAGACTAAGATAACTGCTGGTATACGTGGTTCTGTCAACCAGCATGAGAAAATCCGTGATTTTCTGAAAGCCATTGACGATCAATTCGTCACTTCAGAAAAGACATTGGCAAGCACCCTGATAATGGAATTATCATCCCTCAGACTTACCAGCACAAAAGGTGTGCGCGAGCACATAATGCAAATGCGTGACATTGCGGTTCAACTTAAGAAACTCGAGGTTGGTATGTCAAAGTCCTTCCTAGTGCACTATATTTTGAATACCCTTCCAACTCAGTACGGGCAACACACATAAAGACAAATGGTCAATTAATGAATTAATGGCCATGTGTGTTCAAGAAGAAGAGAGACTTGTGATGGAACTGGGTGATAATGCAATGCTGGCTACTACCTGTGGGAAGGACAAAGCTAAACTTATCAAATCTTAAGACAATCACAAAGCTAATCAGAAGGGGAAAGGTAAAATACCACCTCAAGCTGATATCAAGAAGGAAGAAAAGTGTTTCTTTTGTAAAAAGAAGGGATATATGAAGAAGGAATGCATCAAATTCCAAAAATGGCTTGAGAAGAAAGGTAATCTAACTTCGTTTGTTTGTTATGAATCTAATATGGTTAATGTTAATATTAACACCTAGTGGATTGATTCTGGATCTACAATCCATATCGCAAACTCCTTGCAGGTTATGCAAAACCTAAGGAAGCCGTTGGGAAGTGAGCAAAGCATCTTATCAGGCAACAAGATGGGCTCACATCTGGAGGTGATTGGAACTTGCATTTTAACTTTAAGTAGTGACTTTATTTTAAAATTAGAAAGGACCTTTTATGTACCAAGTTTCTCATGAAACTTGATTTCTGTTTTCAGACTTGTATAATTTGGATATTCCTTTAATTTTCATGACGCATCTTTTAGTTTATTTTATAAAACTGATTGTGATGGGAATGGTATTTTGTCTATTAGTCTTTATCGTCTTTATTTACAAAACGATGCCACTTATAGTTCAATGCATGTTCAAACTACCATTAAAAGGTGTAATATTAACGAGGACTCCTCTATGTTATGGCACCGGAGATTATGACATATCTCCATAGAAAGAATTAAAAGATTAGTGAATGAAGGGGTACTTAGTACTGTAAATTATAGTGATTTTAACACTTATGTGGACTGCATTAAGGGAAAGTAGACCAACAAGTCCAAGAAATGTGCTAATAGGAGTTTGAACATATTAAAAATCATTCATACTGATATATGTTGTCCAGACATGGACGCACATGGTCAAAAATATTTCGTCAGTTTTATCGATGATTACTCACGATATATGTATATCTATTTACTTCAAAAGAAAAATGAAGCATTGGATGCCTTCAAAGTCTTTAAGACTGGAGTTAAGAACCAATGCGGAATGCAAATACAAATTGTGAGATTCGATAGAGGTGGAGAATATTATGGTAGATACACAGAAAGTGGACAAGCACCTGGTCTTTTTGCCAAGTTTCTTCAAGAACATGGGATTGTTGCCCAATACACTATGCTTGGTTCCCCGAACCAGAATGGTGTTTCAGAAAGAAGAAACCGAACATTGATGGACATTGTGCGGAGTATGCTTAGTAACTCCAACCTTCCTATATCCTTGTGGACTGAAGCACTAAAGACAGCTGTGTATATATTAAACTAAGTTTCAAGCAAGGCTGTTCCCAAAATACCATTTGAATTATGGAAAGGTTGGAAACCGAGTTTGCGACATATGCGCGTTTGAGGATGTCCGTCTAAGGTGAGGATTTATAACCCACAAGAGAAGAAACTGAATCTGATGACCATTAGTGGGTATTTAGTTGGATATGTCGAAAGGTCCAAGGGTTACAAGTTTTATTGTCCAACTCATACTACTAGGATTGTGGAATCAAGAAATGCTAAGTTTCTAGAGAATGACATGATCAGTAGGAGGGATCAGTTCAGGAACTTAGTTCCTGCACGTGATCATACAGAATCTCAACCTTCATCAAATGATAGATTGGTTATAGTTCATAGCACACCTCAAGTACAAGCTCGTGTTGACCAATCGATCATTTAGGTTCCACAAGCTACTGACAACATTCTAATAAATCAAGCAGTTCAGGAAATACCATAAGCTCATGAACAACCAGTTGAACCACAAGCTCCCTTGGGAGACATTGGTACAACATTAAGAAAATCTACTAGAGACAGGAGATCAGCAATTCCTAGTGATTACATTGTGTATCTACAAGAATCTGACTATAATTTTGGAGCCGAAAATGATCCTAAAACCTTTTCATAGGCCATGAGTTGCAAAGGGTCAATCTTGTGGCACGATGCCATGAAGGAAGAGATGAATTCCATGAAAAGAAATGGAGTATGGGATCTTGTAGAGTTGCCTAATTGGGCGAAGGCCATTGGTTGCAAATGAGTCTTTAAGACCAAGAAAGATTCATTAGGCAACATTGAGAGATACAAAGCGAGACTCATTGCTAAGGGATTTACTCAAAAAGAAGGAATCAATTACACAGAGACTTTCTCTCCTGTATCTAAGAAAGATTCTCTTCGTATTATTTTGACATTAGTTGCTCATTTTGACCTTGAGTTGCAACAAATAGATGTGAAAACCGCATTTCTTAATGGAGATCTGGAGGACGAGATTTATGTGAAACAACCTGAAGGTTTCTCCTCTAATGATGGTGAGCATTTGGTTTGCAAGCTTAAGAAATCCATATACAGTTTAAAACAAGCCTCCCGTCAATGGTATTTTAAATTCAATGAAGTAATTTCTTCATTTGGTTTTGTTGAAAACCCCACGGATCAATGTATATACCAGAAGGTCAATAGGAGTAAAATTTGTTTTCTTGTTTTACATGTGGATGATATTTTACTTGCAACCAATGATAAGGGCTTGCTGCATGAGGTGAAACAATTTCTCTCTAAAAATTTTGATATAAAAGATATGAGTGAGGTATCTTATGTCATTGGCATTAAGATCCATAGAGATAGACTTCGAGGTGTTTTAGGTCTGTCACAAGAAACCTATATCAACAAAGTTTTAGAGAGATTTCGAATGATAGATTGTTCACCAAGTGTAGCTCCCATTGTGAAGCATGATAGGTTTAATTTGAACCAATGCCCGAAGAATGATTTTGAGAGGGAATCCATGAAGAACATTCCATATGCTTCTGCAGTCGGAAGCCTTATGTATGCTCAGATCTGCACTAGACTTGACATTGCATTTGCTGTAGACATGCTAAGGCGATATCAGAGTAACCCAGGAATAGACCACTGGAGAGCTGCAAAGAAAGTAATGAGGTATCTTCAAGGAACTAAAAACTACAAGCTTATATATAGATAGACGGACAATCTGGATGTGATTGGCTACTCTGATTCAGACTTTGCTGGCTGTGTTGATTCACGTAAATCAACATCAGGGTACTTTTTTCTGATGGCCGGTGGAGTTGTTTCTTGGAGAAGTGTCAAGCAGACATTGACTGCTACTTCTATTATGGAAGCCGAGTTCGTCTCCTGTTTTGAGACCACTTCACATGGTGAATGGCTTAGGAGTTTCATTTCTGGGCTTAGAGTCATGGATTCTATATCTAGGCCATTGATAATTTTTTGCGACAATTCAGTTGCTGCCTTTATGGCTAAGAACAATAAAAGTGGAAGTCAAAATAAACACATCGACATTAAGTATTTAGCCATAAGAGAACGTATAAAAGAAAAGAAAGTGGTCATTGAACACATTAGCACTGAATTGATGATCGCTGATCCTTTGACTAAGGGCATGCTACCTCTGAAATTCAATGATCAAGTAGAGAAAATGGGACTTGGTTCCACTTTGTAAGTGTATACATACAGTTTATTAATGAAACTCTTACATTTTTTGATGTTTTCTCATATTCATGTGCACCGTAATTTCTTTGAGAAAATTCATCCGCATAGAACCAAGAATAAACATTTATTCATTAAGAAATGTTACCACATGAAGAATAATACTTGAGGAACTAAATGCATCATAATACATGGAAGGTAATACTCACTCTTAGAGGACTTATCGTCATGATTCATGTATTTATTTCTTAAAATATAATCAATGGGATTAAGTTAGGTTAAACGTATGGACCAAGTGGAAGAATGTAACCAATACATTTATGGTCCATGTTCAACCTTTGGCTGCCTCGCCCTTTTGGCTACCTATTGATTGTGGTAACAAATGTATGGAATACGAATGGACGTTCTTGATGGGAGAACAAGTATAAATACAGGTTTGGTCTCTAGACTCGGGACTACTCAATTTTTCTTTCATACACCATCAAATTGGAGAGTTTTGAGAGTCTAGAAGAACCAATACCGAGAGAATAGCAGATTGTGTAAGTGAAAAGCTTCAATGGCCGGAGGTATGTTTACGGTCCTTATAATTCCGCATTTGATCTATATGCTATTTAAATTATTTAGCATGTTTAGATTATATTTAAAATTTTACACGTGGCATCTAACCACAAGCTGTGTATGAGAAAATCAATTGTGGACAGGGCTTAGCTATTATCTGTGACAAAGAAAGGAAAACTATTGCATGGATCATGTGATACTGCGGTGCTGGAGGATCATGCATTTTTTGACAAAAATCTTTCTTCTTTTGGTACTTCCAGATTTTGATCTAACCTACATTGTGAATTTTGGCTTTTCATTTTTTCAGTTAATTATTTATATTTCATCGACATTTTTTGTTCTAGATTTTGTTGTAATCTCCTAGCTAGTCACTAATAATAACAATAAAAACTATGTAAAAATATAAATCTAATAAAAAATATTAAAAAAAACAATCAAATCACCATAAAAAAAACACTGCAATTTGTATACGTATTGACGATGTTTGATTGGATATTTAAGTTAACTTGCTTTAAGTTGGTCAACTAAACATATGGATTAAAAATCATTAAGAAAAATTTTGTAAATATATAGTGATGCAATTTTCAAACAAATTAGCTAACCCTAATCTACTCCTAATCTTAAAGCCAAAATATATGTTTGCATCATATTTGCTCAAGGATTTTAAATTTTATTTAGAAATTATACTCTTCCTAAGCTCCCTAATTTTGGCCCATGAGTGTCTATAATTAGTTACCTTAAGGTCACAATCATTTATGCTTAATCTGCTACACTAAAGTAGGATCATGTGATCCTGCGGTGCATGGAGGTTCATGCTTTGTTGGAGGAAAATCTTTCTATTTCTGGTACTTTGGCACGGGGACGGGGTAGTTTCAGAATTGGTGGGAAATTAATGTGCATTTGCAGTTGGAAAATTAGTGTTACAGGACCGTATAAAAAGTTAATTTTACCGTCTTTTAATTGTTTTCAAAAATAATTCTATGGGGCAACAAAAATTATTTTATTTGTAAAAGTGGTTAATAATGAAACTATAATCTTATTGAACCATGAAAATTATTTTCTTAACAAACGAAAAGTATTAAAATTGTTAGTTCCAGAACCACTAAAATTATTTTTATTAATAAAAAGAAAAAAAGATAATTATGCATAAAAGTGAAAGAGAATGACTTTCAAGTAAGAATTATAGGACCATAAAAGTGAGTTTTATAATCGTTACGATGATTTCGTCGTAATAATATTAAATAATTATTCGTATGAGATTACAAACTTTGATTTACATGTACAGGAAATTAATACGGAAACTGTAATCCAGGAAACCTTGAAAATAATTTTACTATTGAACAAAAAAATAGTGAAAGTTATGGTTTCAAGAACAAATTTTTTTTTTAAATATGACTTTATGGAACCATCGCAACTATTTTAGTTGTAAAAACTTCTTTTTATCGTTTTTCATTCATCCTATAGTCCTGGTAGTAAGTGTCGTAATTGGGTGGATTTTGGAGGGCCTAAAATTGAGAGTCCACTGCATTGGTGCACTTGGCAATCAGCTTACTAATTGCAACTTATGCTTCTATTTACTTGGAATATTCTAGAAAACTTGTTGACTAGCATGATCATTGGTTCTCACATATGAACAATTTCTTTCCCACTTTTCTGTACATATGTTTTTATTTTTTATAGTATACTTAGAATATAGTTTTGTAGGATTTTGATCAAACAGACTTTTTGGACTCTGGATCAAGAAAGTCATATGTAGATTTTATATGGATGAAAAGCAAATTGATCATCCGGTAGAGAATGATGCTTTACACTATTGAAAAGAGAATGAACTGAACGTCGATTTACAGACCATTTTTCTATGGCCAATGGATGTATTGAGTGTTCCTATCACTACAGTTGCTTCAGAATCAACCTTTTGTATGGGAAGTATGGCTTTAGGCAAATGGAGAAGCATTATTCTTCCTGAACATGTGGAAGTTTTGATAACAACTCATAGTTGGATATTTGGATATCATGGTTATAAGTAGGATATATAATTTTTTTAAGATTATGTGGTATTTGTCAAGTTAACATTATTTTTTTTATATACGGTTGTGATAAGCTATAGGATTGTTTACATATTAGTACTCCTTCTGTCCCATAATTTTTGTCACGTTTACTATTTAGATCAAACTTGGGATTTCTTAAACGCCTTAAAGTAAGTAATTAAACTTTCAAAACTTTATTATTTAGACCATGTGTTTTAGATTTTAAGCTTATTGACGAAATCTTATCACAATATTCGTTTAGGTCAACCAAAATTTTCATAACAATATGAACATATATTTAACTTTTCAATACTAATTAAAAAAAAAACTGGGACAGAGTGTGTGTGAGTGTGTCTCTCATACCCCCAAACTTAGACTACACATTGTCCCCAATGTGTGAATAACATGGAAAGATCTGACCTGGGAGATGGAGAACTAGCTGGCTGGCATGGCTTATAGCACACCCCCAAACTTGAACTGATGTACACACCTTGTCCCTGAAAAAGAAAAACGAAAGTAATATCGAAAAACAAAATATACTAAAAGTAAACAGTTATAAAGATAAATATTAAAAAGAAAAGTGAAAAATACTAAAAAAAAAATAAAAGGATATGCTGTGGGGTGCCTCCCATGAGTGTTAAGTTTTATGTCTTCAGCCAGACGGTGCACCACTCTCACTTATGGTATCCAGGTGATGCAGAAGATGAGACACCAAGGCGGGAGGTAGCCAATCTAGAATGGCCTGTAGCATCGCTTTCTTCCTCGAAAAATATGCCTCCAAACCATCGATGCGCTGATGAACTAGTAATGTAGCCTCTTTATCCTCCCGTCGAATGTCAGAGAGCTCACACAGAAAAGAGGATATCTCCTCGAGAATGTGCTGGTACTCAATGGGTCCCATGTCAGTATGGTCCTCCTCACATGTCTGGCTTGCTGCTGGATCTTCGGTCTCTATAGGATCATCTTCCACTCTCTCAGCAGCAGGGGCATGTGTGACTAGCTTTGGGTCCACTGAGCCTTTCCAAAGAATGGGTGCTTTCGGACTGGTCCATCGATGGATGAGCCCTTAATTCCGTTTTTCTTGAAAATGTAGCTGAGGAGGAATAGGAATGGGAGCCCCCATGCATTAGCTGTGGTGACCTAGCGTACATGTACGTGGTCCCAAAATTTATGTAGCTGGCTGTTGCGCGTTTATATACCTAAATAAATGGGTAAATAATCGCACTTGTTTTACTTGCAAGTGCACAAGGTCAATAGTGTAGCATAGTGTGTGAATGCAAGATCATCTCCACAGGGATTGGTAAAGTTCGATTTAGAATTATAATTGCAATGTAAAAAGATAGAAATAATAAACTGAAGGGTGATTTGATAATAATAAAGACATAGGGCTTTGATATCCACCACTAGTCATACATTCCCGATTTTGTATAAAGTATCAGTGCTCTAGCCATATTATGTGTACCTACTGGTTGCCAACCTAAGGGCATGGTATCTACTCCTTAAGCTATTGATTTCCCTAAGCAACGAGTTAGGCATGGTATCTACTCTAACTCTTTTCTTCCTTAAGGGATTCAGCATGGTATCTGCTTGAGTTGTTCCTTAAGAAAGCATAGGTACTGTGGAAATCGACAACCACATGAGACCTAGGGCATGGTATCTACTCCCGGTTTCCCATGTTGATTAACCCGGGTATCCGGATAAGATGGTCCCTTGTTACTAATGTTAGACCCAGGACTCGGTCATCCAAATTGATCTAACTAACCTATCCATACCACATGCATACGTTGGCCTTACACATACATATGAGGAATGTAAATAAGCACAGGTGTTAATCAAGTTAAGTAACATAATAAGCTATGCAAAGATTTAATCAATGAATAAAAATATGGGAATGCATAACTAGGGCTTCAATCGAGCCCTATAAGAGAGTTAGTTACACATACTAACTGAAGTAAACATAATTAAACTAAACATAAAGGAGAAGAATAAACCCGAGAGAAGAGGTGTCAATTCTCTCCCAAGCTCTCCACTCCAAGTAAAAGAAAAGAGAAAAGTGTTTACTATCTAAGGTGTAAGGTGTCCTTTTGTGTGTGAGTTACAAGTGTATTTATAGGTCTTTGAGAAGTCCTAATAGACCCATGAGTCATAAACTTTCCTAAAACGAAAATCTTGTATTTTCCAAAATAAGGTTCTGCAGTTTACTGTTCACGCCCGTATCTTTGCGCTCGATCGCATGTGGCCTTGCTCTCGATCGCAAGTTGCGCTCGATCCTAGCTGTGTGCGCACGATCGTATGTGCGCTCGATCGCACTTCATGTGCGCTCGATCGCACTTTGTCCAGAAAGTTCTCCAGGGCTTCTAGATTTCTTCCTTAAAGTGCCAAAACTGCTTCTTTTTCTCCAAGACTCTATAAAAACATGTAAAACACACAAATGGAGTAAAAGATACCAAATTAATGTAATAAAGGATCTAACAAGTGTAAATAAGGGGGCTTAAATATGTATATTTAAGCGTCTATCACACCCCCAAACTTACATATTGCTAGTCCCTTAGCAATACTAAATTAAAAACTAAAACAGAAATATAGATAAATTCAATGTTCATAGTGTCTATAAAAAATTTAGATTTTACACAAAACAATGATGCGCATTCATGAGCAAGCTTAACAAGTGTAAACATATATCTGCAATGAATAAGAGTTTTGAACATAAATCATATTCACTAGGTATTTTAAGATATCACAAGTTTGACTTTGGTGTGTGGTGATTAGCACATAAAAGGTTGGGTTTTCAAGAAATTCAAACAGGTAGTGTTTCGATGACTCAAGATTCACCAAACTTCCTATTAGAGTCAACAAATATGGCACAGACTTTTATTTGCGAGATTTTTGCCAAGTTAGTTCCCTTAAGCTTTCTTGATGACTCGTGTAACGAGCGTTTGGCCAATGACTCCCAAACCAGATGGTTTTAGGGTATTAGGTGTAAAGACACCCCTAAGGACTTACTAGCTCGAGTCAACAAGGCTACGAAACTAACTGATTTTTATGCTACCATTTAGAATTTTCCACCTTTTGACGTGACACTCAATGCTTACTGAGGCAAGAGGGCCAGTTACTCAGCGAAAAAATTCCTTTTTTAATGATCACTTAAGATTTTCCACCTTTTGACGTGACACTCAATGCTTACTGAGGCAAGAGGGCCAGTTACTCAGCGGAAAATTTGTTTTTATTGATCATTAGGAGCATTTTTTTTTTCTTTTTGAGTACGAATCAATCTTTTCTATGCCAAAATGTCAATCTAATAGGTCATCTAGTTCACAGTCAAGCAAAAGAAACATACCAATCCAAATAACATGTCATACCCCACACAGCTATGTGCTAATGTGCTCGTGATAGCTCAAGTTAAACTTGTGAATTCTTAAATGCCAAAAGGGTAGTGATCTAGGTTCAAAACTTGTTTATTGGCCTATATGTTCAAAGTGTTAAGCTTACTGATGAAGTCGAATCATAACATTTTGTTTAGATCCAAAAAAAAAGTTTATTGGACAGAATGAACATGCATTTATCTATGAAAATAGCGACAAAACTAAAAATGTAGGACATAGTGTAGTGTGTGAATGTGTCCTCATACCCCCAAACTTAAAATGCACATTGTCCCCAATGTGTAAAGAGCATGGAAAGATCTGACCTGGGAGATGGAGAGCTATATGGCTGGCATAGCATGTAGCACGCCCCCAAACTTCAACTGGATGCACTAACACTGTCCTTGAAAAATAAAGAAAAGTAAACATAAAATGGAAAACAAGTACTAATAACAAAATAATAAACAAGTAAAATACTAATAACTATAAAAAGGATATGCAGTGGGGTACCTCCCATGAGCGCTAAGTTTTACGTCTTCAGCCAGACGTGGTACTCTCTCACTGCTGATCATCAGGTGGTGCAGTCGGAGAGGTACCGGGTGCTGGAGGTAGGCGATCAAGTATGGCCTGCAGCATGGCCTCCTGGCGTGTAAATCGTGCCTCCAAACTGTCGATGCGCTGATGTACAAGAGTGGTGGCAGCAGCGACCCCACCTCGGAAGGAGGATAGCTCAGCTAAGAAGTGCTGGGACTCGGTGGGTCCCATATCCGAATGGTCCTCCTCCCGTACCGGGCTCATAACAGGGGCCTCGGTCTCCATGTGATCCTCCTCTACTCGCTGAGCTGCTGGAGCAGGAACTGGGGGACCTCGTGGCATGTGTGATATGCTCTGTGTCCACTGAGCCCGCCCAAAGATAGGATGCTCTCGTACTGGCCAGTCACTATGGGTCCCCTTAATCCCCTTTTTCTTGAGGATGGAGGTGAGTAGGAACGGGAAAGGGAGTCCCCAAGCATTGGCCGTGAAGTCTGACGGCCATGTACGTGATCCCAGAACTTGTGCAGCTGGCTCCAAATGACAGACGGTATGGAGTACCAGTGGCCTCTATGGAAGGCGTATAATGTCTGAAGAAACTGGTCTCGCCGCTGTGTCTTGTGCCCCAACGGACACACATTACGCTGGAGGATCGTATCGATGAGCTATAGTCTGGGGGGCAGCTTGGATCGGCCGGCCGCATTGTTATGCCTGTCGGCATACTGGCCAGCACACATATCCATGATGATCTCGGCCAGGGCAAAGGACTCCGGCTGCTCCTCCATATCAGCGCCCTCAGGAGGGGACTCATCCGTGCAATGAAGAGTAGTGGCAATATCGGTACTAGTCACCTCGATGGGCGTGCCCCTAACTGAAGAGGTGAGGACCCCCGGTCTGCTGCAGTCGAAAGATAAATGCTCATAAAACTGCACTACGAGCTGGGAGTAGGCAGTGGAGCACACTGGCTTAAACAGCCTCTTCAACCCTCGGAGTCGGAGTGCTTGGACGGCCCATTGAGTGGCATCCATGTGCCGGAATATGTCGTCGATGGCGAAAGCCGTTTCGAACAACAACTCCCGTTGCTCGATGCTGGGCCGGGATGAGGAGGCTCGACTGCTGGAGGCGCCAGACGTGGAAACAGATGGTTGAGACATGCTGCTGCTTGGCTTCTGGCTGATTTGCGATCGATCTCAGTGGTGTGCGCTCGATCGCACACTGCCTATGCGCTCGATCGCACCTACTTTGCGCTCGATCGCACCCGATCAGGAATTACGTCGAACAGCTTATGTGCACCAAACAGGCAAGCTATAATCTGTTCAATGTGGAACTCGTTCCTACCCCTCCTTGTGCAATGTATGACGGAATGTGACTAGGGAGGGGGGTCGACGGCGGTGCTGGTGGAGGACGGCGATGCTGGTGGAGGTGATGAGGAGGTGTTGTGGTGGTTGGGTGTGAGGTAGGGTGATGTGGGTGGTGGAGTTGTGTGAGAGTGAGAGCTAATGTGAGTGAAAGCAAATGTGCAGGGGGCGAGTGACGTGAGTGAGGGAAGTGAGTGAGTGAGTTCAATTTTTATAAATGTCTCTGCCTCGAGTGCGCTCGATCGCACACATGGTCCGCTCGATCGCACTCATGCGCTCGCTTGTGTTTTCAGGACACGTTCGATCGCACTATTGCCCTATATCGCACTGAAAGGTGCGATCGATCGCAAGTGTGGCAGCTACGTATAATTAAAAACTTACTTTTAAAAAGAATGACTAACTGAAACAATACAACCTTACCAGTTGTTAGTGGCTTCAGTACCACTAACCTTACTAGAGGTGCTTGAGCTTAATAGATGATCAAATTTTTACTTTGCTCAAGCACTCTCTTGCGACCGTGCTAGTTGTTCGGAGGGAAGCACCTAGAGTCCACCTCTTGGAGCTCTAGTGCTTGTGTGTCGGCTGTATCCTGGACTGATTCAAGTTCTGTTGCTAGTGTCTTTATCTCCCATCTTGACATCTGGTCAACATAATAAGGAAAAGTAGTATGAGTAAGTGCAGGAGGTTGAATTTGTAGAGCACACTTACTTGAAGGTTTTAGTGTGTCCTTGAAAAGGTGCACATCTTTAATCACATTATCCTCCTCCGGCCTAGTGTCTACTCTTGTGTTTTCATGGTAGGGGAGAGTCTCCAACGTAGTGGTGCGAAGGACCTGAGAAGCTTTCTCACAAACACTTTGCATGGAATTCATATTAGAATTTTTATCATCATTACTGGTTGAATTTAATGTATTAAACATTTGGAATTGTATTTCCTCATCATTTACTCTCATTGTGATAATGCCCCGTTTTACACTAATATTAGTGTCAGCAGTTATCATAAAGGGGCGTCCTAGGATGATGGGGAGAGGTACTGGCAAAGTACATTCTTCCATATCTAATACTATAAAATCAGCAGGTATAATGAATTTTCCTACTCTTACCAACACGTCCTCAAGGATACCTCTTGGTCGTTTGATGCTTCGGTCAGCTAGTTGCAAAGTGACGGAGGTTGGTTGAAGCTCCCCCAAACCTAGTGTCTCGTATACACTGTATGGTAGCAGGTTGACACTCGCTCCAAGATCCAATAGTGCACGTTCGAACAGCTGGTCACCTAGCCTGCAAGGAATAGTAAAACTACCCGGATCTTTTAGTTTTGGTGGTAATTTTCTTAAAAGCACAGCACTTACCTCTTCAGTTAAGGCTACCATCTCATGCTCCTGAAATTTCCTTTTGTTAGTGCAATATTCTTTTAGAAATTTAGCATATGCAGGGATTTGTTTAATGGCATCTAACAAAGGAATATTAATCTCTACTTTCCGCAAGGTTTCAAAAATATCAATTAGTTTATTGACTTTCTTTTGTTTTACTAACCTTTGCGGGAAGGGTGGAGCATTCACCTTCTCCGTCTCACTTACCCTTGATGCTGATGGTGTCTCTTTGGACGGTGCTGTAAGCTCATCGGACCCTATCACCTTGCCATTTCTCAGAGATATCACAGCGTTTAGTTGTTGATGCCCACCAGGGTTGGAAAGTGTTTGAGCTGGGAGTTCTCCTTGCTTTCTGCTACTGAGCTCTTTAGCTAATTGTCCCATTTGTACCTCTAGTCTTTGAATTGCTTGCTCATGTGCCGCATTGGTTTGTTTTTGCTGAGTCATGAACTGTTCTTGCGATGTCATCAGCTGTTTTACTAGACTTTCGAGGTCGTTTCTTTTTGGTTCAGAATTAGCATGGGCAGTGGGCTGCTGATTTCGTTGCTGTCCTTGGTTGTTTTGATTGTTGCTCCATGAGAAATTTGGGTGATTCCGCCATCCAGGGTTGTAGGTGTTTGCATATGGGTTATTCTTTGGCGGATAGTTGTTGGGTCCCGCATAATTTGCTTGCTCCGGATCTGCAGATAAAGGACAAGCATTAGTATTGTGATCATATTGAGAGCATATTGCACATACCTGTAGTGGTGTAGCTGAGGTAGTTTGAGCAGCCATGGCTTTTACCAACAAATCTAGTTTTCTTTCCATTGCAGCCATTTGAGGGGAAGACCCTCCATTCGTATTTACCTCATACACACCTTTACCTTTGGTCATATGTCTACCTCGAGAGGAGAATTGCTGAGTGTGTTCGCTAAGGGTTTCAAACAGTTCCATTGCCTCTTCGCTGCTTTTCTCCATAAGGACTCCTCCACAACCTGAATCAACAATACATTTATTAGTATCATTTAAACCTTCGTAGAATGCTTGTACCAGTTCATCTTGAGGTAGGTTGTGATGTGGGCATTTGAGTAGCAATTCATTGAAGTGTCCCCATGCTTCGAAGAAAAGGTCCCCATCCTTTTGTTGGAAGGATTGGATCTCCTTCCTCATTTTTCTTGTCTTTTGGGCTGGGAAGAATTTCCTTAAGAATTTGCTTGCTAACTCCTCCAAAGTGTGGATGGAAACTGCAGGCAAGGAATTATACCAAAGTTTAGCATTATCTTTTAAGGAAAAAGGGAATAGAATTAACCTTATTCCTTCTTGGTCTAGTCCTTGTATGTGCTAGAACTTGCAAAGATCAAAAAATTCTCGAAGATGTAAGTGTGGATCTTCATTAGCAGTCCCCCTAAAATGCGTCAAGGCATTCAAGATTTGCGGAGATATGTAATAATTTCCCGCTGCCTCAGGTTGATATGCGATGCATGATGGTTGATCGATGTTCCGAGGGATGAAGGAGTGCTTCATTGGAACTCGTGCAGGTGGTTGCTGGTTTTCGAGCTGTTCCGCCATTTGTGTTTCGTTCTCGATTTCTCCTTTGTTCTCCTCAAAGTTGTCCCTAAGCCTTTGTCGGATGGTCCGTTCTAGCTCGGGATCAAGGGAAAAGAATTCCGGATGTCGGGATCGAAGTCCGTGCATAAAGCAGAAAAAACAGTTTTAGTGCAGCAATGCAACTCTGTTGCTCGGGTACTCTCTGCCCTAAATGCGCTCGATCGCACAGGAGCTTGCGATCGATCGCAATTTCCACAGAAAGTGCAAGTAGGGTTTCGTGAAGTACCTGAAACAGAAAATAACTTGATTTAAGTTTTGATAAAAGATGGTAAAAATAAAATAATAATAATGATAAAATGAAAGTAATCCTAAAAAGAACTTTTAGCGCAATCCCCGGCAACGGCGCCAAAAACTTGTTACGCGTTTATATACCTAAATAAATGGGTAAATAATCGCACTTGTTTTACTTGCAAGTGCACAAGGTAAATAGTGTAGCATAGTGTGTGAATGCAAGATCATCTCCACAGGGATTGGTAAAGTTCGATTTAGAATTATAATTGCAATGTAAAAAGATAGAAATAATAAACTGAAGGGTGATTTGATAATAATAAAGACATAGGGCTTTGATATCCACCACTAGTCATACATTCCCGATTTTGTATAAAGTATCAGTGCTCTAGCCATATTATGTGTACCTACTGGTTGCCAACCTAAGGGCATGGTATCTACTCCTTAAGCTATTGATTTCCCTAAGCAACGAGTTAGGCATGGTATCTACTCTAACTCTTTTCTTCCTTAAGGGATGCAGCATGGTATCTGCTTGAGTTGTTCCTTAAGAAAGCATAGGTACTGTGGAAATCGACAACCACATGAGACCTAAGGCATGGTATCTACTCCCGGTTTCCCATGTTGATTAACCCGGGTATCTGGATAAGATGGTCCCTTGTTACTAATGTTAGACCCAGGACTCGGTCATCCAAATTGATCTAACTAACCTATCCATACCACATGCATACGTTGGCCTTACACATACATATGAGGAATGTAAATAAGCACAGGTGTTAATCAAGTTAAGTAACATAATAAGCTATGCAAAGATTTAATCAATGAATAAAAATATGGGAATGCATAACTAGGGCTTCAATCGAGCCCTATAAGAGAGTTAGTTACACATACTAACTGAAGTAAACATAATTAAACTAAACATAAAGGAGAAGAATAAACCCGAGAGAAGAGGCGTCAATTCTCTCCCAAGCTCTCCACTCCAAGTAAAAGAAAAGAGAAAAGTGTTTACTATCTAAGGTGTAAGGTGTCCTTTTGTGTGTGAGTTACAAGTGTATTTATAGATCTTTGAGAAGTCCTAATAGACCCATGAGTCCTAAACTTTCCTAAAACGAAAATCTTGTATTTTCCAAAATATGGTTCTGCAGTTTACTGGTCACGCCCGTATCTTTGCGCTCGATTGCATGTGGCCTTGCGCTCGATCGCAAGTTGCGCTCGATCCTAGCTGTGTGTGCACGATCGTATGTGCGCTCGATCGCACTTCATGTGCGCTCGATCGCACTTTGTCCAGAAAGTTCTCCAGGGCTTCTAGATTTCTTCCTTAAAGTGCCAAAACTGCTTCTTTTTCTCCAAGACCCTATAAAAACATGTAAAACACACAAATGGAGTAAAAGATACCAAATTAATGTAATAAAGGATCTAACAAGTGTAAATAAGGGGGCTTAAATATGTATATTTAAGCGTCTATCACTGGCCCCAGATGATAGCCGGGATAGAGTACCAGTGGCCTTTGTGGAATGCATATAACGCCTGTAAGAACTGCTCATGCCTCAGGGTCTTATGTCCCAATGGACACACATTCCACTGAAGAATGGAATCCACGAGCCAGAGTCATGGAGGCAACTTGGACCGGCTCCCAGCATTATTGTGACGATCGACGTACTGCCCTGCACAAATGTCCTCAATGATGGAGGGCAAGGGAAAGGACTCCGGCTGCTCATCTATCTGGGTGTCTTCTAGAGGAGACTCATCAGAACAATAGAGGGTAGTAGCTATGTCTGAAGATGTCACGTCGATGTACTTGCCCTGAACCGATAAGGACAAGACACCCTGCCTGCTGCAGTCGAAAGTTTGGTTCTTATAAAACTGGACCACGAACCGAGTGTTGGCCGTAGAGCATACAGGCTTGAACAACCTCTTCAATCCACGATGCTTGAATTCCTGGATAGCCCATTGAGTCGCTTCAAAGATCTTAAAGTCATCGTCTATATTGAATGTTATTTCGAAGAGGATCTCCCGTTGTTCAAAGCTAGGCTGAGAGGACTGTGTGCAGCTTCCTGAGGCACATGAGGTGGAAGCAGTTTGCTTAGGCATCCTGGACAAGGTTCTGCAGAATTTGCACTCGATCTCAGTAATGTGCGCTCGATCGCACTATGCTTATGCGCTCGATCGCACTACCCCCTACGCTCGATTCCAATGAGTCAGGATTTTTCTCGAGCAGGTGGTGTGCGATGGTGAACCAACTTGTGCTCAATAATTCCTAGAGTATTCCAACTTGCTGCAATTGCAAAAAAAACCAACCACACAAACAAGAACTACGGAGTATATGCGGTATAATTGAAGAAATAACAAAACAACTGTGGGGAGAGGGGAAAATTGTTAAGAATGGAGGAGCAAGGAATAAGCCGTGTGTTGTGGTGGTGAGTGCGAGGAGTGGTGGTGAGTGTGAACAGTGGTGCACGGTGGTTAGGGGTGACGTGAGTGGTGGCGTGAGTGGCGACGTGAGAGTGGGTGCAATCAGTACCAACACTAGGAGTGCTGAGTGCGGCGAGAGACCGAGTGCGAGTGAAGGTATTGAAAGTGATAGTGAGGTAAAGAAAATGACCTAAATAAACATGTGACTTTCTACCTTGAGTGCGCTCGATCACACTTGTGCGCAAGCGTATGCATGTGATTGCACTCGCGCGCCATTGAGCACATGGCAAGGTTAGTGCGCTCGATCACAAGGACAGAAAGTGCTAACAACTAAATGAACTATAAAAAGGACTAAGAAATTAAAAATAATGAAAACAATGAGCAAAAATAAACAAAACTGTACTGTACTTAGTGGCCTCGGTGCCACTGACCTCCATAGTGGCGTTTGAGCTATATATCTATCAAAACATGGACTGCTCAAACGCTCTCTATAAGAGCTTCAGTGTTAGTCTTTTAGCAAGGGGTACTTAAAATCCACCACATGTGGCTCAAGTGCTCTTGGTTTCTCTGCATATTGGACAGATGTGAATGTTTGGGTGCTGTCAGAGCCATGAACAAGGGTGGTCTCCAATGGATCACTGAGATGGACCTGAAAAGCTTGCTCAACAACACCTTGCATCATACATATATTAACACAATCCATATCATCTTGGGGTGAGTTTAATGCATCAAATATTTTGAATTCTATCTTCTCACCATTTACTGTCATATTGATAATACCCTTTTTCACACAAATATTTATATCGGTAGTTCTCATAAAGGGTCTTCTTAAGATGGTGGGCAGAGGTAATGGCATAGGACATTCTTTCATATCTGATACAATAAAATCAGCAGGTAAAATAAATTCATCTACCTTCACCAAGACATCCTCAAAAATACCTCTAGGTCGTTTGATGCTTCTATCTGCCAGTTGCAAGGTGATGGAAGTTGGTTGAAGCTCCCCCAAACCCAGTGTCTTGAATACAGTATATGGCAGCAGATTGACACTCGGCTCTAGATCCAATAGTGCATGCTCAAAAAGCTGGTCACCCATCCTGTAAGGACTGGTAAAAATACCTAGATCTTTTAAGTTTGGTGATAATTTTCTTAACAACACTGCACTTACCTCTTCAGTTAAAGCCACTGTTTCATGCTCGTGAAACTTCCTTTTGTTAGTGCAACAATCTTTCAAAAATTTAGTATAAGCAGGAATTTGTCGAATTACATCTAATAAAGGAATGTTTATCTCTACTTTTTTCAAAATTTCAAAAATATCAAGCAATTTATTCTCTTTTTTTGGCTTTACTAACCTTTGAGGGAAGGGTGGTGCATTCACCTTCTCCATCTCACTTACCTTTGATATGGATGCCTTATTTGGAGATGCTTGTGCAGGCTCATCAGCGCCCATGATCTTACCATTTCTTAGAGTTGTCATAGCATTCAGTTGCTGATGTCCTCTTGGTTTAGGTAGTGTTTGGGCTGGAAGTTCACCCTGCTTTCTTCAACTCAGCTCCTTAGCCAATTGCCCCACTCGTACCTCTAGTCTTTGAATGGCTTGCTCATGCTTTGCATTTGTTGGTCTTTGCTCAGTCCGAAATTGTCTTTCCTCTGTCATAAACTGATCTTGTGAAGTCATAAGCCAATTGCCTTACAAGACTTTCTAGGTCACTCTTCTTTGATTCTGGGACTGGTTGGGATACGTATTGGGAGTTCCTTTGCGGCCTTTGAAGGTTCAAGGCATTTTGACTGTTGCTCCATGAGAAGTTGGGGTGGTTCCATCATCTAGGATTGTAGGTATTTGCATATTGGTTGTTCTTGGGAGGATAATTGTTCGGTCCCACATAATTCGCTTGCTTTGGATCTACAAATGAATATAAAGGACATATCTTTGTATTATGATCAAAATGAGAACATATAGCACATATCGGGAGTGGTGTAGCTGGTGGACTAGGTGAGGGGTTCTGAGCAGTTATGGCTTTAACAAGCAGATCTAGCTTCCTCTCCACAGCAACTATCTGATTAGAGGATCCACCATTTAGAGTAACCTCATACATACCTTTTCTCTTAACTCCTTGTCTACCTCTAGAGGAGAATTGTTGGGTGTGCTCACTTAGTGTCTAAAACTGCTCCATGGCTTCTTCACTGCTCTTTTCCATCAGCACACCTCCACAACCTGAATCCACAATACTTTTATTAGTATTACTCAAACCTTCATAGAAAGATTGTACCAATTCATCCTGAGGTAGATTGTGATCTGGGCATTTGAGTAGCAGCTCATTGAAATGTTCCCATGCCTCAAAGATCAGGTCTCCATCCTTCTGTTGAAAAGATTGAATCTATTTCCTAATTTGTCTTGTCTTTTGAGCTGGGAAAAACTTCCTTAGGAACTTGCTAGCCAACTCTTCCCAAGTATGGATAGAAACTGTAGGCAATGAATTGTACCACATTTTAGCATTATCTTTTAATTAGAAAGGGAAAAGAATTAACATGATTCCCTTTCGGTCTAGGCCCCAGATATGCTGGAACTTGTAGAGATCAAAGATTTCCCGAAGATGCAAATGTGGGTCCTCAGCAGGTGTACCCCTAAAATGAGTCAAATCACTGAGTATCTATGGGGATATGTAATAATTGCCTTCCGCCTCAGGTTGATACCCAATGCATGGGGGCTGGTCGAGGTTCCGTGGAATAAAGGATTGCTTCATGGGTCTTCGCTCTGGTGGAGGTTGGTTGTCAAGTTGTTCCGCCATATTTGCATCTCCCTCGAATTCCTCTTCTACCTCTTCAATGTTGTCTCTAAGCCTTTGTCCAATGGTCTGCTCAAGCTCTATATCGAGGGGAAAGAAAATTGGATTCCTTGATCAAAGTCCTCGCATGAATTAACTAGAACGCTTCAGTGCAGTAGCTTTAGTACTGCTGCTCGGGTAGTTTCTGCCTCGAGTGCGCTCGATCGCACCAAGCAGTGCGCTTGATTGTAGGGCTACAAATTACTCTCCTGTAGTACCTAAAATAGAACAACAGAAAACGAAAAATAAATTAGGTTTTTGATGAAACAGAATAAAATAGAACAAAAGAAAAAAAAAACTGAACGAAAAATAATCCTAAACAGAAATTTAGTGCAATCCCTGGCAACGGCGCCAAAAACTTTTTGTGCAAAAATATACCTAAATTAATAAACAAATATTTGAACAATTTTACTTGCAAGTGCACAAGGTCAACAGTAGCATAGTGTGCAAAAAGATCATCTCCACAGGGATTGGTGAATTTCGCTTTAGAATCAGTTTCGCAATATAAAATGATATAAATAAATATTGAGTTTGAATTTGATAATGATAGAAACATAGGGCTTTGATATCCATCACTAATCATACTTTCCCAATAAGTAATGTGCCAATGCTCTAACCATAATATAAATACCTAATGTTGTCAACCTAAGGGTATGGTGTATACTCCTTAAGCTATTGATTTCCATAAGCCATGAGTCAGGCATGGTGTATACTCTAACTCTTTTCTTTCTTAAAGGATTTAGCATGGTATATACTAAGTTGTTCTTTAAGAGAGCATAAGTTATGTGAAAATCGACAAACACACAAGACCTAGGGCATGTTATATACTCTCGGTTTCCTATGTTGATTAATCCAAGAATCCGACGTGGATTTCTTTTGTAACTATTGTCAGACCCAGGACTCGGTCATCCAAATTGATCTAACTAACTAATCCATACCACAGGCATATGTTGATCAGGCAAACACATATGAGGAATTCAATAAAACAGGTATTAATCAATTAAAGCATCATAATACAACTATTGCAAAGGCAACAATACTCAAATATGGAAAAGAATAATTAGAGCTTTAGTTGAGCCCTATTAGGAAGTTAGTTACACATGGTGGTGATGTTACACATCTTCATAATGTAAACTAAAAAGAAAAGAATAAACCCGAAAAATACTATAGAGAAGAGACGTTAATTCGTCTCCAAAGCTTAAAACTGAAAAGAAGATCTCGTTTCTGTGTTTTACGGGCCTATTTATATGGTTTAAGGACATCAGGAAACCTTAATTTGTAAAACAAAACTCTCCAAAAATTTCCAAAACAAGCTCTGCCCTTTTTACTGCTCGAGTGTGCTCGATCACATGGTGGTGCACTCGAGTGCAATGTTGAACTCGAGATTTCTTCTTGTTCGTACGAGTGCTAGTGCGCTCGATCGAACACTTCTGTGCTCGATCGCACTGTATGCAGTTTCCAATTCTTCCAGTTTTTGTTCTCCAAACCAGATAATGCTCCATTTTCTTCAAGAACCTATAAAAACACAGAAAACACAAAACTGAAGTAAAATGGAATAAAATACGTAAACTAAGAGCTTAACAAATGTAAATTAAGGGGCTTAAATATGAATATTTAAGTACTCATCATAGATCAAATGCATTGACAATATTGATCTACATAACCAAAAAAATAAGAAGAAATACATTGACAATAAAAGACGAGATAATGAAATTGAATCATACTACTATTATTGAGCTCGATTAAAAGGTTGTTGTAGTATTCAATTCCGTCTTCGTTCACTCCCCCACTTAGCTTTCCTTCTGTAAGTAGTAAAACTTTGTTGGATAAATAGAAAAATGATGTTACAAAACAGTAATAAGATAGATTTCTTGACAAGAATAGAATTTTAACTATAGTAAGATATAATCTATCATTTGTTTCATTTTGACATATAATGAATTTGCATAAACAAGTTATTGAAATCAAAACGAAAAATAGTGTTTGGAAATAAATTTTGGATTTGAATTATTTTTCATTTTTGCTATTATTAACCGGGTTTCATTTAATGATTACATCAAAATAATTGATGAAAATGACGATCTTACTTGGTAGAATTCTAGACCACGAGATTGAGAATCTGTATCCATCTACGCCCATAGTTTTCAACATCGCAACATCCTCCTATAGCATGTCAGGAAAAGAGAATATAAGAAAACTAATATTGAATTTTGTTTTCAGAGTCTTATGGTTTATCAGGCTCCAAATTGTGCATGTTTTTTTTTTCTTCATATATTGATGATGAAATAAAAGTAGGGCCCCTTGAATATACACATCCCTTAATTAAATAATATCAAGAAGAAATTGAAAAAATTTTTTAAAAAAAGAAAGAAAATCTTTAGTTTGCTTTGTTACCATACCTTGTAAAGTTTAAGTGAGCCAGAGGCCTTATCTCCATTACTCTCATCCGCTGTCTTTGCTGATATTCAGTAATGTACATTACAAACAAAGAGTTAAAGATTAAATAAAAATTAAAGTAAATCAGTATGTTGCCTCAACTCTATCACCGTAAAACAGTATGTGCCTCAAATCAGCATTGGTCCCATCCATTGGTCCCATCCGTAAAACCTTTTTGAGTTATGTTAAATGGTTGATTTAATGTGATCTAATGTTTTACTCTATCACCAAATCTATGGAAGCAAAGATCTGCATAATCTTTGAAATTGTTCCTACACATCGAGTATAAAAGGAATATTAGACCTTTCATTTTGAGTAAAATAAATTCAAACGAGAAAACTAATTGAAATATAAAATATCACACTGTAAAAGTAAAAAAAAAAAACTAGATGATACTTTCGAAAACAACTGTTCTTACAAATAGAGGATTCTTTGTCATTTTCATATTTCACCACTTTTATTTATTTTTAATGAAAAATATTAAGGTGAAATTCTTAAATCTTTTGTTGTAGTTCACATGTGTTTTTTTTATTGATTTATATAGTCTGTCCAAAAAAGGAAGCTCACGTTGTATAGTAAGTTTGCATGAATTTATTATACAGTAAATAATATAGAAAATATTCTAGTTTTTCTCTATATTTTAACTAATTTTAAAATTAATTAATTAAGTATGGTTATGCTATATTTACTAAAAATCTTAATTATACAGGGGTTGCAGTAATTAAGTCAAAATCCCAGTGTCGATGCTCGTGAGGGAATCAGAACCGATGTGATTCATGTGTACGTGGCATCTAACCATAAGCTGTGTATCAGAAAGTAAATTGTGGACAGGGTTAGCTATTATCCGTGACAAAGAAAGGAAAACTATTGCATGGATGATGTGATGCTGCGGTGCTGGAGGATCATGCATTTTTTGACGAAATTATTTTTTCTTTTGGTACTTCCAGATTTTGTTTTAACCTACATTGTGAATGTTGGCTCTTCATTTTTTCAGTTAATTATATATATTTCATCGACATTTTTTGTTCTAGATTTTGTTGGTAGTTCTAGATTTTGTTCTAATCTCCTTGCTAGTCACTAATAATAACAATAAAAACTATGTAAAAATATAAATCTAATAAAAAATATTTTTAAAAAAAATACCGTTAATGTATTATATGAGCTTAGTTAGTTTGGTCTCACATTGGTTTTGTATAACTTTGCCTCTCTTATTGGCTTGTATAAATAGAATAGCTCCCTTGTAAGTAAATCACAGCATTCAATACAATTCTCCTCTTTGTATTGTCTCCCTTCTTCTCTTAAATTCAATATGGTATCAGAGCCATAATTGTTCTTAGTATATTAAGAGTTGAGTATGCTCTGTGATTGCCACTATTAGTTGATCTTTCACATCAGAAAAGCTTCTTGCATATCATTTTCATACCTGTCAGGTCATCACTATAATCGGAGTCTCATTATCCATCGATATCATCTTCATCGCCGCTCCTGTTTTAGACACACTGCTGCCACGTCAGCTCTAAAAGTCATGTCAGTGCCACGTCACTACCATGTAAGCGCCATGTCATCAGTTAACCCCCATGTCACCGGTTTCTTGGAGGTTCACCTTCTTCTTTGCGCCTATGGCTGAATTGGACTTACCCCAGGTCATTACTACTGTTATGGATGAATCTAATTATGTTGTGTTGGCTCAAGAAATGTCTAGTTTCCTCCGTGGATGAAAATTGTGGCGTTACGTAACTGGAGATATCATTGAACCCAATAAGAAGGACGACGAATATGCTGAAAAATATGTTGACCGTCTAGAGGACTGGGATAGTAAAAATCACTAGATTTTCACATGGTTTCATGCCACTATTATCCCAGAAATCAAACTTCAAATTGGTACACTCCATACAGCTAAAGAAGCTTGGGATCTTCTCCAACACCGCTACACCAGGGCAGATATCTCAAATTGGTATCGTCTTCTTTCCACCCTTCATAGCATGCGCCAAGAACCTGGATAAATTGTCAATAGTTTTCTATCTCAGATGACTGCCGTGTGTAACCAATTAGCTCTCACTGAGCCAACTTGGGAATGCACAAAAGACACTGATGTTTATGGAAAGTATCGAACTGAGACACACATTATGCAATTTCTGATGGGCTTGAGAGAGGAATTTGAACCTATACGAGCTTCAATCCTACACTGGGGCGCGATACCTCCCCTAAACGACGTCCTTTCTGATATACTCAGTGAGGGAACACATCTTGCCACATTATAAGGATCTCATACAGATGTTGCCCTTGCAGCACTCGTTCCTCCAAGGCAAACCCATACCAGAAGCCCTTATATTGCAGGTTTTGTCATTCACAAGGGCATGAATTGTTCAAATGTCCTTCTCGCCTGTGTAAAGTCTGCAAAGAACCGGGTCACTATCTTGCAGACTGCCCTAAACTTCCATCCGAAAATCAGTAAAATGGCAACCAATATCGCTCTTGAGACTCATACAATCAGTTCTATTCCAAGCCAAAGAATACTGCTACTGTAGCCACTGATGCTACACCAACTTCATCTAGCTTTTCACCTGATTGGAGTGGTTTCCACACTATTCTTACCTAGGCTCTAAATAAAACTGGTAACAATATAGCCATGTCAGCTCCACCAGGTACATCTCGATGGTATTTTGATTCTACCTGTTTCCATCACATGATTTCTGATGCCTCTATGTTTTCCTCTAAAACCTGTGATGAGCATGCACCTACTATTTACACTATTAATGGATCAAATATGTTGGTCAACCACACTGGACATGTTGGCAGTTCTCATTTGTCTCTCCCTAACACATATTTGGTTCTAAATTATACGCTTAACCTTATATCTGTTGGACAACTATGTGATCTTGGACTTGATTTGCATTTTTCTTCTACTGGTTGTCGTGTGAAGGACCCTCAGACAAGAAAACTCTTTGGAACTGGCCGTAAAGTTGGACGCCTCTTTGAGCTCACTCACCTCCAAGTCCCATCCTCACCATCACTAAACAAATCAGCCGTATCCATCCCAGCACTGTTACCCGTGGAATTGAGGCACTCTCGGTTAGGTCACACTTCATCCAACACTTTACGTTCTCTTATTTCTAGTGGTCAGTTAGGTTCATTTCACCATGAGTCTTTTCATTGTATTCATTGTCAACTTGCAAAACAATCAGCTTTATCTTTTAATGAGAGTTAGTCTGTTTTCCTTGCATATTTTAATTTAGTACATTCTGACGTTTGGGGGCCTTCACCTCATGCATCAATGGGTGGTGCTCACTATTTTGTTATATTTATGGACGACTATTCTCATTATACTTGGTTGTTTCTTATGAAAAGCAGATCTGAACTCTTTCAAATATATTCTAATTTTTCTTCTATGGTTCAAACTCAATTCTCTCAGAATATCAAAATTTTTTCTTCAGATAATGCAATAGAATATAAAGATTGTGCTTTTCTAAACCTATTTCACAAAAATGGCACGCTCCACCACCGCTCGTGCCTTGGATCCTCCCAATAAAATGGACGAGTCGAACGCAAACATCGACGTATTCTTGACACTGTTCATGCTCTACTCATTTCGTCATCATGTCCTGAGCATTTCTGGGGTGATGTTGCCTTAACCGCAGTGTACACAATCAATTGTGTCCCCTCCGCTACAAACCAGATTCAGTCTCCATTCGAGCGCCTTTTCGGTAAACCTTATAATTACTCTAACCTCAGAGTCTTTGGTTGCACTTGTTTTGTTCTTCGCAAACCACATGAACACAACAAATTACAACAAAGGGCTCATCTATGTTGTTTCATTGGATATGGTATTGAACATAAGGGGTATCGGTGCTGGGATCCTATTTCTAAAACTCTTCGTATCTCTCGTCAGGTCATTTTTCGGGAACATCAAATTTTCTCTTCCTTATGGTCATTTGACATGTCAACCATCACTGACTCCATATTCTTTACTGATCCATCTATTGAGTTATTTCCTAAGAATCCAGTTTTAGGTATTGTTGAGTCCACCTCAGAATCACTAACTGATATCACCCCTTCCGTTCCAGAACCACTAGCTGATCCTACCTTTCCAAACTCAGCTCTAGCTTCAGAACCATCAGCTGACCTTACCTCTCTAACTCAATCGGTCATGCCCGAGGATATTCCTATATCTGATGAGTCTGCACCGACTCCCTCTGAGAGCAATCCTCCATATTACCCCTGCAGATCTACCAGGGTAACTCATCTCCCTTCTCATCTTGCTAATTACCATTGTGATTATCATTGTTTTTCAATTATACTTCATCTGCATGAGCCTCAATTCTATAAGGAGGCTAGTACTAATCCTCTTTGGCAGAAAGCAATTGATGAAGAACTTTAGGCCCTAGCTAAAACTCATACCTAGGATATTGTTGATCTGCCCCCTAGAAAAACTCCTATTGGGTGCAAATGGGTGTTTAAGATCAATATGCTTTCTGATGGCACTGTTGAACGATATAAAGCTCGACTTATTGCCAAGGGATTTGGTCAGGAATATGGCATTGACTATGAAGAGACATTTGCTCCAGTGGCAAGGCTCACATCTGTTCGTATACTCCATACTATCGCCGCCATTCGAAGATGGACTCTGTTTCAAATGGATGTCAAAAATGCATTTCTCAATGGGGATCTTCTTGAGGAAGTCTATATGCATACCTCTCCCGGTTTAGATGCCCCTCAAAACAAAGTTTATCACATTCGTCGTGCCCTATATGGTTTGAAACAAGCTCCACGTGCCTGGTTTGCCAAATTCAGCACTACCATTCATCAGTTGGGGTTCACATAGAGTGCTCATGATTCGGCTCTGTTTATCCACCACACTGCCAACCGTATTATCCTTCTTTTACTGTATGTGGATGATATAGTTATTACTAGAGATGATCTACATGGTATTTTTGAACTTAAAAAGTTTCTCAGTGGCTAATACGAGATGAAAGATCTTGGCGTGCTCACTTATTTTCTTGGCCTCGAAGTCTCATATAGTTCTGATGGATTTTCTCTCTTTTAGGCCAAAGATGCCTTGGATCTCCTTTCCAAGGCTGGGATCACTGACTCAACCACTGCCACTACTCCTTTCGAGCTGAACGTCAGACTTACTCCACTCGATGGTTCACCTCTTCAGGATGTCACTCTATATCGCCAATTGGTTGGAAGTCTTGTATATCTTACTGTCACTCGCCCTGACATTGCCTATGCCGTTCATCAAGTCAGTTGGTTCTTGTCTGCTCCTCGGATCACCCATTACTCGGCTGTTCTTCACATTCTTCGGTATATTAAGAGTACTTTATTTCGTGGGCTTCATTTCTCAGCACAGTCTACCCCCATCTTACAAGTTTATTCTGATGCCGATTGGGCCGAAGACCCCACCGACAAACGTTCATCCACTAGTTACTGATTCTTTTTGGGAAATTCTCTCATTTCCTAGTGTAGTAAGAAATAAATTGTGGTTGCTCGCTCCAGTACTGAAGCTGAATATCGTGCCATGGCTGATGCAACTCAAGAACTTCTCTGGCTTCGATGGCTACTCACTGACATGGGTATCTCTTCTCCTGTTGCCACTATCCTACACTGTTACAACAGAAGTGCTATTTAGATCGCTCACAATGATGTCTTCTATGACCATACAAAACAAATCGAGAATGATTGCCACATCATCCATGATTACATTCTCCAGAATACGGTACGTTTACAATCCGTCAGTTCAGCCGATCAAACAGCTGACATTTTTACTAAGGCTCATCCACCCGGACACTTTCATTATCTGGTTTCCAAACTCAAGTTCACCTCCCACTTACCGCCTTGAGTTTGAGGGGTGTTAATGTATTATATGAGCTTAGTTAGTTTAGTCCCACTTTGGTTTTGTATAGCTTTGCCTCTCTTATTGGCTTGTATAAATAGAATAGCTCCCTTATAAGTAAATCATACCATTCAATACAATTATCCTCTTTGTATTGTCTCACTTCCTTTCTTAAATTCAACAAACACAATCAAATCACCTTAAAAAAAAAAAAAAAAAACTATGATTTATATACGTATTGGCGATGTTTGGTTGGATATTTAAGTCAACTTGCTTTAAGTTGGCTTAAATGTCCAACCAAATATATTGATTAAAAATCATTAAGAAAATTTTTGTAAATATATAGAGATGCAATTTTCAAACAAATTAGCTAACCCTAATCTACTCCTAATCTTAAAGCCAAAATATATTTTTGCATCATATTTGCTCAAGGATTTTAAATTTTATTTAGAAATTATACACTTTCTAAGCTCCCTAATTTTGGCCCATGGGTTTGTATAATTAGTTACCTTAAGGTCACAATCATTTATGCTTAATCTTCTACACTAAAGTAGGATCATGTGATACTGCGGTGCATTGAGGCTCATGCTTCGTTGGAGGAAAATCTTTCTATTTCTGGTGCCTTGGCACGGGGTAGTTTCAGAATTGGTGGGAAATTAATGTGCATTTGCAGTTAGAAAATTAGTGTTACAGGACCGTATAAATATTTAATTTTACCATCTTTTAATTGTTTTAAAAAATAATTCTATGGGGCAACAAAAATTATATTATTTGTAAAAGCGGTTAATAATGAAACTATAATCCTGTAGGACCATTAACAAACGAAAAGTATTAAAATTGTTAGTTCCAGAACCACTAAAATTATTTTTATTAATGAAAAGATAATTACGCATAAAAGTGAAAGAGAATGATTTTCAAGTAAGAATTATAGGACCATAAAAGTGAGTTTTATTATCGTTACGATGATTTAATCGTAATAATATTGAATAAGTATTCGTATGAGATTACAAATTTTGATTTACTTATATGGAATTTTGTTTTCACAGTCTTATGGTTTATCAGGCCCAAATTGTATTTACACAAAGCGGTCTATCGAAGTATAGATAAGACAGAGTAATGCTCTTTATGCATTTATTTGAGTTTGATATATAGGAGAAATGATCTTCTTTATTTTTTTTTTCTGGAAAAATCCAACAGTATTATAGGAAGATCAGATTTTTTTATTGGAGAAAATCCAACGATAATATAGGAATCACATGGCGAGAACCATGTCATTCAAACTAGTTGTTGAAAGAGTGTCTAAAGATTGTGGTTTCTTGACGAAATCCGTGTACCCTAGAGCTGACTTTTTGGGTTGCCTATCTGAATAATCATTGAAATTCACGTAGTTCATGCCGAACCCCACCGTGAAACCTAGACCAAATTCAAATTTGTCCATTAATGAACATGCAAAGTATCCTGCAACATTGGATCCATTCCTACACACACCAAAAAAGAAGAAAGAAAAGTCATGAATGTATCTTTTGTGTGACAAGAGAGACAGAGAGAGAGACTTACATGATTGCAGATTTAAGATGACAAAGATGGCTACAATGGCAATCAATCCTCCCGTCATCAGCAAGGGTGTCAGCGAGCGATAATGTACCATTATCACTAAACCCTAAAAAAATCTCAGTGTCGATGCTCGTGAAGGAATCAGAACCAGTGTGATTCATGTGTTCATGGCATCTAACCACAAGCTGTGTATCAGAAAATCAATTGTTGACAGGGTTAGCTATTATCCGTGACAAAGAAAGGAAAACTATTGCATGGATCATGTGATGCTGCGGTGCTGCAGGATCATGCATTTTTTGACGAAAATCTTTCTTCTTTGAGTACTTCCAGATTTTAATCTCCAACCTAGTCACTAATAATAACAATAAAAACTATGTGAACCTATAAATCTAATAAAAAATATTGAAAAAAAAAACAGTCAAATCACCTTAAAAAAAAAAACACTATGGTTTGTATACGTATTGACAATGTTTGGTTGGATATTTGCAAGTTGACTGAAATGTCCAACCAAACATAAGGATTAAAAATCATTAAGAAAAATTTTGTAAATATATAGAGATGCAATTTTCAAACAAATTAGCTAACCCTAATCTACTCCTAATCTTAAAGGCAAAATATATGTTTGCATCATATTTGCTCAAGGATTTTAAATTTTATTTAGAAATTATACTCTTCCTAAGCTCCCTAATTTTGGCCCATTGGTGTGTATAATTAGTTACCTTAAGGTGACAATCATTTATGCTTAATCTTCTACACTACAGTAGGATCATGTGATGCTGCGGTGCGTGGAGGCTCATGCTTTGTTGGAGGAAAATCTTTCTATTTCTGGTACTTTGGCACGGGGACGGGGTAGTTTCAAAATTGGTGGGAAATTAAAGTGCATTTGCAGTTAGAAAATTAGTGTTACAGGACCGTATAAAAAGTTAATTTTACTGTCTTTTAATTGTTTTCAAAAATAATTCTATGGGGCAACAAAAATTATTTTATTTGTAAAAGCGGTTAATAATGAAACTATAATCCTATATGACCATGAAAATTATTTTATTAACAAATGAAAGAGAATGATTTTCAAGTAAGAATTATAGGACCCTAAAAGTTAGTTTTATTATGGTTACGATTATTTCATCGTAATAATATTGAATTAGTATTCGTATGAGATTACAAATTTTGATTTACTTGTGCAGAAAATTAATACGAAAACTATAATCCCAGAAACCTTGAAAATAATTTTACTATCGAACAAAAAAATAGTGAAAGTTATGGTTTCAAGAATTTTTTTTTTTTTTTAATATGACTTTATGGAACCATCGCAACTATTTTAGTTGTAAAAACTTTTTTTTTTTTTATCGTTTTTCAATTAATTGGGTGGATTTTGGAGGGCCTAAAGTTGAGAGTCCACTGCATTGGTGCACTTGGCAAGCGGCTTACTAATTGCAACTTATGGTTCTATTTACTTGGAATATTCTAGAAAACTTGTTGTCTAGCATGTTCATTGGTCCTCACATATGAACAATTTCTTTCCCACTTTTCTGTACATATGTTTTTATTTTTTATAGTATACTTAGAATATAGTTTTGTAGGATTTTGATCAAACAGACATTTTGGACTTTGGATCAAGAAAGTCAGATGTAGATTTGTATATGGATGAAAAGCAAATTAATCATCCGGTAGAGATTGATGTTTTACACTATTGAAAAGAGAATGAACTGAACGTCGATTTACAGACTATTTTTCCATGGCAATGGATGTATTGAGTGTTCCTATCACTACAGTTGCTTCCAAATCAATCTTTAGTGTGAGGAGTAGGACTTTAGGCAAATGGAGAAGCATTATTCTTCCTGAACATGTGGAAGTTTTGATAACAACTCGTAGTTCAATAATTGGATATCATGGTTTTGTCCTGTACCACACTACCCTAAGCTTGTATTTTTTGTGTATCATCAGATCATTAGTTTCATATATTAAAATATTTTATATATATTTGTAATTATGTTTCTTTTCACTTGTTAGGGTTTGAAATTGTTGAAGTCACCTTTGAATTTCAAGACGGTCCAAGAAAATGTTCTTTTTGGATACACTGGGCATTAAATTTTGTTTCCTATTTTTGAGCTTCGTTTAGCCTTGACTATTTATTTGATCATTATTTTCTTTTACCTTCACTCAAGATACAATCTATTGCTTATCTCATTGTATGGAACTCAAAATTCAAAGTTAGTTTTAAATTTTTTGGAATTTCTAAGATGATTATTGTTGGTAAAGTATTAGAAGTGTCTTTTTAAGTGTGTTCATTCTCAAGATTTTTTAATCAATATTTATTAATGGAGATAGTATAAAAATATGCCTTTCAAAAATTGAGTTGAATACTTGAATCCTTATCCGATCACAAGGATAGTTATTGTTGTAGTTTAGTGATTGCTCAGTTTATTTTTTCTCCATGTCCTGTAATTTCGGGCTCCTACTCTTGCAAAATTTTCTTTGTTAGTGACTGCTCCTTGTGCTTGGGAGAATCAATAGTCAACCACCCGATTTTGAAATCCCATCTCTTGTGGCTGATTTGTGTTTTTTTTTTCAATAAAATTGAGTATTTTCATATAAAAAAGGAATAACTTTAATTATATAAGTAAAATTTTATCTTCAAAAAACTGATCAGGTTGATATAAAATATTCAAAATTAATCATGATTTTTATTAGATAGAAATATTGGATAATTAACAATATATCAAGCCTATATGTTGTGTCATCCTGAAACTCGGTGTAGAAAATGCTTATTTATGATATTTATTATAAATATATCTAAAAATATATTTTTTAATAATTTGAATAAGATAATTACTTTACCGCTTTATATTTTATTTTGACGAGTTATAGCTTTATACTTTATAGCATTAATTTGAGACATTGTTGACAAATAATAAACAATTAATTTTTCTCTTTTAAAAAATTTGGGTCAGTTCAGGTCCGGGGTTTGAGTCATTCAGGTTCGGGTTGTTCGAGTTTCATATCGTTAGGGTTCGGGTTCTCTTGGGTCATGGGTCACTAGGGCCTTGGGCTAGTTGTGTTTCAGGTCTGTTGGGTCTTGGGTCAATCGGGTCACGGGTCATTTCATTGTCGGGTTGTTTGGGTCTAGAATCGTAATATTTTATTGTATTTTTGGGTTAGAATTGGTCGGGTCGGGTCAGGTTATCTGGTCAGATCAAATTTTGCCACCTATGTACATATTAAATAAAAGTAAAAATTGACGTAATGACAACTTATCCATCACATATATAGAAAACTATGTATTATATTATTGTTCTATTTGCGTTTAGTTTCTCGACTTGTTTGATTGAGGTCGATCCAGTTTAATTAGAGAATATTTAATTTTATTACTTCGAATGATTTGGTCGCTTTAGTACTTGTTTTACGAAATTTTACGTATCGTCCACATCTTCGATGCTGATTACAATAATTTGCGTTTTTTTACCATTCAATAAAAGAAATCCAACTCAACACTAAAATTGAGTCTAAAATAGAAAGAGAAAATCTAAAACCATATAAATTTATCATTTCATGCTAGATAGAATATGATTGTGGTATTCTCTATAGAATGTCATTATCATTTTATCCCCCAACTTGTAATAACTTTACTATTTAGTTAAATGAATTTGTATCCTTCTCGAAGTCCCTATAGGAATTTGTTTTACTCATCCTTAGACGACATATGATCGAGACTTTAGGAGGCATGAGTAAGGTCATATATATGAACAATATGTTTTTAGTTATTAATTGTATTAGAGCTGAAATAAAGTAATTTGACATTATTGCCAATTTATTAACAAGTTACCGGAAAATATACACAAAGTGGTCTATCGAAGTATAGATAAAACAGAGTAATGCTCTTTATGCATTTATTTGAGTTTGCAAATAGATAATACTAGATGAGGGAACACTTGATATACAGGGGAAATGATCTTCTTTATTTTTTTTCCTCGAAAAAGCCAACAGTATTATAGGAAGATCAGATTTCGTTATTGGAGAAAATCCAACAATAAAATAGGAATCATATGGCAAGAACCATATCATTCAAACTAGTTGTTGAAAGAGTGTCTAAAGATTGTTGTTTCTTGATGAAATTCATGTACCCTAGAGCTGACTTTTTGAGTTGCCTATCTGAATAATCACTGAAATTCACGTAGTTCATGCTGAACCCCACCGTGAAACCTAGACCAAATTCAAAGTTGTCAATTAAGGACCATGCAAAGTATCCTGCAACATTGGATCCATTCCCACACACACCAAAAAAGAAACATATTAGATCAAACTTAGAATTACATGTCATACCCCACACAATTATGTGCTAATGTGCTCGTGTCGGATTAGATCAAACTTGTGATTTCTTAAATGCCTTAAAGTAAGTAATTAAACTTTCAAAACTTTATTATTTAGACCATATGTTTTAGATTTTAAGCTTACTGATGAAATCTTATCACAATATTCGTTTAGGTCAACCAAAATTTTCAGAACAATATGAACATATATTTATCTTGTCAATACTAATTTAAAAAAAAAACTGGGACAGAGTGTGTGTGAGTGTGTCTCCCATACCCCCAAACTTAAACTACACATTGTCCCCAATGCGTGAATAACATGGAAAGATCTAACCTGGGAGATGGAGAACTAGCTGGCTGGCATGGGTTATAGCACACCCCCAAACTTGAACTGATGTACACACCTTGTCCCTGAAAAAGAAAATCGAAAAACAAAAGATACTAAAAGAAAATAGTTAAAAAGATAAATATTAACAAGAAATGTGAAAAATGCTAAAAAAATAAAAGGATATGTTGTGGGGTGCCTCCCATAAGCGCAAAGTTTTATGTCTTCAGCCAGACGGTGCACCACTCTCACTGATGGTATCCAGGTGCTGAAGATGAGACACCAAGGCGGGAGGTAGTCAATCTAGAATGGCCCGTAGCATCGCTTTCTGCCTCGAAAAATGTGCCTCCAAACCATCGATACGTTGATGAACTAGTAATGTAGCCTCTTTATCCTCCTGTCGAATGTCAGAGAGCTCACACCGAAAAGAGGACATCTCATTGAGAATGTGCTGGTACTCAGTGGATCCCATGTCAGTATGGTCCTCCTCCCATGTCTGGCTCGTTGCTGGGTCCTCGGTCTCTATAGGATCATTTTCCACTCTTTCAGCAGCAGGGGCATGTGTGACTAGCTCTGGGTGCACTGAGCCTTTCCAAAGAACGGGTGCTCCCAGACTGGTCCATCGATGGATGAGCCCTTAATTCCCTTTTTTCTTGAAAATGTAGTTGAGGAGGAATGGGAATGGGAGCCCCAATGCATTAGCTGTGGTGACCTGGTGTACATGTATATGGTCCCAGAATTTATATAGCTGGCTCCAGATGATAGCCGGGATAGAGTACCAGTGGCCTTTGTGGAATGCATATAACACCTGTAAGAACTGCTTATGCCTGAGGGTCTTGTGTCCCAATGGACACACATTCCGCTGAAGAATGGAATCCACGAGCCATAGTCATGGAGGCAACTTGGACCGGCTCCCAGCATTATTGTGACAATCGACGTACTGCCCAGCACATATGTCCTCAATGATGGAGGGCAAGGGAAATGACTCCTGCTGCTTATCTATCTGGGCGTCCTCTAGAGGAGACTCATCAGAACAATGGAGGGTAGTAGCTATGTCTGAAGATGTCACGTCAATGTACTTACCCTGAACCAATAAGGAAAAGACACCCTGCCTGCTGCAGTCGAAAGTCTAGTTCTCATAAAACTGGACCACGAACCGGGTGTAGGCCGTAGAGCATACAGGCTTGAACAGCCTCTTCAATCTGCGGTGCTTGAATTCCTGGACAGCCTATTGAATCATTTTAAAGTTCTTGAAGTCATCGTCTATATTGAATGTTATTTCGAAGAGGATCTCCCGTTGTTCAAAGCTGGGCTGAGAGGACTGTGTGCAGCTTCCCGAGGCACGGGAGGTGGAAGTGGTTTGCTTAGGCATCCTGGACAATTTTCTACAGAATTTGCGCTCGATCTCAGTAATGTGCGCTTGATTGCACTATGCTTATGCGCTCGATCGCACTACCCCTTACACTCGATCGTAATGAGTCAGGATTTTTCTCGAGCAGGTGGTGTGCCATGGTGAACCAACTTGTGCTCAATAATTCCTAGAGTGTTCCAACCTCCTGCAATTGCAAACAATACCAACCACACAAACAAGAACTACGGAGTATATGCAGTATAATTGAAGAAATAACAAAACAACCATGGAGAGAGGGGAAAATTGTTAAGAATGGAGGAGCAAGGAATAAGCCGTGTGTTATGGTGGTGAGTGCGAGGAGTGGATGTGAGTGTGAACAGTGGTGCACGGTGGTTAGTGGTGACGTGAGTGGTGGCGTGAGTGGCGGCATGAGAGTGGGTGCAATCAGTACCAACGCTTGGAGTGCTGAGTGCGGCGAGAGAACGAGTGCGAGTGAAGCGATTGAAAGTGATAGTGAGGTAAAGAAAATGAAATAAATAAACACGTGACTTTCTACCCCAAGTGCGCTTGATCGCACTTGTGCGCAAGCGTATGCGTGTGATTGCACTCGCGCGCCATTGAGCAAATGGCAAGGTTAGTGCGCTCGATCGCAAGGACGGAAAGTGCTAACAACTAAATGAACTATAAAAAGGACTAAGAAATTAAAAATAATGAAAACAATGAGCAAAAATAAATAAAACTGTACCGTACTCAGTGGCCTCGGTGTCACTGACCTCCATAGTGGCGTTTGAGCAATATATCTATCAAAACATGGACTACTCAAACGCTCTCTATAAGAGCTTCAGTGTTAGTCTTTTAGCAAGGGGTACTTAAAATCCACCATATATGGCTCAAGTGCTCTTGGTTTCTCTGCATATTGGACAGATGTGAATGTTTGGGTGCTGTCGGAGCCATTAACAAGGGTGGTCTCCAATGGATCACTGAGATGGACCTGAAAATCTTACTCAAAAACACCTTGCATCATACATATATTAACACATTCCATATCATCTTGGGGTGAGTTTAATGCATCAAATATTTTGAATTCTATCTTCTCACCATTTACCGTCATATTGACAATACCCTTTTTCACACAAATATTTGTATCAGTAGTTCTCATAAAGGGTCTTCCTAAGACGGTGGGCGGAGGTAATGGCCTAGGACATTCTTTCATATCTAATACAATAAAATCAGCAAGTAAAATAAATTCAACTACCTTCACCATGACATCCTCAAGAATACCTCTAGGTCGTTTGATGCTTCTGTCTACCAGTTGCAAGGTGATGGAAGTTAGTTGAAGCTCTCCCAAACCCAGTGTCTTGAATACAGTATATGGCAGCAGATTGACACTCGGCCCTAGATCCAATAGTGCATGCTCAAAAAGCTGGTCACCCATCCTGCAAGGATTGGTAAAACTACCTGGATCTTTTAGATTTGGTGTAATTCCTTAACAACACTGCGCTTACCTCTTCAATTAAAGCCACTGTTTCATGCTCCTGAAACTTCCTTTTGTTAGTGCAACAATCTTTCAAAAATTTAGTATAAGCAGGAATTTGTCGAATTGCATCTAATAAAGGAATGTTTATCTCTACTTTTTTCAAAATTTCAAAAATATCAAGCAATTTATTCTCTTTCTTTGGCTTTACTAACCTTTGAGGGAAGGGTGGTGCATTCACCTTCTCAATCTCACTTACCTTTTATGTGGATGCTTTATTTGGAGATGCTTGTGCAGGCTCATCAACGCCTATGATCTTACCATATCTTAGAGTTGTCATAGCATTCAGTTGTTGATGCCCTCTTTGATTAGGTAGTGTTTGGGCTAGAAGTTCACCCTGCTTTCTTCCACTCAGCTCCTTAGCCAATTGCCTCATTTGTACCTCCAGTCTTTGAATGGCTTGCTCATGCTTTGCATTTGTTGGTCTTTTCTTAGTCCGAAATTGTCTTTCCTCTGTCATAAACTGATCTTGTGAAGTCATAAGTTGCTATTGTTGAGTGGCCAATTGCCTTACAAGGCTTTCTAGGTCACTCTTCTTTGATTCTGGGACTGGTTGGGCTGCTTATTAAGAGTTCCTTTGCGGCCCTTGAAGGTTCAATGCATTTTGATTGTTGCTCCATGAGAAGTTGGGGTGGTTCCGTCATCTAGGATTGTAGGTATTTGCATATGGGTTGTTCTTGGGAGGATAATTGTTCGGTCCCACATAATTCGCTTGCTTTGGATTTGTAGATGAATATAGAGGACATATCTTTGTATTATGATCAAAATAAGAACATATAGCACATACCTGGAGTGGTGTAGCTGGTGGACTAGGTGAGGGATTCTGAGTAGTCATGGCTTTAACAAGCAGATCTAGCTTCCTCACCACAGCAACTATCTGATTAGAGGATCCACCATTTAGAGTCACCTCACACATACCTTTTCTCTTAACTCCTTGTCTACCTCTAGAGGAGAATTGTTAGGTGTGCTCACTTAGTATCTAAAATAGCTCCATAGCTTCTTCACTGCTCTTTTCCATCAGCACACCTCCACAACCTGAATCCACAATACTTTAATTAGTATTACTCAAACCTTCATAGAAAGATTGTACCAGTTCATCCTGAGGTAGATTGTGATGTGGGCATTTGAGTAGTAGCTTACTGAAATGTCCCCATGCCTGAAAGATCAGGTCTCCATCCTTCTGTTGGAAAGATTGAATCTCTTTCCTAATTTGTCTTATCTTTTGAGCTGGGAAAAACTTCCTTAGGAACTTGCTGGCCAACTCTTCCCAAGTATGGATAGAAACTGTAGGCAATGAATTGTACCACATTTTAGTATTATCTTTTAATTAGAAAGGAAAAAGAATTAACATGATTCCCTCTTTGTCTAGGCCCCAGATATGCTGGAACTTGCAGAGATCAAAGAATTCCCGAAGATGCAAATGTGGGTCCTCAGCAGGTGTTCCCCTAAAATGAGTCAAAGCACTGAGTATCTATGGGGATATGTAATAATTGCCTTCTGCCTCAAGTTGATACGCAATGCATAGGGGCTGGTCGAGGTTCCATGGAATAAAGGATTGCTTCATGGGTCTTCACTCTGGTGGCGGTTGGTTGTCAAGCTGTTTCGCCATTTGTTCATCTCCCTCGAATTCCTCTTCTACCTCTTCAACGTTATCTCTAAGCCTTTGTCCAATGGTCTGCTCAAGCTCTATATCGAGGGGGAAGAAAGTTGGATTCCTCGATCAAAGTCTTTGCATGAATTAACTAGAACGCTTCAGTCCAGCAGCTTTAGTACTGCTGCTCGGGTAGTTTCTGCCTCGAGTGCGCTCGATCGCACCAAGTAGTGCGCTTGATTGTAGGGCTACAAATTACTTTACTATAGTACCTAAAACAGAACAACAGAAAATGAAAAAAAAAAATGAGGTTTTTGATAAAACAGAATAAAATAGAACAAAAGAAAAAAAAACTGAACGAAAAATAATCCTAAACAGAAATTTAGCGCAATCCCCGGCAACGGCACCAAAAACTTGTTGTGTAAAAATGTACCTAAATTAATAAGCAAATATTTGAACAATTTTACTTACAAGTGCACAAAGTCAATAGTAGCATACTGTGCAAAAAGATCATCTCCACAGGGATTGGTGAATTTCGCTTTAGAATCAGTTTCGCAATATAAAATGATAGAAATAAATATTGAGTTTGAATTTGATAATGATAGAAACATAGGGTTTTGATATCCATCACTAATCATACTTTCCCAATAAGTAACGTGCCAATGCTCTAACTATATTATAAATACCTAATGTTGTCAACCTAAGGGTATGGTGTATACTCCTTAAGCTATTGATTTCCATAAGCCATGAGTCAGACATGGTGTATACTCTAACTCTTTTCTTTCTTAAAGGATTTAGCATGGTATATACTAAGTTGTTCTTTAAGAGATCATAAGTTATGTGAAAATATACAAACACACAAGACCTAGGGCATGTTATATACTCCTGGTTTCCTATGTTGATTAACCCAAGAATCTGGTGTGGATTTCTTTTGTTACTATTGTTAGACCCAAGACTCGGTCATCCAAATTGATCTAACTAATTAATCCATACCACAGGCATATGCTGATCAGGCAAACACATATGAGGAATTCAATAAAACAGGTATTAATCAATTAAAGTATCATAATACAGCTATTGCAAAGGCAACAGTACTCATATATGGAAAAGCATAATTAGAGCTTCAGTCGAGCCCTATTAGGAAGTTAGTTACATATGGTAGTGATGTTACACATCTTCATAATGTAAACTAAAGAGAAAAGAATAAACCCGAAAAATACTGTGGAGAGGAGACGTCAATTCGTCTCCAAAGCTTAAAACTGAAAAGAATATCTCGTTTCTGTGTTTTACAGGCCTATTTATATGGTTTAAGGACATCGGGAAACCTTAATTTGTAAAAAAAAACTCTCCAAAAACTTTCCAAAACAAGCTCTGCCCTTTTTACTGCTCGACTAGTCTCGATCACATGCTTGTGCGCTCGAGATTTCTTCTTGCTCGCATGAGTGCTGGTGCGCTCGATCGAACACTTCTGTGCTCGATCACACTGTGTGCAGTTTCTATTTCTTCCAGTTTTTGTTCTCCAAACCAGATAATGCTCCATTTTCTTCAAGAACCTATAAAAACACAGAAAACACAAAAATGAAGTAAAATAGAATAAAATACGTAAACTAAGAGCTTAACAAATGTAAATTAAGGGGGTTAAATACGAATATTTAAACACTCATCATAGATCAAATGCATTGACAATATTGATCTACATAACCAAAAAAATAAGAAGAAATACATTGACAATAAAAGACGAGATAATGAAATTGAATCATACTACTATTATTGAGCTCGTTTAAAAGGTTGTTGTAGTATTCAATTCCGTCTTCGTTCACTCCCCCACTTAGCTTTCCTCCTGTAAGTAGTAAAAATTTGTTGGATAAATAGAAAAATGATGTTATAAAACAGTAATAAGATAGATTTCTTGACAAGAATAGAATTTTAACTATAGTAAGATATAATTTATCTTTTGTTTCATTTTGACATAAAATGAATTTGCATAAACAAGTTATTGAAATCGAAATAAAAAATAATGTTTGTAAATAAATTTTGGATTCGAATTATTTTTCATTTTTGCTATTATTAACTGGGTTTCATTTAATGATTACATCAAAATAATTGATGAAAATGACCATCTTACTTGGTAGAATTCTAGACCATCAGATTGAAAGTCTGTATCCATCTACGCCCATAGTTTTCAACATGGCATGTCAGGAAAAGAGAATATAAGAAAACTTGTATGGAATTTTGTTTTCACAGTCTTATGGTTTATCAGGCTCCAAATTGTGCATGTTTTCTATTTTCTTCATATATTGATGATGAAATAAAAGTAGGACCCCTTGAATATACACATCCCTTAATTAAATAATATTAAGAAGAAATTGAAAAATAAAAAAAGAAAGAAAATCTTTATTTTGCTTTGTTACCATACCTTGTAAAGTTTAAGTGAGCCACAGGCCTTATCTCCATTGCTCTCATCCGCTGTCTTTGCTGATATTTAGTAATGTGCATTACAAACAAACAGTTAAAGATTAAATAAAAATTAAAGTAAATCAATATGTTGCCTCAACTGCTCACTAGTATATATAAAAAAAAAATTATATGGATGACATCTCAAAAATCTTGGGAGAAGAATTTTGACATTTACATTGAAAAGCCGTATAATACCTGGTAAGATGATGTTGCTACAACAAAAATGAAATCGTTACATTCAGAAGTTATATTACAGTTCAACGGAGGATTTTCATTACAAGTTGGATCATTTTGGGTAGCTAAGACCCCCTCTAGCTCGCCTTTATATAGACGAGTTTTGAAAAAGTACAAACCCAATTAAGTCTAAATAGAGAGAGGCAAATAGAGGATTCCTTGCCATTTTCATATTCCACCACTTTTATTTTTTTTAATGAAAAATATTAAGGTGAGATTCTTAATTTCTTTGTTGTAGATCACATGTGTTTTTTTATTGATTTATATAGTCTGTCCAAAGAAGGAAGCTCACGTTGTATGGTAAGTTTGAATGAATTTATTAAACAGTAAATAAAATAGAAAATACTCTAGTTTTTCTCTATATTTTAACTAATTTTAAAATTAATTAATTAAGTATGGTTATGCTATATTTACTAAAAATCTTAATTATACAGGGGTTGCAGTAATTAAGTCAAAATCCCAGTGTCGATGCTCGTGAGGGAATCAGAACCGATGTGATTCATGTGTACGTGGCATCTAACCATAAGCTGTGTATCAGAAAATAAATTGTGGACAGGGTTAGCTATTATCCGTGACAAAGAAAGGAAAATATTGCATGGATGATGTGATGCTGCGGTGCTGGAGGATCATGCATTTTTTGACGAAAATATTTTTCTTTTGGTACTCCAGATTTTGTTTTAACGTACATTGTGAATGTTGGCTCTTCATTTTTGCAGTTAATTATTTATATTTCATCGACATTTTTTGTTCTAGATTTTGTTGGTAGTTCTAGATTTTGTTCAAATCTCCTTGCTAGTCATTAATAATAACAATAAAAACTATGTAAAAATATAAATCTAATAAAAAATATTAAAAAAAAATCACTAATGTATTATATGAGCTTAGTTAGTTTGGTCTCACATTGGTTTTGTAAAGTTTTGCCTCTCTTATTGGCTTGTATAAATAGAATAACTCCCTTGTGAGTAAATCCAATCATTCAATACAATTCTCATTTTTGTATTGTCTCCCTTCTTCTCTTAAATTCAATATTGTCTCAGAACCATAATTATTCTTAGTATATTAAGAGTTGAGTATGTTCTGTGATCCCAATGGAAGAGTGTCACAAAAGGCTTGATATCTACATTTGATAACAAAAAAAAAATAGAGTAATAAGTCATGTAGATCAAATGCATAGACAATATTGATCTACATAACCAATAAAATAAGAAGAAATACATTGACAATAAAAGACGAGATAATGAAATTGAATCATACGACTATTATTGAGCTCGTTTAAAAGGTTGTTGTAGTATTCAATTCCGTCTTCGTTCACTCCCCCACTTAGCCTTCCTCCTGTAAGTAGAAAAAATTTGTTGGATAAATAGAAAAATGATATTATAAAACAGTAATAGGATAGATTTCTTGACAATAATAGAATTGTAACTATAGTAAGATATAATCTATCATTTGTTTCATTTTGACATTATTATAAGCCCATTAACCATTAAAATGAATTTGTATAAACAAGTTACTGAAATCAAAATGAAAAATACAGTTCGGAAATAAATTTTAGATTTGAAATATTTTTCATTTTTGCTATTATTAACTGGGATTCATTCAATGATTACATCAAAATAATTGATGAAAAAGACGATCTTACTTGGTAGAATTCTAGACCATGAGATTGAAAGTCTGTATCCATCTACGCCCATAGTTTTCAACGTCCCAACATCCTCCTATAGCATGTCAGGAAAAGAGAATATAAGAAAACTTATATGGAATTTTGTTTTCACAGTCTTATGGTTTATCAGTCCCAAATTTTATTGAAATGAAAATGAAAACTTGATAGCTTAGCATAAATCTTATTTAAATGTTAATTATACATGATTGGCAAGGAAATGACATATTATAAAGATGACTGCTTTTGGGCTTACATGACAAGGACAGCCCAACAAAACTCTAACTTCTTGAATCATATTTGGTAATTAAAAAAAAAAGAATAACGGTCATTTATACGGCTTTTTTATATAAGAGATCTTGATTCGATCACCTTCCTCAATAATATACCCAAAAAAAAAATCATTGCGAATGATTAATGAAGGAATATAAGTGTATCTTTCATGGCATAACACATGTATATATATAACGATTTTTTTTCTTTATAACAATATATGGATTCATTTTGTATAGATAAAGAGACCTGGCCATCTATGAGTGAAAGTATCCCATACATTAAATGTTCTTCCTTCTACACCTTCAACCTGAGAAAATGAACAAAAAAAAAAATTGTTTGGCACTAGAATAAAAAAACTTGCTAACATATATATATGGATGACATCTCAAGAAACTTGAGAGAAGAATTTTGACATTTAGATTGAAAAGCCGTATAATACCTGGTAAGATGATGTTGCTACCCCAAAAATGAAATCGTTACCAAAACTACTCCGGTTAAACGTAGTAGTTATATTACAGTTAAAGGGAGGACTTTCATTACAAGTTGGATAATAATTATTACCGGACACTGAGAAAAGAAGAAGTAGAGAACTAAAAACTGATAGCTCGCTTGAATTCCCATGATCATTTTGGGTAGCTAAGACCCACTCTAGCTCGCCATTATATAGACGAGCTATGAAAAAGTACAAAGAAGGAAGCAAATAGAGGATTCCGTGTCATTTTCATATTCCACCACTTTTATTTTTTTTTAATGAAAAATATTAAGGTGAGATTCTTAATTACTTTGTTATAGATCACATGTGTTTTTTTTTATTGAAAAATATTCTAGTTTTTCTCTATATTTTAACTAATTTTAAAATTAATTAATTAAGTATGGTTATGCTATATTTACTAAAAATCTTAATTAAGTCAAAATCCCAGTGTCGTTGCTCGTGAGGGAATCAGAACCGATGTGATTCATGTGTACGTGGCATCTAACCACAAGCTGTGTATGAGAAAATCAATTGTGGACAAAGAAAGGAAAACTATTGCATGGATCATGTGATGCTGCGGTGCTGGAGGATCACATATTTTTTGACGAAAATCTTTCTTCTATTGTTGGTAGTTCTAGATTTTGTTCTAATCTCCTTGCTAGTCATTAATAATAACAATAAAAACTATGTAAAAATATAAATCTAATAAAAAATATTAAAAAAAATCAAATCGCCTTAAAAAAAACACTATGATTTGTATATGTATTGACGATGTTTGATTGGATATTTAAATCAACTTGCTTTAAGTTGGCTTAAATGACTAACCAAGCATATGGATTAAACATCATTAAGAAAAATTTTGTAAATATAGAGATGCAATTTTCAAACAAATTAGCTAACCCGAATCTACTCCTAATCTTAAAGGCAAAATATAAGTTTGCATCATATTTGCTCAAGGATTTTAAATTTTATTTAGAAATTATACTCTTCCTAAGCTCCCTAATTTTAGCCCATGGGTGTGTATAATTGATTACCTTAAGGTCACAATCATTTATGCTTAATCTCTACACTAAAGTAGGATCACGTGATGCTGCGGTGCATGGAGGCTCATGCTTTGTTGGAGGAAAATCTTTCTATTTCTGGTACTTTGGCACGGGGACGGGGTGGTTTCAGAATTGGTGGGAAATTAATGTGCATTTGCAGTTAGAAAATTAGTGTTACAGGACCGTATAAAAAGTTAATTTTACCGTCTTTTAATTGTTTTCAAAAATAATTCTATGGGGCACCATAAATTATTATATTTGTAAAAGCGGTTAATAATGAAACTATAATCCTATTAGACCATGGAAATTATTTTATTAATAATTTCATATATTAAAATATTTTTAATATATTTGTAATTATATTCCTTTTCACTTGTTAGGGTTTGAAATTCTTGAAGTCATCTTTGAAGTTCAGTACAGTACAAGCAAATGTTCTTTCTGGAGACACTGGGCATTAAATTTTTTTTTCCTGTTTTTGAGCTTCATTTAGTTTGGTCTTTGTAGCCATGATTATTTATTTGATCATTATTTTCTTTTAGCTTCACTCAAGATACGATCTATTGCTTATCTCATTGTATGGAACTCAAAATTCAAAATTTTAAATTTTTGGAATTTCTAAGAAGATTGTTGTTGGTAAAGTACTAGAAGTGTCTTTTTAAGTGTGTTCATTCTCAAGATTTTTTAATCAATTTTTATTAATGGAGATAGTATAAAAATATGTCTCTTAAAAATTGAGTTGAATACTTGAATTCTTATCAGATCTCATGGATAGTGATTGTTGTAGTTTAGTGATTGCTCAGTTTATTTCTTCTCCATGTCCTGTAATTTCTGGCTCCTACTCTTGCAAAATTTTCTTTGTTAGTGGCTGCTCCTTGTGCTTGGGAGAATCAATAGTCAACAACCCGATTTTGAATTCCCATCTCTTGTGGCCGATTTGCGTTTTTTCGATAAAATTGAGTATTTTCTTATAAAAAAAGAATAACTTTAATTATATAAGTAAAATTTAATCTTCAAAAAACTGATCAAGTTGATATAAAATATTCAAAGTTAATCATGATTTTTATTAGATAGAAATATTGGATAATTAACAATATATCAAGTCTATATGTTGTGTCATCCTGAAACTCGGTGTAGAAAAAGCTTGTTTATGATATTTATTATAAATACATCTAAAAATTTATTTATTAATAATTTGAATATGATAATTACTTTACCGCTTTATATTTTATTTTGTCGAGTTATAGCTTTATACTTGATAGCATTAATTTGAGACATTGTTGACAAATAATAAACAATTAATTTTTCCCTTTTAAAAAAATTGGGTCAGTGTAGGTCTGGGGTTTGAGTCATTCAGGTTCGGGTTGTTCGTGTTTCATATCATTAGGGTTTGGGTTCTCTTGGGTCATGGGTCACTAGGGCCTTGGGCTAGTCGGGTTTCAGGTCTGTTGGGTCTTGGGTCAATCGGGTCACGGGTCATTTCATTGTCGGGTTGTTTGGGTCTAGAATCATAATATTTTATTGTATTTCTGGGTTAGGATTGGTCGGGTCGGGTCAGGTCAGATTTTGCCACCTCTGTCCATATGAAATAAAAGTAAAAATTGATGTAATGACAACTTATCCATCACATATATAGAAAACTATGTATTATATTATTGTTCTATTTGCGTTTAGTTTCTCGACTTGTTTGATTTGGGTCGATCTAGTTTAATTAAAGAATATTTAATTTTATTACTTCGATTGATTTGGTCGCTTTAGTACTTGTTTTACGAAATTTTATGTATCGTCTACATCTTCGATGCTGATTAACAATAATTTTAGTTTTTTTACTATTCAGTAAAAGAAATTCTACTCAACACTAAAATTGAGTCTGAAATAGAAGGAGAAAATCTAAATCCATATAAATTTATCATTTCATGCCGGAGAGAATGTGATTGTGGTATTCCCTATAGAACATCATTATCATTTTATCCCCCAACTTGTAATAACTTTACTATTTAGTTAAATTAATTTGTATCCTTCTCGAAGTCCCTATAGCAATTTGTTTTATTTATCCTTAGGCGACATATGATCGAGACTTTAGGAGGCATGAGTAAGGTCATACGTATGAACAATATGTTGTTTGTTATCAGTAGTATTAGAGCTGAAATAAAGTAATTTGACATTATTGCCAATTTATTAACAAGTTACCGGAAAATATACCCAAAGCGGTCTATCGAAGTATAGATAAGACAGAGTAATGCTCTTTCTGCATTTATTTGAGTTTGCAAGTAGATAATATTAGATGAGGGAACACTTGATATATAGGAGAAATGATCTTCTTTATTTTTTTTCCTGGAAATATCCAACAGTATTATAGGAAGATCAGATTTTTTTATTGGAGAAAATCCAACGATAATATAGGAATCACATGGCGAGAACCATGTCATTCAAACTAGTTGTTGAAAGAGTGTCTAAAGATTGTTCTTTCTTGAAGAAATCTGTGTACCATAGAGCTGACTTTTTGGGTTGCCTATCTGAATAATCACTGAAATTCACGTAGTTCATACCGAACCGCACCGTGAAACCTAGACCAAATTCATAGTTGTCCATTAATGACCATGCAAAGTATCCTGCAACATTTGATCCATTCCTACACACACCAAAAAAGAAGAAAGAAAAGTCATGAATGTATCTTTTGTGTGACAAGAGAGAGAGAGAGAGAGAGAGAGAGAGAGAGAGAGAGAGAGAGAGAGAGACTTACTTGATTGCAGATTTAAGATGACAAAGATGGCTACAATGGCAATCAATCCTCCCGTAATCAGCAAGGGTGTCAGCAAGCGATAATGTGCCATTATCACTAAACCCTAAAAATATCCATATTTACTGTCAGTAATTAAATGAATATTTATATAGTGTTAGGAATAGGCTTACACGAGTGTTGTAATATACTACTCAACCTAGCATGGTGGATGTAAATTTGTTAAAATTCGAGTTAAATTTTGAGAGCTTAATGTTTTATAATCGTAATCATATGCTATAATGAGAAGGCAAGTAAGGATGATTTACCATTCTCTGTGATGTACGTAAGTGGATTATTGTACTTTTCTTTTATGTGCGTCAAAAGCTCTTGCAGTCCCCTCGGGTAATAGTAAAATGAAACTGACTGCAATATTTCAAATCAAGCTAATAAAGAAATTATCATAACTAAAGAGATATATTAATGAATAATTTTTTTTAATAATCAAGGAGGAGGACGAAGAATGACAAAATTCTAATATATTAACACATGATAAAGTACTTGATATAACTTAAGTTGATGAAAGTCAGAACAAAGAGCCGTAAGGTGTGAAAATAAATTTTACAAAAGTCATCCATTTGTAATAGGAAGGATGTCCAAGTAATATAATGACTTACATTAGGAGACCACATTAAAATTAAATTCATATGCATGATTTTGTATATGTAAATTATCTATATAAACATAAAAGAATAGTATGAAATGTTTGACTAAGTTGATTCATACCGGTACACCGATGGGGGTACCATTAGGAGCGAACCCTATAACAAAAAAAAATTAATTCTTTGTCTTATTAGTAAACATGAAAAGTTTTCTCCAATAATTCTTAATAATTACTTGGAAGTGTTGATATATCTATACTTACATGTAGTTTTAAAACGTTTATCAGTATCGTAACTAGGGTTTTTGAGATCAGGTGGTGGGTCTGATGCATCAATTGTATATTCGGTAACATAGTAGTTTAAACCGAGAAAATCAAGTGAGCCCTTTAATAGCTTGCTTTGAGTTGGTGAGAATTTTGGAAGTCGAGATCCAACAAGCTTTTTCATGATATGTGGGTAGTTACCTCTGGTCAATGGTTCCATAAACCTACAAAAATACAAATAGAAATATATAATGAAACACTAAATTAATACCCAAAAAATAAGTCTAGGTGGTCCGACATATAATGTGCAACAAAAAGGAAATAGTACGTCAAAGTGATAAATATCATTATGGTTCCAATTTTATTGAAAGTAAAACAAGGACACATGAGACCCTTTTTGGTGATTTCGATATGAAACTAAGGAATATGGGGATAACAAAAGATGAGATTCTGAGTGAACCCAATGAGGTTTATTTTGGCCGGAGTAAAAGCGAGATGAATAGATAGTAAAGTTAATTTCGGGAGAGAGAGAGAGAGAGAGAGAGTAAAAAAACATATTTTGTAATAATATTATTCTTTTTAATATAATTTATTTATAAGGACACAAAAAAAATTATCACATAAATGATGTGTCACTGATGGTGTATAGACTCTATACGTTGTCAATAGATAAAATACAAACTCTTGTGTAAGAATATAACAAAGTATACTTCAAGACTGTGAGGGTGGGAATGGGAGTGGGGGTGGAGGGAAGGCCCTGCCTACAATAGTAAACCTTACACAGAACTAGAACATACCATCCAAAAATGAATTCAAAGGCTCGTTCAGCAGCATCACGGTTTTTCTTTGTATTATTCCACGGTTTAAACCATCTAGCAATTAGTGTGGTGCCTATCTTTCCCTTTTGATGTTTCTGCACAAATTAATTCTTTTGTTAATAAAAAAATATATTCTATTATCTATTCACATTGAGAAAGTAATTTTTTATTCTAGAAAAACATAGTGGCAAAGGAAACATACTAGTTTTTTTTTTCTTAAAATGTATACATTGTTGTATTTTAAACATTATGGTGCCTATATTAGAACCTGATATTTTTTTCGATACAAATCTACGGTTGTTGCATGAGCAAGAAGTTGGTGGTGTGTTGTCAAATATGGTTCTGTCCCCGAATCTCCTCCATCTGGGCAACCTGTACATCGACCAGTTGGTCCCATCCGTAAAACCTTTTTGACTTACGGTAAATGGTTGATTTAATGTGATCCAATGCTTTACTCTATCACCAAATCTTTGGAAGCAAAGATCTGCATAATCTTTGAAATCATTCCTACATATCGAGCATAAAAGGAATATTAGACCTTTCATTTTGAGTAAAATAAATTCAAACGAGAAAACTAATTGAAATATAAAATATCACACTGTAAAAGTAAAAAAAAGAAACTAGATGATACTTTCGAAAACAACTGTTATTACACTATTAATGAGTTTTCGATTCGTTTGCTTAAAAATTGTTTTCCCAAACTATGTGTTGAAGTTTGGTGGGGGTCAATATATTCAAGTAATTGTTGATTTTTAACCATTATGCTATATATATTAAAAGGGTTGCAAGAGCTTTGGGGAGGCATGGCCTATGATTGGTTTCGCCACATAATATATAAAAGCAAAACAAAAATTTATCAATTTAATATAGCAAATGATCAGGTTGATTGTTCAAAGAATGAGAATGAATCACTTACACAATGCGAGGACTCAAGAAACCTCCGTACTCATCTTGTAAGATTTGAGGAAGAGCCCAATGGAAGAGTGTCACAAAAGGCTTGATATCTACACTTGATAACAAAAGAAAAATAGAGTAATAAGTCATGTGGATCAAATGCATTGACAATATTGATCTACATAACCAATAAAATAAGAAGAAATACATTGACAATAAAAGACGAGATAATGAAATAACAAGAACTACGGAGTATATGCGGTATAATTAAAGAAATAACAAAACAACTGTGGGGAGAGGGGAAAATTGTTAAGAATGGAGGAGCAAGGAATAAGCTGTGTGTTGTGGTGGTGAGTGTGAACAGTGGTGCACGGTGGTTAGGGGTGACGTGAGTGGTGGCGTGAGTGGCGACGTGAGAGTGGGTGCAATCAGTACCAACACTAAGAGTGCTGAGTGCGGCGAGAGAGCGAGTGCGAGTGAAGGGATTGAAAGTGATAGTGAGGTAAAGAAAATGACATAAATAAACATGTGACTTTCTACCCTGAGTGCGCTCGATCACACTTGTGTGCAAGCGTATGCATGTGATTGCACTCGCGCGCCATTGAGCACATGGCAAGGTTAGTGCGCTCGATCGCAAGGACAGAAAGTGCTAACAACTAAATGAACTACAAAAAGGACTAAGAAATTAAAAATAATGAAAACGATGAGCAAAAATAAACAAAACTGTACTGTACTCAGTGGCCTCGGTGCCACTGACCTCCATAGTGGCGTTTGAGCTATATATCTATCAAAACATGGACTGCTCAAACGCTCTCTATAAGAGCTTCAGTATTAGTCTTTTAGCAAGGGGTACTTAAAATCCACCACATGTGGCTCAAGTGCTCTTGGTTTATCTGCATATTGGACAGATGTGAATGTTTGGGTGCTGTCAGAGCCATGAACAAGGGTGGTCTCCAATGGATCACTGAGATGGACCTGAAAAGCTTGCTCAACAACACCTTGCATCATACATATATTAACACAATCCATATCATCTTGGGGTGAGTTTAATGCATCAAATATTTTGAATTCTATCTTCTAACCATTTACCGTCATATTGATAATACCCTTTTTCACACAAATATTTTTATTGATAGTTCTCATAAAGGGTCTTCTTAAGATGGTGGGCAGAGGTAATGGCATAGGACATTCTTTCATATCTAATATAATAAAATCAGCAGGTAAAATAAATTCATCTACCTTGACCAAGACATCCTCAAAAATACCTCTAGGTCGTTTTATGCTTCTATCTGCCAGTTGCAAGGTGATGGAAGTTGGTTGAAGCTCCCCCAAACCCAGTGTCTTGAATACAGTATATGGCAGCAGATTGACACTCGGCCCTAGATCCAATAGTGCATGCTCAAAAAGCTGGTCACCCATCCTGTAAGGACTGGTAAAACTACCTAGATCTTTTAAGTTTGGTGATAATTTCCTTAACAACACTGCACTTACCTCTTCAGTTAAAGCCACTGTTTCATGCTCATGAAACTTCATTTTGTTAGTGCAACAATCTTTTAAAAATTTAGTATAAGCAGGAATTTGTCGAATTACATCTAATAAAGGAATGTTTATCTCTACTTTTTTCAAAATTTCAAAAATATCAAGCAATTTATTCTCTTTTTTTGGCTTTACTAACCTTTGAGGGAAGGGTGGTGCATTCACCTTCTCCATCTCACTTACCTTTGATATGGATGCTTTATTTGGAGATGCTTGTGCAGGCTCATCAGTGCCTATGATCTTACCATTTCTTAGAGTTATCATAGCATTCAGTTGCTGATGTCCTCTTGGTTTAGGTAGTGTTTGGGCTGGAAGTTCACCCTGCTTTCTTCAACTCAGCTCCTTAGCCAATTGCCCCACTCGTACCTCCATTCTTTGAATGGCTTGCTCATGCTTTGCATTTGTTGGTCTTTGCTCAGTCCGAAATTGTCTTTCCTCTGTCATAAACTGATCTTATGAAGTCATAAGTTGCTATTATTGAGTGGCCAATTGCCTTACAAGACTTTCTAGGTCACTCTTCTTTGATTCTAGGACTGGTTGGGATGCGTATTGGGAGTTCCTTTACGGCCCTTGAAGGTTCAAGGCATTTTGATTGTTGCTCCATGAGAAGTTGGGGTGGTTCCGTCATCTAGGATTGTAGGTATTTGCATATTGGTTGTTCTTGGGAGGATAATTGTTCGGTCCCACATAATTCGCTTGCTTTGGATCTACAGATGAATATAAAGGACATATCTTTGTATTATGATCAAAATGAGAACATATAGCACATATCGGGAGTGGTGTAGCTGGTGGACTAGGTGAGGGGTTCTGAGCAGTCATGGCTTTAACAAGCAGATCTAGCTTCCTCTCCACAGCAACTATCTGATTAGAGGATCCACCATTTAGAGTAACCTCATACATACCTTTTCTCTTAACTCCTTGTCTACCTCTAGAGGAGAATTGTTGGGTGTGCTCACTTAGTGTCTAAAACTGCTCTATGGCTTCTTCACTGCTCTTTTCCATCAGCACACCTCCACAACCTGAATCCACAATACTTTTATTAGTATTACTCAAACCTTCATAGAAAGATTGTACCAATTCATCCTGAGGTAGATTGTGATCTGGGCATTTGAGTAGCAGCTCATTGAAATGTCCCCATGCCTCAAAGATCAGGTCTCCATCATTCTGTTGAAAAGATTGAATCTATTTCCTAATTTGTCTTGTCTTTTCAGCTGGGAAAAACTTCCTTAGGAACTTGCTAGCCAACTCTTCCCAAGTATGGATAGAAACTGTAGGCAATGAATTGTACCACATTTTAGCATTATCTTTTAATTAGAAAGGGAAAAGAATTAACATGATTCCCTTTCGGTCTAGGCCCCAGATATGCTGGAACTTGTAGAGATCAAAGAATTCTCGAAGATGCAAATGTGGGTCCTCAGCAGGTGTACCCCTAAAATTAGTCAAATCACTGAGTATCTATGGGGATATGTAATAATTGCCTTCCGCCTCAGGTTGATACGCAATGCATGGGGGCTGGTCGAGGTTCCATTGAATAAAGGATTGCTTCATGGGTCTTCGCTCTGGTGGAGGTTGGTTGTCAAGTTGTTCCGCCATTTGTGCGTCTCTCTCGAATTCCTCTTCTACCTCTTCAATGTTGTCTCTAAGCCTTTGTCCAATGGTCTGCTCAAGCTCTATATCGAGGGGAAAGAAAATTGGATTCCTTGATCAAAGTCCTTGCATGAATTAACTAGAATGCTTCAGTGCATCAGCTTTAGTACTGCTGCTCGGGTAGTTTCTGCCTAGAGTGCGCTCGATCGCACCAAGCAGTGCGCTTGATTGTAGGGCTACAAATTACTCTGCTCTAGTACCTAAAACAGAACAACAGAAAACGAAAAATAAATTAGGTTTTTGATGAAACAGAATAAAATAGAACAAAAGAAAAAAAAAACTGAACGAAAAATAATCCTAAACAGAAATTTAGTGCAATCCCCGGCAACGGCGCCAAAAACTTTCTGTGCAAAAATATACCTAAATTAATAAACAAATATTTGAACAATTTTACTTGCAAGTGCACAAGGTCAACAGTAGCATAGTGTGCAAAAAGATCATCTCCACAGGGATTGGTGAATTTCGCTTTAGAATCAGTTTCGCAATATAAAATGATATAAATAAATATTAAGTTTGAATTTGATAATGATAGAAACATAGGACTTTGATATCCATCACTAATCATACTTTCCCAATAAGTAATGTGCCAATGCTCTAACCATAATATAAATACCTAATGTTGTCAACCTAAGGGTATGGTGTATACTCCTTAAGCTATTGATTTTCATAAGCCATGAGTCAGGCATGGTGTATACTCTAACTCTTTTCTTTCTTAATGGATTTAGCATGGTATATACTAAGTTGTTCTTTAAGAGAGCATAAGTTATGTGAAAATCGACAAACACACAAGACCTAGGGCATGTTATATACTCCTGGTTTCCTATGTTGATTAATCCAAGAATCCGACGTTATTATTGTTAGACCTAGGACTCGGTCAACCAAATTGATCTAACTAACTAATCCATACCACAGGCATATGTTGATCAGGCAAACACATATGAGGAATTCAATAAAACAGGTATTAATCAATTAAAGCATCATAATACAACTATTGCAAAGGCAACAATACTCAAATATGGAAAAGAATAATTAGAGCTTCAGTTGAGCCCTATTAGGAAGTTAGTTACACATGGTGGTGATGTTACACATCTTCATAATGTAAACTAAAGAGAAAAGAATAAACCCGAAAAATACTTTAGAGAAGAGACGTTAATTCGTCTCCAAAGCTTAAAACTGAAAAGAAGATCTTGTTTCTGTGTTTTACGGGCCTATTTATATGGTTTAAGGACATCAGGAAACCTTAATTTGTAAAACAAAACTCTCCAAAAATTTCCAAAACAAGCTCTGCCCTTTTTACTGCTCGAGTGCGCTCGATCACATGCTGGTGCGCTCGAGTGCAATGTTGAACTCGAGATTTCTTCTTGTTCGTACGAGTGCTAGTGCGCTCGATTGAACACTTCTGTGCTCGATCGCACTGTATGCAGTTTCCAATTCTTCCAGCTTTGTTCTCCAAACCAGATAATGCTCCATTTTCTTCAAGAACCTATAAAAACACAGAAAACACAAAACTGAAGTAAAATGGAATAAAATACGTAAACTAAGAGCTTAACAAATGTAAATTAAGGGGCTTAAATAAGAATATTTAAGTACTCATCATAGATCAAATGCATTGACAATATTGATCTACATAACCAAAAAAATAAGAAGAAATACATTGACAATAAAAGACGAGATAATGAAATTGAATCATACTACTATTATTGAGCTCGTTTAAAAGGTTGTTGTAGTATTCAATTCCATCTTCGTTCACTCCCCCACTTAGCTTTCCTCCTGCAAGTAGTAAAAATTTGTTGGATAAATAGAAAAATGATGTTACAAAACAGTAATAAGATAGATTTCTTGACAAGAATAGAATTTTAACTATAGTAAGATATAATCTATCATTTGTTTCATTTTGACATATAATGAATTTGCATAAACAAGTTATTGAAATCAAAACAAAAAATAGTGTTTGGAAATAAATTTTGGATTTGAATTATTTTTCATTTTTGCTATTATTAACTGGGTTTCATTTAATGATTACATCAAAATAATTGATGAAAATGACGATCTTACTTGGTAGAATTCTAGACCACGAGATTGAGAATCTGTATCCATCTACGCCCATAGTTTTCAACATCGCAACATCCTCCTATAGCATGTCAGGAAAAGAGAATATAAGAAAACTAATATGGAATTTTGTTTTCAGATTCTTATGGTTTATCAGGCTCCAAATTGTGCATGTTTTTTCTTTCTTCATATATTGATGATGAAATAAAAGTAGGGCCCCTTGAATATACACATCGCTTAATTAAATAATATCAAGAAGAAATTGAAAAATTAAAAAAAAAAGAAAGAAAATCTTTATTTTGCTTTGTTACCATACCTTGTAAAGTTTAAGTGAGCCACAGGCCTTATCTCCATTACTCTCATCCGCTGTCTTTGCTGATATTCAGTAATGTACATTACAAACAAAGAGTTAAAGATTAAATAAAAATTAAAGTAAATCAGTATGTTGCCTCAACTCATCACTAGTATATATAAAAAAATAGATTAAATTTAACCTGTTAATGAAATACATAATTCTTGAGCAAATGATCCTCTAATCCATTAGAACATAGATATAGCATTTTTTTCCAGTGATCGGGTTAAATTCTATTGAACTATTATTAATTGCTTGAAAACTCGATATCTTAGCTTAAATCTTATTTAAATGTTAATTATACATAATTGGCAAGGAAATGACATATTACAAAGATGACTGCTTTTGGGCTTACATGACAAGGACAGCCCAACAAAACTCCAACTTCTTGAATCATATTGGGTAATTAAAAAAAAAAAAGAATAACGGTCATCTATACGACTTTTCTATATAAGAGATCTTGATTTGATCACCTTCCTCATCAATGTACAAAAAAAATCATTACGAATGATTAATTAAGGAATATAAATGTAACTATCATGGCATAACATATATATATATATATATATATAACCATTTTTTTTCTTTATAACAATATATGGATTCATTTTGTATAGATAAAGAGACCAGGACATCTATGAGTGAAAGTATCCCATACATTAAATGTACTTCCTTCTACTCCTTCATCCTGAGAAAATGAACAAAATTATTTTTTTGGTACTAGAATAAAAAAACTTGCTAACATATATGGATGACATCTCAAAAAACTTGAGAGAATAATTTTGACATTTACATTGAAAAGCCGTATAATACCTGGTAAGATGACATTTACTTGAATTCTTATCAGATCTCATGGATAGTGATTGTTGTAGTTTAGTGATTGCTCAGTTTATTTATCAATTTAATATAGCAAATGATCAGGTTGATTGTTCAAAGAATGAGAATGAATCACTTACACAATGCGAGGACTCAAGAAACCTCCGTACTCATCTTGTAAGATTTGAGGAAGATCCCAATGGAAGAGTGTCACAAAAGGCTTGATATCTACACTTGATAACAAAAGAAAAATAGAGTAATAAGTCATGTGGATCAAATGCATTGACAATATTGATCTACATAACCAATAAAATAAGAAGAAATACATTGACAATAATAGACGAGATAATGAAATTGAATCATACTACTATTATTGAGCTCGTTTAAAAGGTTGTTGTAGTATTCAATTCCGTCTTCGTTCACTCCCCCACTTAGCCTTCCTCCTGTAAGTAGTAAAAATTTGTTGGATAAATAGAAAAATGATATTATAAAACAGTAATAGGATAGATTTCTTGACAAGAATAGAATTGTAACTATAGTAAGATATAATCTATCATTTGTTTCATTTTGACATTATTATAAGCCCATTAACCATTAAAATGAATTTGCATAAACAAGTTATTGAAATCAAAATGAAAAATAAAGTTCGGAAATAAATTTTGGATTTGAATTATTTTTCATTTTTCCTATTACTAACTGGGATTCATTCAATGATTACATCAAAATAATTGATGAAAAAGACGATCATACTTGGTAGAATTCTAGACCATGAGATTGAAAGTCTGTATCCATCTACGCCCATAGTTTTCAACATCGCAACATCCTCCTATAGCATGTCAGGAAAAGAGAATATAAGAAAACTTATATGGAATTTTGTTTTCACAGTCTTATGGTTTATCAGGCCCAAATTTTATATTTTTTTTTTAGTTTTTTTTTCATATATTGATGATGAAATAAAAGTACGGCCCCTTGAATATACACATCCCTTAATTAGATAATATCAAGAAGAAATTGAAGAATAAATAAAGAAAGAAAATCTTTATTTTGCTTTGTTACCATACCTTGTAAAGTTTAAGTGAACCACAGGCCTTATCTCCATTAGTCTCATCCGCTGTCTTTGCTGATATTCAGTAATGTGCATTACAAACAAACAGTTCAAGATTAAATAAAAATTAAAGTAAATCAATATGTTGCCTCAACTGCTCACTAGTATATATAAAAAAAATTTAAATTAAATTTAACCTCTTAAGAAAATATATAATTATAATGAAATACAAAATTCTTGAGCAAATTATCCTATAATCCATTAGAACATACATATATAATTTTTTGCCAGTTATCGGGTAAAATTCTATTGAACTATTATTAATGGCTTGAAAACTTGACAGCTTAGCATAAATCTCATTTAAATGTTAATTATACATGATTGGCAAGGAAATGACATATTATAAAGATGACTGCTTTTGGGCTTACATGACAAGGACAGCCCAACAAAACTCCAACTTCTTGAATCATATTTGGTAATTAAAAAAAAAATATAACGGCCATTTATACGGCTTTTTTATATAAGAGATCTTGATTCGATCACCTTCCTCAATAATATACCCAAAAAAAAATCATTGCGAATGATTAATGAAGGAATATAAGTGTAGCTTTCATGGCATAACACATGTATATATATATAACCATTTTTTTTCTTTATAACAATATATAGATTCATTTTGTATAGATAAAGAGACCTGGCCATCTATGAGTGAAAGTATCCCATACATTAAATGTTCTTCCTTCTACACCTTCAACCTGAGAAAATGAACAAAAAAAAAATTGTTTGGCACTAGAATAAAAAAACTTGCTAACATATATATATGGATGACATCTCAAGAAACTTGAGAGAAGAATTTTGACATTTAGATTGAAAAGCCGTATAATACCTGGTAAGATGATGTTGCTACCCCAAAAATGAAATCGTTACCAAAACTACTCCGGTTAAACGCAGTAGTTATATTACAGTTAAAGGGAGGACTTTCATTACAAGTTGGATAATAATTATTACCGGACACTGAGCAAAGAAGAAGTAGGAGAACTAAAAACTGATAGCTCGCTTGAATTCCCAAGATCATTTTGGGTAGCTAAGACCCCCTCTAGCTCGCCTTTATATAGACGAGCTATGAAAAAGAACAAATAAATTTGTACCCCAATTAAGTCTAAATAGAGAGAGGCAAATAAAGGATTCCGTGTCATTTTCATATTCCACCACTTTTATTTTTTTTTTAATGAAAAATATTAAGGTGAGATTCTTAATTACTTTGTTATAGATCACTTGTGTTTTTTTATTGATTTATATAGTCCGTCCAAAGAAGTTAGAAAATTAGTGTTACAGGACCGTATAAAAAGTTAATTTTACCGTCTTTTAATTGTTTTCAAAAATAATTCTATGGGGCACCAAAAATTATTTTATTTGTAAAAGCGGTTAATAATGAAACTATAATCCTATTAGACCATGGAAATTATTTTTTTAATAATTTCATATATTAAAATATTTTTAATATATTTGTAATTATGTTCCTTTTCACTTGTTAGGGTTTGAAATTCTTGAAGTCATCTTTGAAGTTCAGTACAGTACAAGCAAATGTTCTTTCTGGAGACACTGGGCATTAAATTTTTTTTCCTGTTTTTGAGCTTCATTTAGTTTGGTCTTTGTAGCCATGATTATTTATTTGATCATTATTTTCTTTTAGCTTCACTCAAGATACGATCTATTGCTTATCTCATTGTATGGAACTCAAAATTCAAAATTTTAAATTTTTGAAATTTCTAAGAAGATTGTTGTTGGTAAAGTACTAGAAGTGTCTTTTTAAGTGTGTTCATTCTCAAGATTTTTTAATCAGTTTTTATTAATGGAGATAGTATAAAAATATGTCTATTAAAAATTGAGTTGAATACTTGAATTCTTATCAGATCTCATGGATAGTGATTGTTGTAGTTTAGTGATTGCTCAGTTTATTTTTTCTCCATGTCCTGTAATTTCTGGCTCCAACTCTTGCAAAATTTTCTTTGTTAGTGGCTGCTCCTTGTGCTTGGGAGAATCAATAGTCAACAACCCGATTTTGAATTCCCATCTCTTGTGGCCAATTTGCGTTTTTTCAATAAAATTGAGTATTTTCTTATAAAAAAAGAATAACTTTAATTATATAAATAAAATTTAATCTTCAAAAAACTGATCAAGTTGATATAAAATATTCAAAGTTAATCATGATTTTTATTAGATAGAAATATTGGATAATTAACAATATATCAAGTCTATATGTTGTGTCATCCTGAAAATAGACAAACACACAAGACCTAGGGCATGTTATATACTCCTGGTTTCCTATGTTGATTAACCCAAGAATCTGGTGTGGATTTCTTTTGTTACTATTGTTAGACCCAAGACTCGGTCATCCAAATTGATCTAACTAATTAATCCATACCACAGGCATATGCTGATCAGGCAAACACATATGAGGAATTCAATAAAACAGGTATTAATCAATTAAAGTATCATAATACAGCTATTGCAAAGGCAACAGTACTCATATATGGAAAAGCATAATTAGAGCTTCAGTCGAGCCCTATTAGGAAGTTAGTTACACATGTTGGTGATGTTACACATCTTCATAATGTAAACTAAAGAGAAAAGAATAAACCCGAAAAATACTGTGGAGAAGAGACGTCAATTCATCTCCAAAGCTTAAAACTGAAAAGAATATCTCGTTTCTGTGTTTTACAGGCCCATTTATATGGTTTAAGGACATCGGGAAGCCTTAATTTGTAAAACAAAACTCTCCAAAAACTTTCCAAAACAAGCTCTGCCCTTTTTACTGCTCGATTGGTCTCGATCACATGCTGGTGCACTCGAGCGCAATGTTGCGCTCGAGATTTCTTCTTGCTCGCATGAGTGCTGGTGCGCTCGATCGAACACTTCTGTGCTCGATCACACTGTGTGCAGTTTCTATTTCTTCCAGTTTTTGTTCTCCAAACCAGATAATGCTCCATTTTCTTCAAGAACCTATAAAAACACAGAAAACACAAAAATGAAGTAAAATAGAATAAAATACGTAAACTAAGAGCTTAACAAATGTAAATTAAGGGGGTTAAATACGAATATTTAAACACTCATCATAGATCAAATGCATTGACAATATTGATCTACATAACCAAAAAAATAAGAAGAAATACATTGACAATAAAAGACGAGATAATGAAATTGAATCATACTACTATTATTGAGCTCGTTAAAAGGTTGTTGTAGTATTCAATTCCGTCTTCGTCCACTCCCCCACTTAGCTTTCCTCCTGTAAGTAGTAAAAATTTGTTGGATAAATAGAAAAATGATGTTATAAAACAGTAATAAGATAGATTTCTTGACAAGAATAGAATTTTAACTATAGTAAGATATAATTTATCTTTTGTTTCATTTTGACATAAAATGAATTTGCATAAACAAGTTATTGAAATCGAAATAAAAAATAATGTTTGGAAATAAATTTTGGATTTGACTTATTTTTCATTTTTGCTATTATTAACTGGGTTTCATTTAATGATTACATCAAAATAATTGATGAAAATGACGATCTTACTTGGTAGAATTCTAGACCATGAGATTGAAAGTCTGTATCCATCTACGCCCATAGTTTTCAACATGGCAACATCCTCCTATAGCATGTCAGGAAAAGAGAATATAAGAAAACTTGTATGGAATTTTGTTTTCACAGTCTTATGGTTTATCAGGCTCCAAATTGTGCATGTTTTCTATTTTCTTCATATATTGATGATGAAATAAAAGTAGGACCCCTTGAATATACACATCCCTTAATTAAATAATATTAAGAAGAAATTGAAAAATAAAAAAAGAAAGAAAATCTTTATTTTGCTTTGTTACAATACCTTGTAAAGTTTAAGTGAGCCACAGGCCTTATCTCCATTGCTCTCATCCGCTGTCTTTGCTGATATTTAGTAATGTGCATTACAAACAAACAGTTAAAGATTAAATAAAAGTTAAAGTAAATCAATATGTTGCCTCAACTGCTCCCAAGATTAAATAAAAATCTTGGGAGAAGAATTTTGACATTTACATTGAAAAGCCGTAATGTGCAACAAAAAGGAAATAGTATGTTAAAGTGATAAATATCATTATGGTTCCAATTTTATTGAAAGTAAAACAAGGACACATGAGACCCTTTTTGGTGATTTTGATATGAAACTAAGGAATATGGGGATAACAAAAGATAAGATTCTGATTGAACCCAATGAGGTTTATTTTGGCCGGAGTAAAAGCGAGATGAATAGATAGTAAAGTTAATTTCAGGAGAGAGAGTAAAAAAACATATTTTGTAATAATATTATTCTTTTTAATATAATTTATTTATAAGGACACAAAAAAAAAATTTATCACATAAATGATGTGTCATTGATGGTGTATAGACTCTATACGTTGTCAATAGATAAAATACAAACTCTTGTGTAAGAATATAACAAAGTATACTTCAAGACTGTGAGGGTGGGAATGGGAGTGGGGGTGAAGGTGGGAGTGGAAGGAAGGCCCGGCCTACAATAGTAAACCTTACACAGAACTAAAACATACCATCCAAACATGAATTCAAAGGCTCGTTCAGCAGCATCACGGTTTTTCTTTGTATTATTCCACGGTTTAAACCATCTAGCAATTAGTGTGGTGCCTATCTTTCCCTTTTGATGTTTCTGCACAAATTAATTCTTTTGTTAATAAAAAAATATATTCTATTATCTATTCACATTGAGAAAGTAATTTTTTATTCTAGAAAAACATAGTGGCAAAGGAAACATAATTTTTTATTCCACGGTTTTTTTTTTCTTAAAATGTATTTATTAAACATTACAGTGCTTATATTAGAACCTGATATTTTTTTCGATACAAATCTACAGTTGTTGCATGAGCAAGAAGTTGGTGGTGTGTTGTCAAATATGGTTCTGTCCCCGAATCTCCTCCATCTGGGCAACCTGTAAATCGACCAGGTGCATTGGTCCCATCCATTGGTCCCATCCGTAAAACCTTTTTGAGTTATGTTAAATGGTTGATTTAATGTGATCCAATGTTTTACTCTATCACCAAATCTATGGAAGCAAAGATCTGCATAATCTTTGAAATTGTTCTTACATATCGAGCATAAAAGGAATATTAGACCTTTCATTTTGAGTAAAATAAATTCAAACGAGAAAACTAATTGAAATATAAAATTTCACACTGTAAAAATTAAAAAAAGAAACTAGATAATACTTTCGAAAACAACTGTTATTACAAATAAAAGATTCTTTGTCATTTTCATATTTCACCATTTTTATTTTTTTTAATAAAAAATATTAAGATGAGATTCTTAATTCCTTTGTTGTAGTTCACATGTGTTTTTTTATTGATTTATATAGTCTGTCCAAAGAAGAAAGCTCACATTGTATGGTAAGTTTGCATGAATTTATTATACAGTAAATAATATAGAAAATATTCTAGTTTTTCTCTATATTTTAACTAATTTTAAAATTAATTAATTAAGTATGGTTATGCTATATTTACTAAAAATCTTAATTATACAGGGGTTGCAGTAATTAAGTCAAAATCCCAGTGTCGATGCTCGTGAGGGAATCAGAACCGATGTGATTCATGTGTACGTGGCATCTAACCATAAGCTGTGTATCAGAAAGTAAATTGTGGACAGGGTTAGCTATTATCCGTGACAAAGAAAGGAAAACTATTGCATGGATGATGTGATGCTGCGGTGCTGGAGGATCATGCATTTTTTGACGAAATTATTTTTTCTTTTGGTACTTCCAGATTTTGTTTTAACCTACATTGTGAATGTTGGCTCTTCATTTTTTCAGTTAATTATATATATTTCATCGACATTTTTTGTTCTAGATTTTGTTGGTAGTTCTAGATTTTGTTCTAATCTCCTTGCTAGTCATTAATAATAACAATAAAAACTATGTAAAAATATAAATCTAATAAAAAATATTTTTAAAAAAACACCGTTAATGTATTATATGAGCTTAGTTAGTTTGGTCTCACATTGGTTTTGTACAACTTTGCTTCTCTTATTGGCTTGTATAAATAGAATAGCTCCATTGTAAGTAAATCACAGCATTCAATACAATTCTCCTCTTTGTATTGTCTCCCTTCTTCTCTTAAATTCAATATGGTATCAGAGTCATAATTGTTCTTAGTATATTAAGAGTTGAGTATGCTCTGTGATTGCCACTATTAGTTGATCTTTCACATCAGAAAAGCTTCTAGCATATCATTTTCATACCTGTCAGGTCATCACTATAATCGGAGTCTCATTATCCATCGATATCATCTTCATCGCCGCTCCTGTTTTAGACACACTGCTGCCACGTCAGCTCTAAAAGTCATGTCAGCGCCACGTCACTACCATGTAAGCGCCATGTCATCAGTTAACCCCCATGTCACCGGTTTCTTGGAGGTTCACCTTCTTCTTTGCACCTATGGCTGAATTGGACTTACCCCAGGTCATTACTACTGTTCTGGATGAATCTAATTATGTTGTGTTAGCTCAAGAAATGTCTAGTTTCCTCCGTGGATGAAAATTGTGGCGTTACGTGACTGGAGATATCATTCAACCCAAGAAGAAGGACGACGAATATGCTGACAAATATGTTGACCGTCTAGAGGACTGGGATAGTAAAAATCACTAGATTCTCACATGGTTTCATGCCACTATTATCCCAGAAATCAAACTTCAAATTGGTACACTCCATACAGCTAAAGAAGCTTGGGATCTTCTCCAACACCGCTACACCAGGGCAGATATCTCAAATTGGTATCGTCTTCTTTCCACCCTTCATAGCATGCACCAAGAACCTGGACAAACTGTCAACAGTTTTCTATCTCAGATGACTGCCGTGTGGAACCAGTTAGCTCTCACTGAGCCAACTTGGGAATGCACAAAAGACACTGATGTTTATGGAAAGTATCGAACTGAGACACACATTATGCAATTCCTGATGGGCTTGAGAGAGGAATTTGAACCTATACGAGCTTCAATCCTACACTGGGGCGCGATACCTCCCCTAAACGACGTCCTTTCTGATCTACTCAGTGAGGGAACACATCTTGCCACATTACAAGGATCTCATACAGATGTTGCCCTTGCAGCACTCGTTCCTCCAAGGCAAACCCATACCAGAAGCCCTTATATTGCAGGTTTTGTCATTCACAAGGGCATGAATTATTCAAATGTCCTTCTCGCCTGTTTAAAGTCTGCAAAGAACCGGGTCACTATCTTGCAGACTGCCCTAAACTTCCATCCGAAAATCAGTCAAATGGCAACCAATATCGTTCTTGAGACTCATACAATCAGTTCTATTCCAAGCCAAAGAATACTGCTACTGTAGCCACTGATGCTACACCAACTTCATCTAGCTTTCCACCTGATTGGAGTGGTTTCTACACTGTTCTTACCTAGGCTCTAAATAAAACTGGTAACAATATAGCCATGTCAGCTCCACCAGGTACATCTCGATGGTATTTTGATTCTACCTGTTGCCATCACATGATTTCTGATGCCTTTATGTTTTCCTCTAAAACCTGTGATGAGCATGCACCTACTATTTACACTGCTAATGGATCAAATATGTTGGTCAACCACACTGGACATGTTGACAGTTCTCATTTGTCTCTCCCTGACACATATTTGGTTCCAAATTATACGCTTAACCTTATATCTGTTGGACAACTATGTGATCTTGGACTTGATTTGCATTTTTCTTCTACTGGTTGTCGTGTGCAGGACCCTTAGACAAGAAAACTCTTTGGAATTGGCCGTAAAGTTGGACGCCTCTTTGAGCTCACTCACCTCCAAGTCCCATCCTCACCATCACCAAACCAATCAGCCGTATCCATCCCAGCACTCTTACCCGTGGAATTGTGGCACTCTCGGTTAGGTCACACTTCATCCAACCCTTTACGTTCTCTTATTTCTAGTGGTCAGTTAGGTTCATTTCACCATGAGTCTTTTCATTGTATTCATTGTCAACTTGCAAAACAATCAGCTTTATCTTTTAATGAGAGTCAGTCTGTTTTCCTTGCATATTTTAATTTAGTACATTCTGACGTTTGGGGGCCTTCTCCTCATGCATCAATGGGTGGTGCTCACTATTTTGTTATATTTATGGATGACTATTCTCATTATACTTGGTTGTTTCTTATGAAAAGCAGATCTGAACTCTTTCAAATATATTCTAATTTTTCTTCTATGGTTCAAACTCAATTCTCTCGGAATATCAAAATTTTTTCTTCAGATAATGCAATAGAATATAAAGGTTGTGCTTTTCTAAACCTATTTCACAAAAATGGCACGCTCCACCACCGCTCGTGCCTTGGAACCTCCCAATAAAATGGACGAGTCGAACGCAAACATCGACGTATTCCTGACACTGTTCGTGCTCTACTCATTTCGTCATCATGTCCTGAGTGTTTCTGGGGTGATGTTGCCTTAACCGCAGTGTACACAATCAATTGTGTCCTTTCCCATACAAACCAGAATCAGTCTCCATTCGAGCGCCTTTTCGGTAAACCTCATAATTACTCTAACCTCAGAGTCTTTGGTTGCACTTGTTTTGTTCTTCGCAAACCACATGAACACAACAAATTACAACAAAGGGCTCATCTATGTTGTTTCATTGGTATGGTATTGAACATAAGGGGTATCGGTGCTGGGATCCTATTTCTAAAACTCTTCGTATCTCTCGTCAGGTCATTTTTCGGGAACATCAAATGTTCTCTTCCTTACGTCATTTGACATGTCAACCATCACTGACTCCAGATTCTTTACTGATCCATCTATTGAGTTATTTCCTAAGAATCCAGTTTTAGCTATTGTTGAGTCCACCTCAAAATCACCAACTGATATTACCCCTTCCGTTCCAGAACCACTAGCTGATCCTACCTCTCCAAACTCAGCTCCAGCTTCAAAACCATCAGCTGACCTTACCTCTCTAACTCAATCGGTCGTGCCCGAGGATATTCCTATATCTGATGAGTCTGCACCGACTCCCTCTGAGAGCAATCCTCCATATTACCCCTGCAGATCTACCAGGGTAACTCATCTCCCTTCTCATCTTGCTAATTACCATTGTGATTATCATTGTTTTTCAATTATACTTCATCTGCATGAGCCTCAATTCTATAAGGAGGCTAGTACTAATCCTCTTTGGCAGAAAGCAATTGATGAAGAACTTCAGGCCCTAGCTAAAACTCATACCTAGGATATTGTTGATCTGCCCCCTAGAAAAACTCCTATTGGGTGCAAATGGGTGTTTAAGATCAATATGCTTTCTGATGGCACTGTTGAACGATATAAAGCCCGACTTATTGCCAAGGGATTTGGTCAGGAATATGGCATTGACTATGAAGAGACATTTGCTCCAGTGGCAAGGCTCACATCTGTTCGTATACTCTATGCTATCGCCGCCATTCGAAGATGGACTCTGTTTCAAATGGATGTCAAAAATGCATTTCTCAATGGGGATCTTCTTGAGGAAGTCTATATGCATACCTCTCCCGGTTTAGATGCCCCTCAAAACAAAGTTTGTCACCTTCGTCGTGCCCTATATGGTTTGAAACAAGCTCCACGTGCATGGTTTGCCAAATTCAGCACTACCATTCATCAGTTGGGGTTCACATAGAGTGCTCATGATTCGGCTCTGTTTATCCACCACACTGCCAACGGTATTATCCTTCTTAAACTGTATGTGGATGATATAGTTATTACTAGAGATGATCTACATGGTATTTTTGAACTTAAAAAGTTTCTCAGTGGCTAATACGAGATGAAAGATCTTGGCGTGCTCACCTATTTTCTTGGCCTCGAAGTCTCATCTAGTTCTGATGGATTTTTTCTCTTTTAGGCCAAAGATGCCTTGGATCTCCTTTCCAAGGCTGGGATCACTGACTCAACCACTGCCACTACTCCTTTCGAGCTGAACGTCAGACTTACCCCAGTCGATGGTTCACCTCTTCAGGATGTCACTCTATATCGCCAATTGGTTGGAAGTCTTGTATATCTTACTGTCACTCGCCCTGACATTGCCTATGCCGTTCATCAAGTCAGTTGGTTCTTGTCTGCTCCTCGGATCACCCATTACTCGGCTGTTCTTCACATTCTTCGGTATATTAAGAGTATTTTATTTCGTGGGCTTCATTTCTCAGCACAGTCTACCCCCGTCTTACAAGCTTATTCTGATGCCGATTGGGCCGGAGACCCAACCGACAAACGTTCATCCACTAGTTACTGATTCTTTTTGGGAAATTCTCTCATTTCCTAGTGTAGTAAGAAATAAATTGTGGTTGCTCGCTCCAGTACTGAAGCTGAATATTGTGCCATGGCTGATGCAACTCAAGAACTTCTCTGGCTTCGATGGCTACTCACTGACATGGGTATCTCTTCTCCTGTTGCCACTATCCTACACTGTTACAACAGAAGTGCTATTTAGATCGCTCACAATAATGTCTTCTATGAGCGTACAAAACAAATCGAGAATGATTGCCACATCATCCATGATTACATTCTCCAGAATACGGTACGTTTACAATCCGTCAGTTCAGCCGATCAGACAGCTGACATTTTCACTAAGGCTCATCCACCCGGACACTTTCACTATCTGGTTTCCAAACTCAAGTTCACCTCCCACTTACCGCCTTGAGTTTGAGGGATGTTAATGTATTATATGAGCTTAGTTAGTTTAGTCCCACTTTGGTTTTGTATAGCTTTGCCTCTCTTATTGGCTTGTATAAATAGGATAGCTCCCTTATAAGTAAATCACACCATTCAATACAATTCTCCTCTTTGTATTGTCTCACTTCCTTTCTTAAATTCAACAAACACAATCAAATCACCTTAAAAGAAAAAAAAAAACAATGATTTATATACGTATTGGCGATGTTTGGTTGGATATTTAAGTCAACTTGCTTTAAGTTGGCTTAAATGTCCAACCAAACATATTGATTAAAAATCATTAAGAAAATTTTTGTAAATATATAGAGATGCAATTTTCAAACAAATTAGCTAACCCTAATCTACTCCTAATCTTAAAGCCAAAATATATGTTTGCATCATATTTGCTCAAGGATTTTAAATTTTATTTAGAAATTATACACTTTCTAAGCTCCCTAATTTTGGCCCATGGGTTTGTATAATTAGTTACCTTAAGGTCACAATCATTTATGCTTAATCTTCTACACTAAAGTAGGATCATGTGATACTGCGGTGCATTGAGGCTCATGCTTCGTTGGAGGAAAATCTTTCTATTTCTGGTGCCTTGGCACGGGGTAGTTTCAGAATTGGTGGGAAATTAATGTGCATTTGCAGTTAGAAAATTAGTGTTACAGGACCGTATAAATATTTAATTTTACCGTCTTTTAATTGTTTTAAGAAATAATTCTATGGGGCAACAAAAATTATATTATTTGTAAAAGCGGTTAATAATGAAACTATAATCCTGTAGGACCATGAAAATTATTTTATTAACAAACGAAAAATATTAAAATTGTTAGTTCCAGAACCACTAAAATTATTTTTATTAATGAAAAGATAATTACGCATAAAAGTGAAAGAGAATGATTTTCAAGTAAGAATTATAAGACCATAAAAGTGAGTTTTATTATCGTTACGATGATTTAGTCGTAATAATATTGAATAAGTATTCATATGAGATTACAAATTTTGATTTACTTATATGGAATTTTGTTTTCACAGTCTTATGGTTTATCAGGCCCAAATTGTATTTACACAAAGCGGTCTATCGAAGTATAGATAAGACAGAGTAATGCTCTTTATGCATTTATTTGAGTCTGCAAGTAGATAATATTAGATGGGGGAACACTTGATATACAGGAGAAATGATCTTCTTTATTTTTTTTTTTCTGGAAAAATCCAACAGTATTATAGGAAGATCAGATTTTTTTATTGGAGAAAATCCAACGATAATATAGGAATCACATGGCGAGAACCATGTCATTCAAACTAGTTGTTGAAAGAGTGTCTAAAGATTGTGGTTTCTTGACGAAATCCGTGTACCCTAGAGCTGACTTTTTGGGTTGCCTATCTGAATAATCATTGAAATTCACGTAGTTCATGCCGAACCCCACCGTGAAACCTAGACCAAATTCAAATTTGTCCATTAATGAACATGCAAAGTATCCTGCAACATTGGATCCATTCCTACACACACCAAAAAAGAAGAAAGAAAAGTCATGAATGTATCTTTTGTGTGACAAGAGAGACAGAGAGAGAGACTTACATGATTGCAGATTTAAGATGACAAAGATGGCTACAATGGCAATCAATCCTCCCGTCATCAGCAAGGGTGTCAGCGAGCGATAATGTACCATTATCACTAAACCCTAAAAAAATCTCAGTGTCGATGCTCGTGAAGGAATCAGAACCAGTGTGATTCATGTGTTCATGGCATCTAACCACAAGCTGTGTATCAGAAAATCAATTGTTGACAGGGTTAGCTATTATCCGTGACAAAGAAAGGAAAACTATTGCATGGATCATGTGATGCTGCGGTGCAGCAGGATCATGCATTTTTTGACGAAAATCTTTCTTCTTTGGGTACTTCCAGATTTTAATCTCCAACCTAGTCACTAATAATAACAATAAAAACAATGTGAACCTATAAATCTAATAAAAAATATTGAAAAAAAAAACAGTCAAATCACCTTAAAAAAAAAAAAAAAACACTATGATTTGTATACGTATTGACAATGTTTGGTTGGATATTTGCAAGTTGACTGAAATGTCCAACCAAACATAAGGATTAAAAATCATTAAGAAAAATTTTGTAAATATATAGAGATGCAATTTTCAAACAAATTAGCTAACCCTAATCTACTCCTAATCTTAAAGGCAAAATATATGTTTGCATCATATTTGCTCAAGGATTTTAAATTTTATTTAGAAATTATACTCTTCCTAAGCTCCCTAATTTTGGCCCATTGGTGTGTATAATTAGTTACCTTAAGGTGACAATCATTTATGCTTAATCTTCTACACTACAGTAGGATCATGTGATGCTGCGGTGCATGGAAGCTCATGCTTTGTTGGAGGAAAATCTTTCTATTTCTGGTACTTTGGCACGGGGACGGGGTAGTTTCAAAATTGGTGGGAAATTAATGTGCATTTGCAGTTAGAAAATTAGTGTTACAGGACCGTATAAAAAGTTAATTTTACTGTCTTTTAATTGTTTTCAAAAATAATTCTATGGGGCAACAAAAATAATTTTATTTGTAAAAGCGGTTAATAATGAAACTATAATCCTATATGACCATGAAAATTATTTTATTAACAAAGGAAAAGTATTAAAATTGTTAGTTCCAGAACCACTAAAATTATTTTTATTAATGAAAAGATAATTACGCATAAAAGTGAAAGAGATTGATTTTCAAGTAAGAATTATAGGACCCTAAAAGTGAGTTTTATTATGGTTACGATTATTTCGTCGTAATAATATTGAATTAGTATTCGTATGAGATTACAAATTTTGATTTACTTGTGCAGGAAATTAATACGAAAACTATAATCCCAGAAACCTTGAAAATAATTTTACTATCGAACAAAAAAATAGTGAAAGTTATGGTTTCAAGAATTTTTTTTTTTTAAAATGACTTTATGGAACCATCGCAACTATTTTAGTTGTAAAAACTTTTTTTTTTTTTTTTAATCGTTTTTCAATTAATTGGGTGGATTTTGGAGGGCCTAAAGTTGAGAGTCCACTGCATTGGTGCACTTGGCAATCAGCTTACTAATTGCAACTTATGGTTCTATTTACTTGGAATATTCTAGAAAACTTGTTGTCTAGCATGTTCATTGGTCCTCACATATGAACAATTTCTTTCCCACTTTTCTGTACATATGTTTTTATTTTTTATAGTATACTTAGAATATAGTTTTGTAGGATTTTGATCAAACAGACATTTTGGACTCTGGATCAAGAAAGTCAGATGTAGATTTGTATATGGATGAAAAGCAAATTAATCATCCGGTAGAGATTGATGTTTTACACTATTGAAAAGTGAATGAACTGAACGTCGATTTACAGACTATTTTTCCATGGCAATGGATGTATTGAGTGTTCCTATCACTACAGTTGCTTCCAAATCAATCTTTAGTATGAGGAGTAGGACTTTAGGCAAATGGAGAAGCATTATTCTTCCTGAACATGTGGAAGTTTTGATAACAACTCGTAGTTCAATAATTGGATATCATGGTTATAAGTAGGATATATAATTTTTTTTTTCAAGATTATGTGGTATTTGTCAAGTTAACATTATTTTTTTTAAAATAATGTTGTGATAAGCTATGGGATTGTTTACATAATTAGTACTATCTCTGTGGCATAATTTTTGTCACGTTTACTATTTAGCCAATTAAATGAATAATTTGTTTCTATTGATAAATCATCAAGAATATATAATTTTTTTTTCATACATACATAAATAGAGTTTAAAAGTAGCCAAAAAATAATATTTTTATTTTTCAAATAATATATATAAAATAATTAAAATCAAACTTAAGTAAAAAAAGTAATAAGTGACTAAAATTATGGGACAGAGGGAGTAATTCAATACTTTGTTCTATATATTTTTCATTGTTTATCCTAGAATACAATGATCAATTAGGTACGGCTGTGGACCTTTGAACTACCACTACTAGTGAAGGTTTAGGAGCTTCTAATATTATCTAGGAGAGTTTTGTCCTGTACCACACTACCCTAAGCTTGTATTTTTTGTGTATCATCAGATCATTAGTTTCATATATTAAAATATTTTATATATATTTGTAATTATGTTTCTTTTCACTTGTTAGGGTTTGAAATTGTTGAAGTCACCTTTGAAGTTCAAGACGGTCCAAGAAAATGTTCTTTTTGGAGACACTGGGCATTAAATTTTGTTTCCTATTTTTGAGCTTCGTTTAGCCTTGACTATTTTTTTGATCATTATTTTCTTTTACCTTCACTAAAGATACGATCTATTGCTTATCTCATTGTATGGAACTCAAAATTCAAAGTTAGTTTTAAATTTTTTGGAATTTCTAAGAAGATTATTGTTGGTAAAGTATTAGAAGTGTCTTTTTAAGTGTGTTCATTCTCAAGATTTTTTAATCAATATTTATTAATGGAGATAGTATAAAAATATGCCTTTCAAAAAATGAGTTGAATACTTGAATCCTTATCCGATCACAAGGATAGTTATTGTTGTAGTTTAGTGATTGCTCAGTTTATTTTTTCTCCATGTCCTGTAATTTCGGGCTCCTACTCTTGCAAAATTTTCTTTGTTAGTGGCTGCTCCTTGTGCTTGGGAGAATCAATAGTCAACCACCTGATTTTGAAATCCCATCTCTTGTGGCTGATTTATGTTTTTTTTTCAATAAAATTGAGTATTTTCATATAAAAAAGGAATAACTTTAATTATATAAGTAAAATTTTATCTTCAAAAAACTGATCAGGTTGATATAAAATATTCAAAATTAATCATGATTTTTATTAGATAGAAATATTGGATAAATAACAATATATCAAGCCTATATGTTGTGTCATCCTGAAACTCGGTGTAGAATATGCTTGTTTATGATATTTATTATAAATATATCTAAAAATATATTTTTTAATAATTTGAATAAGATAATTACTTTACCGCTTTATATTTTATTTTATAGCTTTATACTTTATAGCATTAATTTGAGACATTGTTGACAAATAATAAACAATTAATTTTTCTCTTTTAAAAAATTTGGGTCAGTTCAGGTCAGGGGTTTGAGTCATTCAGGTTCGGATTGTTCGAGTTTCATATCGTTAGGGTTTGGGTTCTCTTGGGTCATGGGTCACTAGGGCCTTGAGCTAGTCGTGTTTCAGGTCTGTTGGGTCTTGGGTCAATCGGGTCACGGGTCATTTCATTGTCTGGTTGTTTGGGTCTAGAATCGTAATATTTTATTGTATTTTTGGGTTAGAATTGGTCGGGTTGGGTCAGGTTATCTGGTCAGATCAAATTTTGCCACCTATGTACATATTAAATAAAAGTAAAAATTGACGTAATGACAACTTATCCATCACATATATAGAAAACTATGTATTATATTATTGTTCTATTTGCGTTTAGTTTCTCGACTTGTTTGATTGAGGTCGATCCAGTTTAATTAGAGAATATTTAATTTTATTACTTCGAATGATTTGGTCGCTTTAGTACTTGTTTTACGAAATTTTATGTATCGTCCACATCTTCGAGGCTGATTAACAATAATTTGCGTTTTTTTACCGTTCAATAAAAGAAATCCAACTCAACACTAAAATTGAGTCTGAAATAGAAGGAGAAAATCTAAAACCATATAAATTTATCATTTCATGCTAGATAGAATATGATTGTGGTATTCTCTATAGAATGTCATTATCATTTTATCCCCCAACTTGTAATAACTTTACTATTTAGTTAAATGATTTTGTATCCTTCTCGAAGTACCTATAGGAATTTGTTTTACTCATCCTTAGACGACATATGATCGAGACTTTAGGAGGCATGAGTAAGGTCATACATATGAACAATATGTTTTTAGTTATTAATTGTATTAGAGCTGAAATAAAGTAATTTGACATTATTGCCAATTTATTAACAAGTTACCGGAAAATATACACAAAGTGGTCTATTGAAGTATAGATAAAACAGAGTAATGCTCTTTATGCATTTATTTGAGTTTGCAAATAGATAATACTAGATGAGGGAACACTTGATATACAGGGGAAATGATCTTCTTTATTTTTTTTCCTCGAAAAAGCCAACAGTATTATAGGAAGATCAGATTTTGTTACTAGAGAAAATCCAACAATAAAATAGGAATCACATGGCGAGAACCATATCATTCAAACTAGTTGTTGAAAGAGTGTCTAAAGATTGTTGTTTCTTGATGAAATTCATGTACCCTAGAGCTGACTTTTTGAGTTGCCTATCTGAATAATCACTGAAATTCACGTAGTTCATGCTGAACCCCACCGTGAAACCTAGACCAAATTCAAAGTTGTCAATTAAGGACCATGCAAAGTATCCTGCAACATTGGATCCATTCCCACACACACCAAAAAAGAAACATATTAGATCAAACTTAGAATTACATGTCATACCCCACACAATTATGTGCTAATGTGCTCGTGTCAGATTAAATCAAACTTGTGATTTCTTAAATGCCTTAAAGTAAGTAATTAAACTTTCAAAAATTTATTATTTAGACCATGTGTTTTAGATTTTAAGCTTACTGATGAAATCTTATCACAATATTCGTTTAGGTCAACCAAAATTTTCAGAACAATATGAACATATATTTATCTTTTCAATACTAATTAAAAAAAAAAACTGGGACAGAGTGTGTGTGAATGTGTCTCCCATAACCCCAAACTTAAACTACACATTGTCCCCAATGCGTGAATAACATGGAAAGATCTAACCTGGGAGATGGAGAACTAGCTGGCTGGCATAGGTTATAGCACACCCCCAAACTTGAACTGATGTACACACCTTGTCCCTGAAAAAGAAAATCGAAAAACAAAAGATACTGAAAGAAAATACTTAAAAAGATAAATATTAACAAGAAATGTGAAAAATACTAAAAAAATAAAAGGATATGTTGTGGGGTGCCTCCCATAAGCGCAAAGTTTTATGTCTTCAGCCAGACAGTGCACCACTCTCACTGATGGTATCCAGGTGATGCGGAAGATGAGACACCAAGGCGGGAGGTAGCCAATCTAGAATGGCCCGTAGCATCGCTTTCTGCCTCGAAAAATGTGCCTCCAAACCATCGATACGCTGATGAACTAGTAATGTAGCCTCTTTATCCTCCTGTCGAATGTCAGAGAGCTCACACCGAAAAGAGGATATCTCATTGAGAATGTGCTGGTACTCAGTGGGTCCCATGTCAGTATGGTCCTCCTCCCATGTCTGGCTCGTTGCTGGGTCCTCGGTCTCTATAGGATCATTTTCCACTCTTTCAGCAGCAGGGGCATGTGTGACTAGCTCTGGGTCCACTGAGCCTTTCCAAAGAACGGGTGCTCGCAGACTGGTCCATCAATGAATGAGCCCTTAATTCCTTTTTTTCTTGAAAATGTAGTTGAGGAGGAATGGGAATGGGAGCCCCAATGCATTAGCTGTGGTGACCTGGTGTACATGTATATGGTCCCAGAATTTATATAGCTAGCCCCAGATGATAGCCGGGATAGAGTACCAGTGGCCTTTGTGGAATGCATATAACACCTGTAAGAACTGCTTATGCCTGAGGGTCTTGTGTCCCAATGGACACACATTCCGCTGAAGAATGGAATCCACGAGCCATAGTCATGGAGGCAACTTGGACCGGCTCCCAGCATTATTGTGACGATCGACGTACTGCCCAGCACACATGTCCTCAATGATGGAGGGCAAGGGAAAGGACTCCTGCTGCTTATCTATCTGGGCGTCCTCTAGAGGAGACTCATCAGAACAATGGAGGGTAGTAGCTATGTCTGAAGATGTCACGTCAATGTACTTGCCCTGAACCAATAAGGAAAAGACACCCTGCCTGCTGCAGTCGAAAGTCTAGTTCTCATAAAACTGGACCACGAACCGGGTGTAGGCCGTAGAGCATACAGGCTTGAACAGCCTCTTCAATCTGCGGTGCTTGAATTCCTGGACAGCCCATTGAATCATTTTAAAGTTCTTGAAGTCATCGTCTATATTGAATGTTATTTCGAAGAGGATCTCCCGTTCTTCAAAGCTGGGCTGAGAGGACTGTGTGCAGCTTCCTGAGGCACGGGAGGTGGAAGTAGTTTGCTTAGGCATCCTGGACAATGTTCTATAGAATTTGCGCTCGATCTCAGTAATGTGCGCTTGATTGCACTATGCTCATGCGCTCGATCGCACTACCCCTTACACTCGATCGTAATGAGTCAGGATTTTTCTCGAGCAGGTGGTGTGCCATGGTGAACCCACTTGTGCTCAATAATTCCTAGAGTGTTCCAACCTCCTGCAATTGCAAACAAAACCAACCACATAAACAAGAACTACGGAGTATATGCAGTATAATTGAAGAAATAACAAAACAACCGTGGGGAGAGGGGAAAATTGTTAAGAATGGAGGAGCAAGGAATAAGCTGTGTGTTATGGTGGTGAGTGTGAGGAGTGGATGTGAGTGTGAACAGTGGTGCACGGTGGTTAGTGGTGACGTGAGTGGTGGCGTGAGTGGCGGCACGAGAGTGGGTGCAATCAGTACCAACACTGGGAGTGCTGAGTGCGGCGAGAGAACGAGTGCGAGTGAAGGGATTGAAAGTGATAGTGAGGTAAAGAAAATGACCTAAATAAACACGTGACTTTCTACCCCGAGTGAGCTCGATCGCACTTGTGCACAAGCGTATGCGTGTGATTGCACTCGCGCGCCATTGAGCACATGGCAAGGTTAGTGCGCTCGATCGCAAGGACAGAAAGTTCTAACAACTAAATGAACTATAAAAAGGACTAAGAAATTAAAAATAATGAAAACAATGAGCAAAAATAAATAAAACTGTACCGTACTTAGTGGCCTCAGTGCCACTGACCTCCATAGTGGCGTTTGAGCTATATATCTATCAAAACATGGACTGCTCAAACGCTCTCTATAAGAGCTTCAGTGTTAGTCTTTTAACAAGGGGTACTTAAAATCCACCATATGTGGCTCAAGTGCTCTTGGTTTCTCTGCATATTGGACAGATGTGAATGTTTGGGTGCTGTCGGAGCGATTAACAAGGGCAATCTCCAATGGATCACTGAGATGGACCTGAAAAGCTTGATCAACAACACCTTGCATCATACATATATTAACACATTCCATATCATCTTGAGGTGAGTTTAATGCATCAAATATTTTGAATTCTATCTTCTCACCATTTACCGTCATATTGACAATACCCTTTTTCACACAAATATTTGTATCAGTAGTTCTCATAAAGGGTCTTCCTAAGACGGTGGGCGAAGGTCATGGCCTAGGACATTCTTTCATATCTAATACAATAAAATCAGCAGGTAAAATAAATTCACCTACCTTCACCATGACATCCTCAAGAATACCTCTAGGTCGTTTGATGCTTCTGTCTACCAGTTGCAAGGTGATGTAAGTTGGTTGAAGCTCTCCCAAACCCAGTGTCTTGAATACAGTATATGGCAGCAGATTGACACTCGGCCCTAGATCCAATAGTGCATGCTCAAAAAGCTAGTCACCTATCCTGTAAGGATTGGTAAAACTACCTGGATCTTTTAGCTTTGGTGTAATTCCTTAACAACATTACGCTTACCTCTTCAGTTAAAGCCACTGTTTCATGCTCCTGAAACTTCCTTTTGTTAGTGCAACAATCTTTCAAAAATTTAGTATAAGCAGGAATTTTTCGAATTGCATCTAATAAAGGAATGTTTATCTCTACTTTTTTCAAAATTTCAAAAATATCAAGCAATTTATTCTCTTTCTTTGGCTTTACTAACCTTTGAGGGAAGAGTGGTGCATTCACCTTCTCAATCTCACTTGCCTTTTATGTGGATGCTTTATTTGGAGATGCTTGTGCAGGCCCATCAGCACCTATGATCTTACCATTTCTTAGAGTTGTCATAGCATTCAGTTGCTGATGCCCTCTTGGATTAGGTAGTGTTTGGGCTAGAAGTTCACCCTGCTTTCTTCCACTCAGCTCCTTAGCCAATTGCCTCATTTGTACCTCCAGTCTTTGAATGGCTTGCTCATGCTTTGCATTTGTTGGTCTTTGCTCAGTCCGAAATTGTCTTTCCTCTGTCATAAACTGATCTTGTGAAGTCATAAGTTGCTGTTGTTGAGTGGCCAATTTCCTTACAAGACTTTTTAGGTCACTCTTCTTTGATTCTTGGACTGGTTGGGCTGCTTATTAGGAGTTCTTTTGCGGCCCTTGAAGGTTCAAGGCATTTTGATTGTTGCTCCATGAGAAGTTGGGGTGGTTCCGTCATTTAGGATTGTAGATATTTGTATATGGGTTGTTCTTGGGAGGATAATTGTTCGGTCCCACATAATTCGCTTGCTTTGGATCTGCAGATGAATATAAAGGACATATCTTTGTATTATGATCAAAATAAGAACATATAGCACATACCTGGAGTGGTGTAGCTGGTGGACTAGGTGAGGGGTTCTGAGCAGTCAGGGCTTTAACAAATAGATCAAGCTTCCTCACCACAGCAACTATCTGATTAGAGGATCCACCATTTAGAGTCACCTCATACATACCTTTTCTCTTAACTCCTTGTCTACCTCTAGAGGAGAATTGTTGGGTGTGCTCAATTAGTGTCTAAAACAGCTCCATAGCTTCTTCACTGCTCTTTTCCATCAGCACACCTCCACAACCTGAATCCACAATACTTTAATTAGTATTACTCAAACCTTCATAGAAAGATTGTACCAGTTCATCCTGAGGTAGATTGTGATGTGGGCATTTGAGTAGTAGCTCATTGAAATGTCCCCATGCCTCAAAGATCAGGTCTCCATCCTTCTGTTGGAAAGATTGAATCTCTTTCCTAATTCGTCTTGTCTTTTGAGCTGGGAAAAACTTCCTTAGGAACTTGCTGGCCAACTCTTCCCAAGTATGGATAGAAACTGTAGGCAATGAATTGTACCACATTTTAGTATTATCTTTTAATTAGAAAGGAAAAAGAATTAACATGATTCCCTCTTGATCTAGGCCCCAGATATGCTGGAACTTGCAGAGATCAAAGAATTCCCGAAGATGCAAATGTGGGTCCTCAGCAGGTGTTCCCCTAAAATGAGTCAAAGCAATGAGTATCTATAGGGATATGTAATAATTGCCTTCCGCCTCAAGTTGATACGCAATGCATAGGGGCTGGTCGAGGTTCCGTGGAATAAAGGATTGCTTCATGGGTCTTCGCTCTGGTGGCGGTTGGTTGTTAAGCTGTTTCACCATTTGTTCATCTCCCTCGAATTCCTCTTCTACCTCTTCAACGTTGTCTCTAAGCCTTTGTCCAATGGTCTGCTCAAGCTCTATATCGAGGGGGAAGAAAGTTGGATTCCTCGATCAAAGTCTTTGCATGAATTAACTAGAACGCTTCAGTGCAGCAGCTTTAGTACTGTTGCTCGGGTAGTTTCTGCCTCGAGTGCGCTCGATCGCACCAAGCAGTGCGCTTGATTGTAGGGCTACAAATTACTCTGCTATAGTACCTAAAACAAAACAACAGAAAACGAAAAAAAAATGAGGTTTTTGATAAAACAGAATAAAATAGAACAAAAGAAAAAAAAACCTAAACGAAAAATAATCCTAAACAAAAATTTAGCGCAATCCCCGGCAACGGCACCAAAAACTTGTTGTGTAAAAATGTACCTGAATTAATAAGCAAATATTTGAACAATTTTACTTACAAGTGCACAAAGTCAATAGTAGCATACTGTGCAAAAAGATCATCTCCACAGCGATTGGTGAATTTCGCTTTAGAATCAGTTTCGCAATATAAAATGATAGGAATAAATATTGAGTTTGAATTTGATAATGATAGAAACATTGGGCTTTGATATCCATCACTAATCATACTTTCCCAATAAGTAATGTGCCTATGCTCTAACTATACTATAAATACCTAATGTTGTCAACCTAAGGGTATGGTGTATACTCTTTAGGCTATTGATTTCCATAAGCCATGAGTCAGACATGGTGTATACTCAAACTCTTTTCTTTCTTAAAGGATTTAGCATGGTATATACTAAGTTGTTCTTTAAGAGATCATAAGTTATGTGAAAATAGACAAACACACAAGACCTAGGGCATGTTATATACTCTTGGTTTCCTATGTTGATTAACCCAAGAATCTGGTGTGGATTTCTTTTGTTACTATTGTTAGACCCAGGACTCGGTCATCCAAATTGATCTAACTAATTAATCCATACCACAGGCATATGTTGATCAGGCAAACACATATGAGGAATTCAATAAAACAGGTATTAATCAATTAAAGTATCATAATACAGCTATTGCAAAGGTAACAGTACTCATATATGGAAAAGCATAATTAGAGCTTTAGTCGAGCCCTATTAGGAAGTTAGTTACACATGGTGGTGATGTTACACATCTTCATAACGTAAACTAAAGAGAAAAGAATAAACCCGAAAAATACTGTGGAGAAGAGACGTCAATTCGTCTCCAAAGCTTAAAACTGAAAAGAATATCTCGTTTCTGTGTTTTACAGGCCTATTTATATGGTTTAAGGACATCGGGAAACCTTAATTTGTAAAACAAAACTCTCAAAAAACTTTCCAAAACAAGCTCTGCCCTTTTTACTGCTCGAGTGGTCTCGATCACATACTGGTGCGCTCGAGCGCAATGTTGCGCTCGAGATTTCTTCTTGTTCGCATGAGTGCTGGTGCGCTCGATCGAACACTTCTGTGCTCGATCACACTGTGTGCAGTTTCTAGTTCTTCCAGTTTTTGTTCTCCAAACCAGATAATGCTCCATTTTCTTCAAGAACCTATAAAAACACATAAAACACAAAAATAAAGTAAAATAGAATAAAATACGTAAACTAAGAGCTTAACAAATGTAAATTAAGGGAGTTAAATACGAATATTTAAACACTCATCATAGATCAAATGCATTGACAATATTGATCTACATAACCAAAAAAATAAGAAGAAATACATTGACAATAAAAGACGAGATAATGAAATTGAATCATACTACTATTATTGAGCTCGTTTAAAAGGTTGTTGTAGTATTCAATTCCGTCTTCGTTCACTCCCCCACTTAGCTTTCCTCCTGTAAGTAGTAAAAATTTGTTGGATAAATAGAAAAATGATGTTATAAAACAGTAATAAGATAGATTTCTTGACAAGAATAGAATTTTAACTATTGTAAGATATAATTTATCTTTTGTCTCATTTTGACATAAAATGAATTTGCATAAACAAGTTATTGAAATCGAAATAAAAAATAATGTTTGGAAATAAATTTTGGATTCGAATTATTTTTCATTTTTGCTATTATTAACAGGGTTTCATTTAATGATTACATCAAAATAATTGATGAAAATGACGATCTAACTTGGTAGAATTCTAGACCATGAGATTGAAAGTCTGTATCCATCTACGCCCGTAGTTTTCAACATGGCAACATCCTCCTATAGCATGTCAGGAAAAGAGAATATAAGAAAACTTGTATGGAATTTTGTTTTCACAGTCTTATGGTTTATCAGGCTCCAAATTGTGCATGTTATCTATTTTCTTCATATATTGATGATGAAATAAAAGTAGGGCCCCTTGAATATACACATCCCTTAATTAAATAATATTAAGAAGAAATTGAAAAATAAAAAAAGAAAGAAAATCTTTATTTTGCTTTCTTACCATACCTTGTAAAGTTTATGTGAGCCACAGGCCTTATCTCCATTGCTCTCATCCGCTGTCTTTGCTGATATTTAAAGATTAAATATCAAACAGTTAAAGATTAAATAAAAATTAAAGTAAATCAATATGTTGCCTCAACTGCTCACTAGTATATATAAAAAAAAAAAATTATATGGATGACATCTCAAAAATCTTGGGAGAAGAATTTTGACATTTACATTGAAAAGCCGTATAAGATGATGTTGCTACACCAAAAATGAAATCGTTACAAAACTACTCCGGTTAAATTCAGAAGTTATATTACAGTTCAACGGAGGATTTTCATTACAAGTTGGATCATTTTTGGTAGCTAAGACCCCCTCTAGCTCGCCTTTATATAGATGAGCTATGAAAAAGTACAAATAAATTTGTACCCCAATTAAGTCTAAATAGAGAGAGGCAAATAGAGGATTCCGTGTCATTTTCATATTCCACCACTTTTATTTTTTTTTAATGAAAAATATTAAGGTGAGATTCTTAATTAGGGTTTGGGTCATTCAGGTTCGGGTTGTTCGTGTTTCATATCATTAGGGTTTGGGTTCTCTTGGGTCATGGGTCACTAGGGCCTTGGGCTAGTCGGGTTTCAGATCTGTTGGGTCTTGGGTCAATCGGGTCACGGGTTGTTTCATTGTCGGGTTGTTTGGGTCTAGAATCATAATATTTTATTGTATTTTTGGGTTAGGATTGGTCGGGTCGGGTCAGGTCAGATTTTGCCACCTCTGTACATAGGAAATAAGAGTAAAAATTGACGTAATGACAACTTATCCATCACATATATAGAAAACTATGTATTATATTATTGTTCTATTTGCGTTTAGTTTCTCGACTTGTTTGATTGGGGTCGATCCAGTTTAATTAAAGAATATTTAATTTTATTACTTCGATTGATTTGGTCGCTTTAGTACTTGTTTTACGAAATTTTATGTACCGTCTACATCCTCGATGCTGATTAACAATAATTTGCGATTTTTTACCGTTCAGTAAAAGAAATTCTACTCAACACTAAAATTGAGTCTGAAATAGAAGGAGAAAATCTAAAACCATATAAATTTATCATTTCATGCTAGAGAGAATGTGATTGTGGTATTCTCTATAGAACATCATTATCATTTTATCCCCCAACTTGTAATAACTTTACTATTTAGTTAAATTAATTTGTATCCTTCTCGAAGTCCCTATAGCAATTTGTTTTATTTATCCTTAGGCGACATATGATCGAGACTTTAGGAGGCATGAGTAAGGTCATACGTATGAACAATATGTTGTTTGTTATCAGTAGTATTAGAGCTGAAATAAAGTAATTTGACATTATTGCCAATTTATTAACAAGTTACCGGAAAATATACCCAAAGCGGTCTATCGAAGTATAGATAAGACAGAGTAATGCTCTTTATGCATTTATTTGAGTTTGCAAGTAGATAATATTAGATGAGGGAACACTTGATATATAGGAGAAATGATCTTCTTTATTTTTTTTCCTGGAAATATCCAACAGTATTATAGGAAGATCAGATTTTTTTATTGGAGAAAATCCAACGATAATATAGGAATCACATGGCGAGAACCATGTCATTCAAACTAGTTGTTGAAAGAGTGTCCAAAGATTGTTGTTTCTTGACGAAATCTGTGTACCATAGAGCTGACTTTTTGGGTTGCCTATCTGAATAATCACTGAAATTCACGTAGTCCATACCGAACCGCACCGTGAGACCTCGACCAAATTCATAGTTGTCCATTAATGACCATGCAAAGTATCCTGCAACATTGGATCCATTCCTACACACACCAAAAAAGAAGAAAGAAAAGTCATGAATGTATCTTTTGTGTGACAAGAGAGAGAGAGAGAGAGACTTACTTGATTGCAGACATAAGATGACAAAGATGGCTACAATGGCAATCAATCCTCCCGTAATCAGCAAGGGTATCAGCAAGCAATAATGTGCCATTATCACTAAACCCTAAAAATATCCATCTTTACTGTCAGTAATTAAATGAATATTTATATAGTGTTAGGAATAGGCTTACACGAGTGTTGTAATATACTACTCAACCTAGCCTGGTGGATGTAAATTTGTTAAAATTTGAGTTAAATTTTGAGAGCTTAATGTTTTATAATCGTAATCATATGCTATAATGAGAAGGCAAGTAAGGATGATTTACCATTCTCTGTGATTTAGGTAAGTGGATTATTGTACTTTTCTTTTATGTGCGCCAAAAGCTCTTGCAGTCCCCTCGGGTAATAGTAAAATGAAACTGACTGCAATATTTCAAATCAAGGTAATAAAGAAATTATCATAACTAAAGAGATATATTAATGAATAATTTTTTTTAATAATCAAGGAGGAGGACGAAGAATGACAAAATTCTAATATATTAACACATGATAAAGTACTTGATATAACTTAAGTTGATGAAAGTCAGAACATAGAGCCGTAAGGTGTGAAAATAAATTTTACAAAAGTCACCCATTTGTAATAGGAAGGATGTCCAAGTAATATAATGACTTACATTAGGAGACCACATTAAAATTAAATTCATATGCATGATTTTGTATATGTAAATTATCTATATAAACATAAAAGAATAGTATGAAATGTTTGACTAAGTTGATTCATACCGGTACACCGATGGGGGTACCATTAGGAGCGAACCCTATAACAAAAAAAAATTAATTCTTTGTTTTATTAGTAAACATGAAAAGTTTTCTCCAATAATTCTTAATAATTACTTGGAAGTGTTGATATATCTATACTTACATGTAGTTTTAAAACGTTTATCAGTATCGTAACTAGGGTTTTTGGGATCAGGTGGTGGGTCTGATGCATCAATTGTATATTCGGTAACATAGTAGTTTAAACCGAGAAAATCAAGTGAGCCCTTTAGTAGCTTGCTTTGAGTTGGTGAGAATTTTGGAAGTCGAGATCCAACAAGCTTTTTCATGATATGTGGGTAGTCACCTCTGGTCAATGGTTCCATAAACCAACAAAAATACAAATAGAAATATATAATGAAACACTAAATTAATACCCAAAAAATAAGTCTAGGTGGTCCAACATATAATGTGCAACAAAAAGGAAATAGTACGTTAAAGTGATAAATATCATTATGGTTCCAATTTTATTGAAAGTAAAACAAGGACACATGAGACCCTTTTTGGTGATTTTGATATGAAACTAAGGAATATGAGGATAACAAAAGATGAGATTCTTATTGAACCCAATGAGGTTTATTTTGGCCGGAGTAAAAGCGAGATGAATAGATAGTAAAGTTAATTTCAGGAGAGAGAGAGAGAGTAAAAAAACATATTTTGTAATAATATTATTCTTTTTAATATAATTTATTTATAAGGACACAAAAAAAAAATTATCACATAAATGATGTGTCATTGATGGTGTATAGACTCTATACGTTGTCAATAGATAAAATACAAACTCTTGTGTGAGAATATAACAAAGTATACTTCAAGACTGTGAGGGTGGGAATGGGAGTGGGGGTGAAGGTGGGAGTGGAGGGAAGGCCCTGCCTACAATAGTAAACCTTACACAGAACTAAAACATACCATCCAAACATGAATTCAAAGGCTCGTTCAGCAGCATCACGGTTTTTCTTTGTATTATTCCACGGTTTAAACCATCTAGCAATTAGTGTGGTGCCTATCTTTCCCTTTTGATGTTTCTGCACAAATTAATTCTTTTGTTAATAAAAAAATATATTCTATTATCTATTTACATTGATAAAGTAATTTTTTATTCTATAAAAACGTAGTGGCAAAGGAAACATACTAAGCGGTTAATAATGAAACTATAATCCTATAAGACCGTGGAAATTATTTTATTAACAAACGAAAAGTATTAAAATTGTTAGTTCCAGAAACACTAAAATTATTTTATTAATGAAATGATAATTATGCATAAAAGTGAAAGAGAACGATTTTCAAGTAAGAATTATAAGATCATTAAAGTGAGTTTTATTATCGTTACGATGATTTCGTCGTAATGATATTGAATAAGTATTCGTATGAGATTACAAATTTCGATTTACTTATACAGGAAATTAATACGAAAACTGTAATCCAAGAAACCTTGAAAATAATTTTACTATCGAACAAAAAATTAGCGAAAGTTATGGTTTCAAGAACAATTTTTTTTTTTTATTTTTAGTATGACTTTATGGAACCATCGCAACTATTTTAGTTGTAAAAACTTTTTTTTTTTTTTTTATCGTTTTTCAGTCATCCTATAGTCCTGGTATTAAGTGTCGTAATTGCGTGGATTTTGGAGGGCCTAAAGTTGAGAGTCCACTGCATTGGTGCACTTGGCAATTAGCTTACTAATTGAACCTTATGGTTCTATTTACTTGGAATATTCTAGAAAACTTGTTGACTAGCATGTTCATTGGTCCTCACATATGAACAATTTCTTTCCCACTTTTCTGTACATATGTTTTTATTTTTTATAGTATACTTAGAATATAGTTTTTTAGGATTTTGATCAAACAGACTTTTTGGACTCTGGATCAAGAAAGTCAGATGTAGATTTGTATATGGATGAAAAGCAAATTGATCATCCAGTAGAGATTGATATTTTACACTATTGAAAAGAGAATGAACTGAACATCGATTTACAGACCATTTTTCCATTTTAATGGATGTATTGAGTGTTCCTATCACTACAGGTTCTTCAGAATCAACCTTTAGTATGGGTAGTAGAGCTTTAAGCAAATGGAGAAGCACTCTTCTTCCTGAACATGTGGAAGTTTTGATAACAACTCGTAGTTGGATATTTGGATATCATGGTCATAAGTAGGATGTTTCTGCACAAATTAATTCTTTTGTTAATAAAAAATTATATTATATGATCTATTCACCGTCTCGAATTGAGAAAGTAATTTATTATTCTAGAAAAACATAGTGGCAAAGGAAACATACTAGTTTTTTTTTTTCTTAAAATATATACATGGTTGTATTTATTAAACATTATAGTGCCTTTAGAACCTGATATTTTTTTCGATACAAATCTACAGTTGTTGCATGAGCAAGAAGTTGGTGGTGTGTTGTCAAATATGGTTCAGTCCCCGATCTTCTCCATCTGGGCAATTTGTTTAAACCGATAAGATAGTAGTTTAAACCGAGAAAATCAAGTGACCCTTTTAGTAGCTTGCTTTGAGTTGGTGAGAAGTTTGGAAGTCGAGATCCAACAAGCTTTTTCATGATATGTGGGTAGTCACCATTGGTCAATGGTTCCATAAACCTAAAAAAATACAAATAGAAATACATAATAAAACAATAAATTAATACCCAAAGAATAAGTCTAGGTGGTCCAACATATAATGTGCAACAAAAAGGAAATAGAACATTAAAGTGATAAATATCATTATGGTTCCAATTTTATTGAACATAAATCAAGGACACATGAGACCCTTTTTGGTGATTTTGATATGAAACTAAAGACTATGGGGATAACAAACGATGAGATTCTGATTGAACCCAATGAGATTTATTTTGGCCGGAATAAAAACGAGATAAATAGATAGTAAAGTTAATTTCAGGAGAGATGGAGAGTAAAAAAACATATTTTGTAATAATATTATTCTTTTTAATATAATCTATTTATAAGGACACAAAAAAAATTTATCACATAAATGATGTGTCATTGATGGTGTATAGACTCTATACGTTGTCAATAGATAAAATACAAACTCTTATGTAAGAATATAACAAAGTATATGCTTCAAGATTGTGAGGGTGGGAATGGGAGTGGGGGTGAAGGTGGGAGTGGAAGGAAGGCCCTGCCTACAATAGTAAACCTTACACAGAACTAAAACATACCATCCAAACATGAATTCAAAGGCTCGTTCAGCAGCATCACGGTTTTTCTTTGTATTATTCCATGGTTTAAACCATCTAGCAATTAGTGTGGTGCCTATCTTTCCCTTCTGATGTTTCTGCACAAATTAATTCTTTTGTTAATAAAAAAAATATATTCTATGATCTATTCACATTGAGAAAGTAATTTTTTATTCTAGAAAAACATAGTGGCAAAGGAAACATACTAGTTTTTTTTTTTTCCTTAAAATATATACATGGTTGTATTTATTAAACATTATAGTGCCTATATTAGAACCTGATATCTTTTTCGATACAAATCTACAGTTGTTGCATGAGCAAGAAGTTGGTGGTGTGTTGTCAAATATGGTTCTGTCCCCGAATCTCCTCCATCTGGGCAACCTGTACATAGACCAGGTGCATTGTTCCCATCCGTAAAACCTTTTTGACATACAGTAAATGGTTGATTTAATGTGATCCAATGCTTTACTCAATCACCCAATCTATGGAAACAGATGCATAATCTTTGATATCGTTCCTACATATAGAGCATATAAGGAATATTATACCTTTCATTTGGAGTAAAATAAATTCAAACAAGAAAACTAATTGAAATATAAAAGATCACACTGTAAAAGTAAATAAAAAAATAAAAACAGCTGTTATTACACTATTAATCAATTTTCGTTTCCTTTACATAAAAGTTGTGTTCCCAAACTACATGTTGAATTTTGGTGGGGGTCAATTTATTCAAGTAATTGTTGATTTTTAACTATTATGCTATATAGATTAAAAGGGTTGCAAGAGCTCTGGGGAGGCATGGCCTATGATTGGTTTCGCCACATAATATATAAAAGCAAAACAAAAATTTATCAATTTAGTATTGCAAATGATCAGGTTGATTGTTTAAAGAATGAGAATCTGCTTACACAATGTGAGGACTCAAGAAACCTCCATATTCATCTTGTAAGATTTGAGGAAGATCTCAATGGAAGAGTGTCACAAAAGGCTTGATATCTACACTTGATAACAAAAGAAAAATAAAGTAATAAGTCATGTATCAAATGCATTGACAATATTGATCTACATAACCAATAAAATAAGAAGAAATACATTAACAATAAAAGACAGATAATTAAACTGAATCATACTACTATTATTGAGCTCGTTTAAAACGTTGTTGTAGTATTCTATTTCGGTCTTCGTTCACTCCCCCACTTAGCCTTCCTCTTGTAAGTAGTAAAAACTTGTTGGATAAATAAAAAAATGATGTTATAAAACAGTAATTCGATTGATTTCTTGACAAGAATAGAACTGTAACTATAGTAAGATATAATCTATCATTTGTTTCATTTTGACATTATTATAAGCCCATTAACCATTAAAATGAATTTGCATAAACAAGCTACTGAAATCAAAATGAAAAATAATGTTCGGAAAAAAATTTTCGATTTGAATTATTTTTCATTTTTGCTATTATTAACTGGGTTTCATGTAATGATTACATCAAAATAATTGATGAAAATGACGATCTTACTTGGTAGAATTCTAGACCATGAGATTGAAAGTCTGTATCCATCTACACTCATAGTTTTCAACATCGCAACATCCTCCTATAGCATGTCCGGAAAATAGAATATAAGAAAACTTATATGGAATTTTGTTTTCACAGTCTTATGGAATTTTTATTTTTCATATATTGATGATGAAATAAAAGTAGGGCCCCTTGAATATACACATCTCTTAATTAAATAATATCTAGAAGAAATGGAAAAATAAATAAAGAAAAAAAATCTTTATTTTGCTTTGTTACCATACCTTGTAAAGTTTCAGTGAACCACAGGCCTTATCTCCATTACTCTCATCCGCTGTCTTTGCTGATATTAAGTAATGTACATTACAAACAAACAGTTAAAGATTAAATAAAAATTAAAGTAAATCAATAAGTTGCCTCAACTGATCACTTTGAAAATAGATTAAACTTAGCCTCTTAAGAAAATATATCATTACAATGAAATACAAAATTCTTGAGCAAATTATCCTATAATCCATTAGAACATACATATAGCATTTTTTTCCAGGGATCGGATATAATTCTATTGAACTATTATTAATGGCTTGAAAACTCAATAGCTTAGCTTAAATCTTATTTAACTGTTAATTATACATGATTGGCAAGGAAATGATAAATTATAAAGATGACTGCTTTTGGGCTTAGATGACAAGGACAGACCAACAAAACTCTAACTTCTTGAATCATATTGGGTAATTAAAAAAAAGAATAACGGTCATCTATACGGCTTTTCTATATAAGAGATCTTGATTCGATCACCTTCCTCATCAATGTACAAAAAAAATCATTGTGAATGATTAATGAAGGAATATAAATGTAACTATCATGGCATAACATATATATATATATATATAACCATTTTTTTTCTTTATATCAATATATGGATTCATTTTGTATTGATAAAGAGACCTGGCCATCTATGAGTGAAAGTATCCCATACATTAAATGTTCTTCCTTCTACACCTTCAACCTGAGAAAATGAACAAAATTAATTGTTTGGCACTAGAATAAAAAAACTTGCTAACATATATGGATGACATCTCAAAAAACTTGAGAGAAGAATTTTGACATTTACATTGAAAAGCCGTATAATACCTGGTAAGATGATGCTGCTACCCCAAAAATGAAATCGTTACCAAAACTACTCTGGTTAAACGCAATATTTATATTTCAGTTAAACGGAGGATTTTCATTACAAGTTGGATAATAATTATTACCGGACACTGAGCAAAGAAGAAGTAGGAGAACTAAAAACTGATAGCTCGCTTGAATTCCCATGATCATTTTGGGTAGCTAAGATCCCCTCTAGCTCGCCTTTATATAGACGAGTTATGAAAAAGTACAAATAAATTTGTACCCCAATTAAGTCTAAATAGAGAGAGGCAAATAGAGGATTCCTTGTCATTTTCATATTCCACCACTTTTATTTATTTTTTTAATGAAAAATATGAAGGTGAGATTCTTAATTCCTTTGATAATTTAGTTGTTGTGAAAATAATATTTTCATTAAGTTACAAATGGAGATCTATACAGCAGGGAGATCATTCCAGATCCTAAAGATTACGTAATATATGTTAAGTTTCATATTCTATCTCATATTACAAAGAAAATAATCAAAACAATAATAAACACAAAAGTCAAGGATCAATTACTCCTAGAATCCCGTATACCTTCCTTAACACTCTCCCTCAAGTTGGAATAGATGTTAATCATTCCTAGCCTGCTGAGTAAATTTGAAAATTGTGGAAAACCCAACGACTTGGTGAAGATGTCTGCTGGCTGCTTCATGTGTACGTGGTGTAACCAATACATTTATGGTCCATGTTCAACATTTGGCTGCCTCAACCTTTTGGCTATCCATGAACCTTTTGACTACCCATTGATTGTGGTAACAAATGCATGGAATACGAATGGATATTCTTGATGAGAGAACAAGTATAAATACAAGTTTGGTCCCTAGACTCGGGACTACTCATTTTTTTCTTTTATACACCATCCAATTGGAGAGTTCTGAGAGTCTAGAAGAACTAATACCGAGAGAATAACAGATTGTGTAAGTGAAAAGCTTCAATGGCCAGAGGTATGTTTACGGTCCTTATAATTCTGCATTTTATCTATATGCTATTTAAATTGTTTAGCATGTTTAGATTATATTTAAAATTTTACATTGGGTATCAGAGCAATGTTTGCCTCTGCCTTGAAGTATTAAGAAATCTGTAAAACTTTCGATTTATACCCGAAAAATAATTCGATTTCAAAGTTTGTTTTTTGAGATTTTTTTGATGGAAAATAATGTTAGAAATCATTAGGAAATTTGATTTCTAGTATTTCTAAGTTTTAAAATCTTGCTATGGTATCCTGGAAGCCAAGATTAAGTTGGATTTTAAAAAGGGGTCAAAAACGACCCTGCTGAAGGTTGAAGACAACTGGTTTAGGAAAATATCTTGCAGTTTCTAAATTCGGTAACTTTCCAGAAATTCTATGTATATATATTTGAAAGTTCAGATTTTGGCCTAATTTTTTCAGATTTTACAATTTTGCGTATGATTTATAATTATTTGCAAAAATAATGTCAATGAACCCCCCGAGGTAGCCTAGTTGTAAGGGCAAATTTGGGATTGTGTGGTAGGCGCACAGTCTTGGGTTTGATTTTTTGTTTTTCAATTCATGCTTTTAGAATGAGTTTATTTTATGCAATGAATTAAATTAAGTACATAATATTATGTTTAATTATGCAATTTATGTTTTATTTATGAGAATTTTATTTACATATTATTAAGTTTAGATATTGTTAGATTATGTAAACTTAGGTTATTCTGATAAAACTTAATTTGTGCATAACACATTAAGATTCAAAATATATTAGTATGAACAATTAAGTTAAAAATTATGAATAATTCATAAATAATTTGTAGTTGGCATAAGACAACACGATTCGGGACAATACTGTGTCTAAAGATTCTGGTTTTTAATGAAGCTTTATCTCGACCAATTATCCTGGGAGCACTCTTAGTGATTGCCTATTATGTTACTACGTGATTGTTTTTAGGCATTAAGTAGAGCCTAAAATATAGTAAATATAAATGTCTAGTGAGTCATATAATTTTAAATATTTAAAGAGTAGCCACAACATCTTTAATTATATAAAAATTATATATTAAGTGGATTAGGATCACATAATGGACATTAATTGTAGTTAATTATATAAATATAATGATTTTACCCTACAGGGATTTTATTATGTTTATATAATTAATTAGAATAATATATTAAAATTAGTTTTTCTTAATTTACCCACAGGAGTTAGGAAGAATTAATTTAATAGTTTTACCATAAAGTTTAAAGATAGAAAAACATCAAACTGTAATCATAATATATATTATGAATCTAGTAAAAATAGTTTGATAAAATCTATCATAAAGTATAAAGAATCTTATTGAATTAAAAATTTAGCTCACATGTAATTTTTAATGAAAATTAGAATCAATTTCAAGATGTTTTGCATTGGTAAAACATGCAATTTAGAAAATTAAACATCAAATCTTGATATAAGCTTTTGGACTTTATGCAGTTACTCAACCCACTAGTTTTTTTTTATATCCGTTGTGACATACTCGAACTTAGCGGAGATAACTATAAGGTATGGAAGAAAAGGATTCTCCTCCATCTAGGGTTGATGGACATAGATTATGCTATTAGGAAGGACGAACCACCTGCAATCACCGATAACAACACTCCAGTTGCGGTCACGCTATATGAGTGATGAGAGCGATCCAACCGGCTCAGCATGATATTTATCAAGACTAAGATAACTGCTGGTATACGTGGTTCTGTCGACCAGCATGAGAAAATCCGTGATTTGCTGAAAGCCATTGACGATCAATTCGTCACTTCAGAAAAGGCATTGGCAAGCACCCTGATAATGGAATTATCATCCCTCAGACTTACCAGCACAAAAGGTGTGCGCGAGCACATAATGAAAATGCGTGACATTGCGGTTCAACTTAAGAAACTCGAGGTTGGTATGTCAAAGTCCTTCCTAGTGCACTATATTTTGAACACCCTTCCAACTCAGTACGGGCAACACACATAAAGACAAATGGTCAATTAATGAATTAATGGCCATGTGTGTTCAAGAAGAAGAGAGACTTATGATGGAACTGGGTGATAGTGCAATGCTGGCTACTACCTGTGGGAAGGACAAAGCTAAACTTATCAAATCTCAAGACAATCACAAAGCTAATCAGAAGGGGAAAGGTAAAATACCACCTCAAGCTGATATCAAGAAGGAAGAAAAGTGTTTCTTTTGTAAAAAGAAGGGATATATGAAGAAGGAATGCATCAGATTCCAAAAATGGCTTGAGAAGAAAGGTAATCCAACTTTGTTTGTTTGTTATGAATCTAATATGGTTAATGTTAATATTAACACCTAGTGGATTGATTCTGGATCTACAATCCATATCGCAAACTCCTTGCAGGTTATACAAAACCTAAGGAAGCCGTTGGGAAGTAAGCAAAGCATCTTATCAGGCAACAAGATGGGCTCACATCTGGAGGTGATTGGAACTTGCATTTTAACCTTAAGTAGTGCCTTTATTTTAAAATTAGAAAGGACCTTTTATGTACCAAGTTTCTCATGAAACTTGATTTCTGTTTTCGGACTTGTATAATTTGGATATTCCTTTAATTTTCATGACGCATCTTTTAGTTTATTTTATAAAACTGATTGTGATGGGAATGGTATTTTGTCTATTGGTCTTTATCGTCTTTATTTACAAAATGATGCCACTTATAGTTCAATGCATGTTCAAACTACCATTAAAAGGTGTAATATTAACGAGGACTCCTCTATGTTATGGCACCGGAGATTATGACATATCTCCATAGAAAGAATTAAAAGATTAGTGAATGAAGGGGTACTTAGTACTGTAAATTATAGTGATTTTAACACTTATGTGGACTGCATTAAGGGAAAGTAGACCAACAAGTCCAAGAAATGTGCTAATAGGAGTTTGAACATATTAAAAATCATTCATACTGATATATGTCGTCCAGACATGGACGCATATGGTCAGAAATATTTCGTTAGTTTTATCGATGATTACTCACGATATATGTATATCTATTTACTTCAAAAGAAAAATGAAGCATTGGATGCCTTCAAAGTCTTTAAGACTGGAGTTAAGAACCAATGCGGAATGCAAATACAAATTGTGAGATTCGATAGAGGTGGAGAATATTATGGTAGATACACAGAAAGTGGACAAGCACCTGGTCTTTTTGCCAAGTTTCTTCAAGAACATGGGATTGTTGCCCAATACACTATGCTTGGTTCCCCGAACCAGAATGGTGTTTCAGAAAGAAGAAACCGAACATTGATGGACATGGTGCGGAGTATGCTTAGTAACTCCAACCTTCCTATATCCTTGTGGACTGAAGCACTAAAGACAGCTGTGTATATATTAAACTAAGTTTCAAGTAAGGCTGTTCCCAAAATACCATTTGAATTATGGAAAGGTTGGAAACCGAGTTTGCGACATATGCGCGTTTGAGGATGTCCGTCTGAGGTGAGGATTTATAACCCACAAGAGAAGAAACTGAATCTGATGACCATTAGTGGGTATTTAGTTGGATATGTCGAAAGGTCCAAGGGTTACAAGTTTTATTGTCCAACTCATACTACTAGGATTGTGGAATCAAGAAATGCTAAGTTTCTAGAGAATGACATGATCAGTGGGAGGGATCAGTTCAGGAACTTAGTTCCTGCACGTGATCATACAGAACCTGCACATGATCATATAGAATCTCAACCTTCATCAAATGATAGATTGGTTATAGTTCATAGCACACCTCAAGTACAAGCTCGTGTTGACCAATCGATCATTTAGGTTCCACAAGCTACTGACAATATTCTAATAAATCAAGCAGTTCAGGAAATACCATAAGCTCATGAACAACCAGTTGAACCACAAGCTCCCTTGGGAGACATTGGTACAACATTAAGAAAATCTACTAGAGACAGGAGATCAGCAATTCCTAGTGATTACATTGTGTATCTACAAGAATCTGACTATAATTTTGGAGCCGAAAATGATCCTGAAACCTTTTCATAGGCCATGAGTTGCAAAGGGTCAATCTTGTGGCACGATGCCATGAAGGAAGAGATGAATTCCATGAAAAGCAATGGAGTCTGGGATCTTGTAGAGTTGCCTAATTGGGCGAAGGCCATTGGTTGCAAATGAGTCTTTAAGACCAAGAAAGATTCATTAGGCAACATTGAGAGATACAAAGCGAGACTCATTGCTAAGGGATTTACTCAAAAAGAAGGAATCAATTACACAGAGACTTTCTCTCCTGTATCTAAGAAAGATTCTCTTCGTATTATTTTGACATTAGTTGCTCATTTTGACCTTGAGTTGCAACAAATAGATGTGAAAATCGCATTTCTTAATGGAGATCTGGAGGACGAGATTTATGTGAAACAACCTGAGGGTTTCTCCTCTAATGATGGTGAGCATTTGGTTTGCAAGCTTAAGAAATCCATATACAGTTTAAAACAAGCCTCCCGTCAATGGTATTTTAAATTCAATGAAGTAATTTCTTCATTTGGTTTTGTTGAAAACCCCACGGATCAATGTATATACCAGAAGGTCAATAGGAGTAAAATTTGTTTTCTTGTTTTACATGTGGATGATATTTTACTTGCAACCAATGATAAGGGCTTGCCGCATGAGGTGAAACAATTTCTCTCTAAAAATTTTGATATAAAAGATATGAGTGAGGTATCTTATGTCATTGGCATTAAGATCCATAGAGATAGACTTCGAGGTGTTTTAGGTCTGTCACAAGAAACCTATATCAACAAAGTTTTAGAGAGATTTCGAATGATAGATTGTTCACCAAGTGTAGCTCCCATTGTGAAGCGTGATAGGTTTAATTTGAACCAATGCCCGAAGAATGATTTTGAGAGGGAATCCATGAAGAACATTCCATATGCTTCTGCAGTCGGAAGCCTTATGTATGCTCAGATCTGCACTAGACTTGACATTGCATTTGCTGTAGACATGCTAAGGCGATATCAGAGTAACCCAGGAATAGACCACTAGAGAGCTGCAAAGAAAGTAATGAGGTATCTTCAAGGAACTAAAGACTACAAGCTTATATATAGATAGACGGACAATCTGGATGTGATTGGCTACTCTGATTCAGACTTTGCTGGCTGTGTTGATTCACGTAAATCAACATCAGGGTACTTTTTTTTGATGGCCGGTGGAGCTGTTTCTTGGAGAAGTGTCAAGCAGACATTGACTACTACTTCTATTATGGAAGCCGAGTTCGTCTCCTGTTTTGAGACCACTTCACATGGTGTATGGCTTAGGAGTTTCATTTCTGGGCTTAGAGTCATGGATTCTATATCTAGGCCATTGATAATTTTTTGCGACAATTCAGTTGCTGCCTTTATGGCTAAGAACAATAAAAGTGGAAGTCAAAGTAAACACATCGACATTAAGTATTTAGCCATAAGAGAACGTATAAAAGAAAAGAAAGTGGTCATTGAACACATTAGCACTGAATTGATGATCGCTGATCCTTTGACTAAGGGCATGCTACCTCTGAAATTCAATGATCAAGTAGAGAAAATGGGACTTGGTTCCACTTTGTAAGTGTATACATACAGTTTATTAATGAAACTCTTACATATTTTGATGTTTTCTCATATTCATGTGCACCTTAATTTCTTTGAGAAAATTCATCCGCATAGAACCAAGAATAAACATTTATTCATTAAGAAATGTTGCCACATGAAGAAAAATACTTGAGGAACTAAATGCATCATAATATATGGAAGGTAATACTCACTCTTAGAGGACTTATCGTCATGATTCATGTATTTACTTCTTAAAATATAATCAATGGGATTAAGTTAGGTTAAACATATGGACCAAGTGGAAGAATGTAACCAATACATTTATGGTCCATGTTCAACCTTTGGCTGCCTCAACCTTTTGGCTACCTATTGATTGTGGTAACAAATGTATGGAATACGAATGGACATTCTTGATGGGAGAACAAGTATAAATACAGGTTTGGTCTCTAGACTCGGGACTACTCATTTTTTCTTTCATACACCATCAAATTGGAGAGTTTTGAGAGTCTAGAAGAACCAATACCGAGAGAATAGCAGATTGTGTAAGTGAAAAGCTTCAATGGCCGGAGGTATGTTTACGGTCCTTATAATTCCGCATTTGATCTATATGCTATTTAAATTGTTTAGCATGTTTAGATTATATTTAAAATTTTACACGTGGCATCTAACCACAAGCTGTGTATGAGAAAATCAATTGTGGACAGGGTTAGCTATTATCTGTGACAAAGAAAGGAAAACTATTGCATGGATCATGTGATACTGCGGTGCTGGAGGATCATGCATTTTTTGACAAAAATCTTTCTTCTTTTGGTACTTCCAGATTTTGATCTAACCTACATTGTGAATTTTGGCTTTTCATTTTTTCAGTTAATTATTTATATTTCATCGACATTTTTTGTTCTAGATTTTGTTCTAATCTCCTAGCTAGTCACTAATAATAACAATAAAAACTATGTAAAAATATAAATCTAATAAAAAATATTAAAAAAAACAATCAAATCACCATAAAAAAAAAACACTACAATTTGTATACATATTGACGATGTTTGATTGGATATTTAAGTCAACTTGCTTTAAGTTGGCTTAAATGTCCAACTAAACATATAGATTAAAAATCATTAAGAAAAATTTTGTAAATATATAGTGATGCAATTTTCAAACAAATTAGCTAACCCTAATCTACTCCTAATCTTAAAGCCAAAATATATGTTTGCATCATATTTGCTCAAGGATTTTAAATTTTATTTAGAAATTATACTCTTCCTAAGCTCCCTAATTTTGGCCCATGAGTGTCTATAATTAGTTACCTTAAGGTCACAATCATTTATGCTTAATCTGCTACACTAAAGTAGGATCATGTGATCCTGCGGTGCATGGAGGTTCATGCTTTGTTGGAGGAAAATCTTTCTATTTCTGGTACTTTGGCACGGGGACGGGGTAGTTTCAGAATTGGTGGGAAATTAATGTGCATTTGCAGTTGGAAAATTAGTGTTACAGGACCGTATAAAAAGTTAATTTTACCGTCTTTTAATTGTTTTCAAAAATAATTTCTATCAAAAATAAAATTATTTTATTTGTAAAAGTGGTTAATAATGAAACTATAATCTTATGGGACCATGAAAATTATTTTATTAACAAACGAAAAGTATTAAAATTGTTAGTTCCAGAACCACTAAAATTATTTTTATTAATAAAAGGATAATTATGCATAAAAGTGAAAGAGAATGATTTTCAAGTAAGAATTATAGGACCATAAAAGTGAGTTTTATAATCGTTACGATGATTTCGTCGTAATAATATTAAATAATTATTCGTATGAGATTACAAACTTTGATTTACATGTACAGGAAATTAATATGGAAACTGTAATCCAGGAAACCTTGAAAATAATTTTACTATTGAACAAAAAAATAGTGAAAGTTATGGTTTCAAGAACAATTTTTTTTTTTTTTAAATATGACTTTATGGAACCATCGCAACTATTTTAGTTGTAAAAACTTCTTTTTATCGTTTTCATTCATCCTATAGTCCTGGTATTAAGTGTCGTAATTGGGTGGATTTTGGAGGGCCTAAAATTGAGAGTCCACTGCATTGGTGCATTTGGCAATCAGCTTACTAATTGCAACTTATGGTTCTATTTACTTGGAATATTCTAGAAAACTTGTTGACTAGCATGATCATTGGTTCTCACATATGAACAATTTCTTTCCCACTTTTCTGTACATATGTTTTTATTTTTTATAGTATACTTAGAATATAGTTTTGTAGGATTTTGATCAAACAGACTTTTTGGACTCTGGATCAAGAAAGTCATATGTAGATTTTATATGGATGAAAAGCAAATTGATCATCCGGTAGAGAATGATGCTTTACACTATTGAAAAGAGAATGAACTGAACGTCGATTTACAGACCATTTTTCTATGGCCAATGGATGTATTGAGTGTTCCTATCACTACAGTTGCTTCAGAATCAACCTTTTGTATGGGAAGTATGGCTTTAGGAAAATGGAGAAGCATTATTCTTCCTGAACATGTGGAAGTTTTGATAACAACTCATAGTTGGATATTTGGATATCATGGTTATAAGTAGGATATATAATTTTTTTAAGATTATGTGGTATTTGTCAAGTTAACATTATTTTTTTTATATACTGTTGTGATAAGCTATAGGATTGTTTACATATTAGTATTCCTTCTGTCCCATAATTTTTGTCACGTTTACTATTTAGCCAATTAAATGAGTAATTTGTTTCTATTGATAAATCAACAAGAATATTTAATTTTTTTTTCATATATACATGAATAGAGTTTAAAAGTAACCAAAAAAATAATTTTTTTATTTTTCAAATAATATATATAAAATAATTAAAGTAAAACTTAAATTAGAAAAGTGATAAGTGACTGAAATAATGAGATAGAGGGAGTAATTTAATACATTGTTCTGTATATTTTTCATTGTTTATCCTAGAATACAATGATCAATTAGGTACGAGTGTGGACCTTTCAACTACCAGTACAAGTGAAGGTTTAGGAGCTTCTAATATTATCTAGGAGAGTTTTGTCCTATACCACACTACCCTAAGCTTGTATTTTTCGTGTATCATCAGATTATAAGTTTCATATATTAAAGTATTTTATATATATTTGTAATTATGTTTCTTTTCACTTGTTAGGGTTTGAAATTTTTGTTTTCCTGTTTTTAAGCTTCGTTTAGTTTGGTCTTTGTAGCCTTGATTATTTATTTGATCATTATTTTCCTTTACCTTCACTCAATATACGATCTATTGCTTATCTCATTGTATGGAATTCAAAATTCAAAGTAAGTTTTAAATTTTTGGAATTTCTAAGATTATTGTTGGTAAAGTATTAGAAGTGTCTTTTTAAGTGTATTCATTCTCAAGATTTTTTAATCAATTTTTATTAATGGAGATAGTATAAAAATATGTCTTTCAAATATTGAGTTGAATACTTGGATTCTTATCAGATCACATGGATAGTGATTGTTGTAGTTTAGTGATTGCTCAGTTTATTTTTTCTCCACATCCTGTAATTTCTGGCTCCTACTCTTGCAAAATTTTCTTTGTTAGTGGCTGGTCCTTGTGCTTGGGAGAATCAATAGTCAACCACCCGATTTTGAATTCCCATCTCTTGTCGCTGATTTGCGTTTTTTTCAATAAAATTGAGTATTTTCTTATAAAAAGGAATAACTTTAATTATTAAAGTAAAATTTTGTCTTCAAAAAACTGATCAATTTGATATAAAATATCCAAAATGAATCATGATTTTTATTAGCTAGAAATATTGGATAATTAACAATATATCAAGTCTATATGTCGTGTCATCCTGAAACTCGGTGTAGAAAAGGCTTGTTTATGATATTTATTATAAATATATCTAAAAATTTATTTATTAATAATTTGAATATGATAATTACTTTACCGCTTTATATTTTATTTTGATGAGTTATAGCTTTATACTTGATAGTATTAATTTGAGACACTGTTGACAAATAATAAACAATTAATTTTTCTCTTTTAAAAAAATTGGGTCAGTTCAGGTCTGGGGTTTGAGTCATTCAAGTTCAGGTTGTTCGAGTTTCATATCGCTAGGGTTTGGGTTCTCTTGGGTCATAGGTCACTAGAGCCTTGGGCTAGTCGAGTTTCAGGTCTATTGGGCTTTGGATCAATCGGGTCACGAGTCATTTCATTGTCGGGTTGTTTGGGTCTAGAATCATAATATTTTATTGTATTTTTGGGTTAGGATTGGTCGGGTTGGGTCAGGTTATCAGGTCAGATCAGATTTTGCCACCTCTATGCATATAAAATAAAAGTAAAAATTGACGTAATGACAACTTATCCATCACATATATAGAAAACTATGTATTATATTATTGTTCTATTTGCGTTTAGTTTCTTGACTTGTTTGATTGGGGTCGATCCAGTTTAATTAGAGAATATTTAATTTTATTACTTCGATTGATTTGGTCGCTTTAGTACTTGTTTTACGAAATTTTATGTATCGTCTACATCTTCGATGCTGATTAACAATAATTTGCACTTTTTTACCATTCAATAAAAAAAATCCTACTCAACACTAAAATTGAGTCTGAAATAGAAGGAGAAAATCTTAAACCATATAAACTTATCATTTCATGCTACATAGAATGTGATTGTGGTATTCTCTAAAGATTGTCATTATTATCTTATCCCCTAACTTGTAATAACTTTACTATTTAGTTAAATGAATTTGTATCCTTCTCGAAGTCCCTATAGCAATTTGTTTTATTCATCCTTAGACAACATATGATCGAGACTTTAGGAGGCATGAGTAAGGTCATACATATGAACAATATGTTGTTAGTTATCAATAGTATTAGAGCTAAACTAAAGTAATTTGACACTATTGCCAGTTTATTAAGCAGTTACCGGAAAATGTACACAAAGCGGTCTATCGAAGTATAGATAAGACAGAGTAATGCTCTTTATGCATTTATTTGAGTTTGTAAATAGATAATATTAGATGATGGAACACTTGATATATAGGAGAAACGATCTTCTTTATTTTTTTTTTCTGAAAAAATCCAATAGTATTATAGGAAGATCAGATTTTGTTATTGGAGAAAATCCAACGATAATATAGGAATCACATGGCGAGAACCATGTCATTCAAACTAGTTGTTGAAAGAGAGTCTAAAGATTGCTGTTTCTTGACAAAATCCGTGTACAATAGAGCTGACTTTTTGGGTTGTCTATCAGAATAATCATTGAAATTCACGTAGTTCATACCGAACCACACCGTGAAACCTAGACCAAATTCAAAGTTGTCCATTAATGACCATTAATGACCTGATTGCAGATTTAAGATGACAAAGATGGCTACAATGGCAATCAATCCTCCCGTAATCAGCAAGGGTGTCAGCAAGTGATAATGTGCTATTATCACTAAACCATAAAAATATCCATATTTACTGTCAATAATTAAATGAATATTTATATAGTGTTAGGAATAGGCTTACACGAGTGTTGTAATATACTACTCAACCTAGCTTGATGGATGTAAATTTGTTTAAATTTGAGTTAAATTTTGAGAGCTTAATGTTTTATAACCGTAATCATATGCTATAATGAGAAGGCAAGTAAGGATGATTTACCATTCTCTGTGATGTACATAAGTCGATTATTGTACTTTTCTTTTATGTACATCAAAAGCTCTTGCAGTCCCCTCGGGTAATAGTAAAATGAAATTGCCTGCAATTTTTCAAATCAAGGTAATAAAGAAATTATCATAACTAACGAGATATATTAATGAATAATTTTTTTAATAATCAAGGAGGAGGACAAAGAATGACAAAATTCAAATATATTAACACATGATAAAGTACTTGATATAACTTAAGTTGAAGAAAGTCAGAACAAAGAGCCGTAAATTGTGAAAATAAATTTTGCAAAAGTCATCCATTTGTAATAGGAAGGATGTCCAAGTAATATAATGACTTACATTAGGAGACCACATTAAAATAAAATTCATATGCATGATTTTGTGTATGTAAATTATCTATATAAACATAAAAGAATAGTATGAAATGTTTGACTAAGTTGATTCATACCGGTACATCGATGGGGGTACCATTAGGAGCGAACCCTATAACAAAAAAAAAAAATTTAATTTATGGTTTTATTACTAAACATGAAAAGTTTTCTCCAATAAATCTTAGTAATTACTTGGAAGCGTTGATATATCTATACTTACATGTAGATTTAAAACATTTATTTGTATCGTAACTAGAGTTTTTCGGATCAGGCGGTGGGTCTGATGCATCAATTGTATATGTAACGACCCATCCCGAGCGGGCCCACTCAGGACGGTATCAATTACCTTTCGAAATCGAGCACCTGGACACACAAATATATACTACAACAGAACAACATCTAATATATATTAGTTAAGATCATACAGAGATTACAACTATAAGGTTGTAGCTTTACAAGGTGTCTGAAGAGACACAGCCAACTGGTTACAACTTCACACCTAATATACGATATAACACTAAGAAAAAAGATTGACCGAGGATGCGACGCTCGTGGACCCACCTAAAACTTCATTGAACTTCAAAGCTTCACCACTTAAAATCCAAAATCACCTGAAAGATTAGAAATAGGAAGGGGGTGAGCTATAAAGCTCAGCGAGTTCTTACACGACACAAAGTAATCACTTGTTAGAAAAAGTTGAGGGCTTATTATTATTTCTTTTTCCTTTCTACTTTGTTTGTTCGTATACATAGTCATTTAGCACTTTGCAAAACAACAATCTTAGTAATCATAATACGGTCCTATAAGACCCACAACCAACTTGCAATCGTCATTCCATAGTCCATCAAAATATCACAATTTATCCATACAACCAAACATTTCATATGCCCCCTTACGGGCCAAGTAATTCAAATTCATGTATGATATGCCAATGCAGCATGATGCAATGAAATGTATCATCTCATAATCAATCATAATCCATCGGGGACGTCTCCCCACGTACCGGTACGTTTCACAAACAATAAATTTTCAGAACCCCCCTTGATCCGAGCCGGGTCCAATCATCCAAATATATTCGGTACCCTTTTTCACCCCTTGTGGGTAGGGACCTATCGTCCTCACACATCACTCCCCCCTCAATAACATACCGTAAATTTCAATGAATGATATGAAATGAAATCAAGTGATGAACATCATCAAATTCTCAACAATCCATACAATCACACAACATTCAGCACAAAGGTTTTGAAATCACTATCTCATCATTAATATATAATTTACTTATCTTACCACATAGTTATAAATATAATTATTATATCTAAATAGCGAATTACAACTCTTATACAACCTTATTGTTTTGGTTTCCCCACTAACATTCATGCTTACCAAGAGTAGGGTAATACTCACCTTACGCCAAACACTACTCGTGGATCACTTCTTTACCTTTACTACGATCATCCACCTCACCTATTGAAATGTTATTTTTAACAATTAAAGCAAACTACATATACAAATAGCCAATGAGTATAGTATTTAAAACTTAGACACTTAATAAGAAATCAATCATTCCATTTACTTAACACATATAAATCAAAGAAAATACTACTAAAGTTCTTTCTTCTCCTTAATCATCTATTTTCACTCTTTCCCTTCTTTCCTTCATTCTTTACTCCATAAAACTCTCAATTCATATAGACTTAAATTTCAAGACACTAACTTACGGTAATTACCAACAAATATCAACTTGTAAAAAGTATTCATTCTAAATATAATTTCCCAATCCAGAAAAAATCTCTTACTTAGGAATTTCTTTTAACTCCAAAAAGGGTTTTAAATTTACAGCCCATAGTAAAATTCTCTAACAATACTCATCTCAAAAATCATGTTATACAAGAATAAAACTTCAAACTTTGTACATACAATCATCCTAAAAATCTTCAAACTTCACACACTCTTATTACTTTCTTCCAAAGTTCCATAATACATAAATTTCCAGATTTCTCACAAATTTTCTCCCAACTTCAAATATTTCAAACTAAACCAATTTAAAATCAAATCATCCCAAATAAAGTTTTAGATAAACTTTAAGAAGTATACTTTAACTTAAAAATAGTTGGGACACAAAACTACCTCAAATTCTTGCTGAAAAACAGCTCACAAAACTGCCCAGAACACAAATTATTTCCAGAATTTCTGCACAATTCTCCCAACTTATACAACTTATAAATCCCTCAATTTAAATCCAAAAGACCTCAAACAAAATCCAAAAATCAACATCAAGAAGTCTACTTTAAGTTTGTAGTTGAACACTTTTCGAAATTACCTCAAAATCTGCACGAAAAAGCCAAGGGAACAAAACGGGCTATTCCTCCCCTGCTCGGAGAGTGGGGTCCACGTGCCACTGTAGCCCACTAGTGGAGGCTCACCTCCCTGGCCCGAAGATAACTGATGGTGGCAGAAGAAGGTTTTCAAAGTTTGAGGGCAAACGGAGCTTGAATAGTTAGGTTAAGGCTAGGTCAAAGTTTGGAAGAAATGGGTTTTGAGAAGGAAAAAATCTGGAGCTTTTCTTTCTTCTTCTCTCCTTCAGCCGAAATTACAAATTGCCAAAGGAAAGATTTGCCACTCTAGGTCAACTTTTAGCTTATATACTCCCTCTAAATCTTGGCCTTTTACCACTCTATCCTTCCCCTTCTTCTTTTATTAATTTACATGCCATTTCCTTTAATTTTCCTTCTAGTATTTAAACAACTCCAAAGTTTTTGTTTCTTACTAAGAGATCCCTAAAAAAAAAACTGAATTATAAAACAAGATTATAAAAGCTTAAAAGAAATATCGGATTCTACAGTATATTCGATAAGATAGTAGTTTAAACCGAGAAAATCAAGGGACCCCTTTAGTAGCTTGTTTTGAGTTGGTGAGAAGTTTGGAAGTCGAGATCCAACAAGCTTTTTCATGATATGTGGGTAGTCACCTTTGGTCAATGGTTCCATAAACCTAAAAAAAATACAAATAGAAATATATAATAAAACAATAAATTAATACCCAAAGAATAAGTCTAGGTGATCCAACATCTAATGTGCGACAAAAAGGAAATAGAACATTAAAGTGATAAATATCATTATGGTTCCAATTTTATTGAACGTAAAACAAGGACACATGAGACCCTTTTTGGTGATTTTGATATGAAACTAAGGAATATGGGGATAACAAACAATGAGATTCTGATTGAACCCAATGAGATTTATTTTGGCCGGAATAAAAACGAGATGAATAGATAGTAAAGTTAATTTCAGGAGAGAGAGTAAAAAAACATATTTTGTAATAATATTATTCTTTTTAATATAATCTATTTATAAGGACAAAAAAAAAAAAAATTATCACATAAATGATGTGTCATTGATGGTGTATAGACTCTATACGTTGTCAATAGATAAAATACAAACTCTTATGTAAGAATATAACAAAGTATATGCTTCAAGATTGTGAGGGTGGGAATGGGAGTGGGGGTGAAGGTGGGAGTGGAAGGAAGGCCCTGCCTACAATAATAAACCTTACACAGAACTAAAACATACCATCCAAACATGAATTCAAAGGCTCGTTCAGCAGCATCACGGTTTTTCTTTGTATTATTCCATGGTTTAAACCATCTAGCAATTAGTATGGTGCCTATCTTTCCCTTTTGATGTTTCTGCACAATTAAATTCTTTTGTTAATAAAAAAATATATTCTATGATCTATTCACATTGAGAAAGTAATTTATTATTCTAGAAAAACATAGTGGCAAAGGTAACATACTTGTTTTTTTTTTCTTAAAATATATACTAATTGTATTTATTAAACATTATAGTGCCTATATTAGAACCTGATATTTTTTGCGATACAAATCTACAATTGTTGCATGAGCAAGAAGTTGGTGGTGTGTTGTCAAACATGGTTCTGTCCCCGAATCTCCTCCATCTGGGCAACCTGTACATCGACCAGGTGCATTGGTCCCATCCGTAAAACCTTTTTGACTTACAATAAATGGTTGATTTAATGTGATCCAATGCTTTACTCTATCACCAAATCTATGGAAGCAAAGATCTGCATAATTTTTGAAATCGTTCCTACATATAGAGCATATAAGGAATATTAGACCTTTCATTTTGAGTAAAATAAATTAAAACAAGAAAATTAACTGAAATAAAAAATATCACACTGTAAAAGTAAAAAAAAGAAACTACATGATACTTTCGAAAACAACTGTTATTACACTGTAAATCAGTTTTCGTTTCATTTGCTTAAAAATTGTGTTCCCAAACTACATGTTGAATTTTGGTTGGGGTCAATATATTCAAGTAATTGTTGATTTTTAACTATTATGCTATATAGATTAAAAGGGTTGCAAGAGCTTTGGGGAGGCATGGCCTATGATTGGTTTCACCACATAATATATAAAAGCAAAACAAAAATTTATCAATTTAATATAGCAAATGATCAGGTTGATTGTTCAAAGAATGAGAATGAATCACTTACACAATGCGAGAACTCAAGAAACCTCCATACTTATCTTGTAAGATTTGAGGAAGATCCCAATGGAAGAGTGTCACAAAAGGCTTGATATCTACACTTGATAACAAAAGAAAAATAAAGTAATAAGTCATGTAGATCAAATGCAGTGACAATATTGATCTACATAACCAATAAAATAAGAAGAAATACATTGACAATAAAAGACAAGATAATGAAATTGAATCATACTACTATTATTGAGCTCATTTAAAACGTTGTTGTAGTATTCAATTCCGTCTTCGTTCACTCCCCCACTTAGCCTTCCTCCTGTAAGTAGTAAAAATTTGTTGGATAAAGAGAAAAATGATGTTATAAAACAGTAATAGGATATATTTCTTGACAAGAATAGAATTGTAACTATAGTAAGATATAATCTATCATTTGTTTCATTTTGACATTATTATAAGCCCATTAACCATTAAAATGAATTTGCATAAACAAGTTATTGAAATTAAAATGAAAAATAATGTTCGGAAATAAATTTTAGATTTGAATTATTTTTTGTTTTTGCTATTATTAACTGGGTTTCATTTAATGATTACATCAAAATAATTGATGAAAATGACGATCTTACTTGGTAGAATTCTAGACCATGAGATTGAAAGTCTGTGTCCATCTACGCCCATAGTTTTCAACATCGCAACATCCTCCTATAGCATGTCAGGAAAAGAGAATATAAGATAACTTATATGGAATTTTTTTTTCACAGTCTTATGGTTTATCAGGCCCAAATTGTACATGTTCTTTTTTCATATATTGATGATGAAATAAAAGTAGGGCCCCTTGAATATACACATTCCTTAATTAAATAATATCAAGAAGAAATGGAAAAATAAATAAAGAAAGAAAATCTTTATTTTGCTTTGTTACCATACCTTGTAAAGTTTAAGTGAACCACATGCCTTATCTCCATTACTCTCATCCGCTGTCTTTGCTGATATTCGGTAATGTACATTACAAACAAACAGTTAAAGATTAAATAAAAATTAAAGTAAATCAATATGTTGCCTCAACTGATCACGTGTGTGTGTATATATATATATATATATATATATATATATATATATATATATATATATATATATATATAATAGATTAAATTTAACCTCTTAAGAAAATATACGATTATAATGATATACAAAATTCTTGAACAAATTATCCTATAATCCATTAGAACATACATATAGCATTTTTTTCCAGTGATCGGGTAAAATTCTATTGAACTATTATTAATGGCTTGAAAACTTGATAGCTTAGCTTAAATCTTATTTAAATGTTAATTTTACATGATTGGCAAGGAAATGACATATTATAAAGATGACTGCTTTTGGGCTTACATGACAAGGACAGCCCAACAAAACTCCAACTTCTTGAATCATATTGAGTAATTAAAAAAAATTTAACAGTCATCTATACGGCTTTTCTATATAAGAGATCTTGATTCGATCACCTTCCTCATCAATATACAAAAAAAAATCATTGCGAATGATTAATGAAGGAATATAAATGTAACTATCATGGCATAACATATATTTACATATATATATATATATATATAACAATTTTTTTACTTTATAACAATATATGGATTCATTTTGTATAGATAAAGAAACGCCATCTATGAGTGAAAGTATCCCATACATTAAATGTTCTTCCTTCTACACCTTCAACCTAAGAAAATGAACAAAATTAATTGTTTGGCACTAGAATAAAAAAACTTGGTAACATATATGGATGACATCTCAAAAAACTTGACAGAACAATTTATTGAAATTTTGGGTTCAGATATGTTATAACATTGTATATGTAGACCCGTTATCTAATAAAGGACCCAATTAAGTGATATAATTTTTATGGGTCTCTAAAGTATCAAGGTTCTTTAGTATGGGCTACCTTATGTGTAGAAGCCCGATGTGGTATGGGTCTTTGTTAATTGGCCAAAGACCCAGTGCACATGTATGAGGTAACTGTTAGGGTCATGGTCCCTAAGGCACAGGAAAATAAATAGACATCAAGGGAGGGTGTTTAACGTGCGTTAAATTTTATTGAAACAAACAGTTCTTCTCCCTCCCCTTTAACATTCAGTTGATTGGTTCCCATACCAAAGATGGTTCTCCCTGTAGTCTTAGAAAATCAACCCAAGAAGGCTTGCTTGCAATGGATTTCGGTTTGTTTATAATTCATCTTCTCAATATATATATATATGAATTCTTGACAAGTTTAGTATGAAAAAATCTTGGCTGTATCATTGATTATTTGTGTATAAATTAGCAATGAAAATTATTTAGATCTCACAATTCTTGAATAACCAAGACTTCAATTATGCTTCAATTGGAAGAAGAGTATTTAGCTACTCATAATTAAAAGGAAACCTAAAGAAAAGAGAAGAGGGATTTTCTATTCAACGGCCGCCTCTTCTGTCCGAGCCCTCCTTTTCTTTCAGCTAGGGTTAGTATTTATAACTTTCAAAACCCGCGGGCTGGCGCTGCAGCCTCAGCTTTCTGGTGCTGTAGCGCCAAGTCGCTGCCCCTTCTTCATATTATCACCATGCTGGCGTTACAGCCTCAGCTTTTTGGCGCTGCAGCTCCAGGTTGCTGCCTCTTCTTCATATTATCACCATGCTGGAACTGCAGCCTCAGCTTTCTGGCGCTGCAGCTCCAGGTTGCTGCCCCATCTTCACAAATCTCTTGATTTTGACTTCAATTTGATTCAACTCCTCAATCTACTCCACAAAATACGAAACATAATCAAAATTCAAGATTTAAGCATTTATAATCATTAAAACATGAGGGATTATAACAAACATATAAATATTATGAATCCTTATCAAATTCCCCCGCACTTAAACAATGCTTGTCCTCAAGCATACAATAGCTCAAGTACGTGGCTTCTCATCATCGTTCCTTCTTCTAACTTTACTCATCCTCTATAATCCAAATTATCATTCCTTAAAGATTTAAATCGAAGGACAAATAAGAAGCGAACAATTTCATAGTGTAAATTCTTATAAACCACACGATGAACAATCACCATAATGATCTACTCGAAATCAAAATGGAATAGGATTTAACACCCTCTCATTGGATTCACTCAATACGCTCAAAGTGTTTAGGGTATCGATGAACTCTCAAGTCAAAACATAGAAGATCTTAACCATAAGCTTGCTAATACATCACATCAATGGATTGAATTGAATGCAAAGAATCTAAGGGTCTTAAATGGGTTGTAACGGGGCTTAGGTAAGGTGTGGTGAGAAGGAATTTTTAGGTACTTTTATCAGAGGAATTATACCAACTTCTCCACACAAAGCACAACTCAATAATGTGAAATGTTTTCTTCAATCAATTCACTTCCAAACAATTAAAATTGCACAACTTTTCTCTCTTTTTGGCCGGCTATATATTTTTTTTTTGTTTCTTTGATTTTTTTTTTCTCTTCTTTTTCTTTGGCCACCTATTTTTTTTTTCTTTTTGCAATTCAAGGCACTTGTAACTTGAATCACTTTATTCCCAGCATCTTTCAATCCTTTCAGAGATAATTTGAAGCTTCATGTGAACAAGCTAGTACAATCCTTCAATTAGAGGTTCAAAAGAGGGAAACCGACAAAAGAATGGGTTGACATTGCTTATACCATGGTAAACTTCCAACAAAAGGGCCAAGGTTCAAAATTTGCTTTCTAAGGTAAAAATCAAGGTAGGCTTTTTAAGAAAGCTAAATGGTTCCATCTAAATGCCCTTATAAATGCAATGCATCCAATTCAACAATGTAGTTTCATGACATGCATAACAAAGCAAGTTCTAGAAAAATCAACTATGTATGAAAATCACTCAATTAAGAAAATGGAGCATAATATAATATGAATGCTCATTGGCTCAAAAGCGCACAAAAAGAGTCATGTGCATTAGATCCAACACTTTTTTCTTTCAATCAATCATCAGGAGCAGTTAATCACTGTGTAGTAAATAAGAATTCAACCGTTCATGCTAATCCCTTATTACGCTTCAATTTATCTCAATAATTCAAAATAATCTAGATCATTTAAGACAAGCATTGACAGAATCTAGAATTCAGAAGAGAATGATCACAAACAAGAACTAAAGTATCACTTGGATTTTGAAAATTTTCTTGAAAAGTGAAGTTCAAAGTAAAATCAAAATCAAATTCGTATGTCAGAGACCGTCCCCCACACTTAATCCATACATTGTCCTCAATGTATCAAAAATAGATGCTCAAAAGCTATAAAAGAACAAGAGTAAGTAGAAAACTCCCCTGAAAATGTTGAGCATCAACCAAGATATCAGTCACGTGCTTGGGGGCGAAGGTGGTGTGAATCCCATGTAATCAAATAAAGCTGTCATGTTTTGTCCATTCTGGCAACTTGGTCTTCGAGTCTTGCAAGCTGATCGCAAAAATAAAGAAAAAAAATAAAACAAATAAAACAAGGAAAGTAAGACAAAAAGTTGGGTTGCCTCCCAAAAGCGCTAAGTTTTACGTCTTCAGCCAGACACTCTTATTCCCTCCTAGATAAACATAGGTTGAATGCACCAGCCACTGCTTCATTACCAAATTCGGTGCTTGTATGCTTTGGAGAGGCCTCAAGGATGTCATCAGTAACATCCGCAAATTCTGGCTTGATATATGCTCTTGTGAAGCCATGGATAATGCATATTTCAGATGATCTGGTAAGGGTTTCAATTCCAATTTCGGTGCCTGCACAATAGAAGGAAGAAGTTTTGTGTGAGAAAGAGGCAAATCAATGTAAGACACCTCATACCTTACAGGTTTAAGTGATTCTAATTCGTAGATTGCATCCTGTAGGTCGGACTCCAACATAAACTTCCTCATGATCTTTCGTAGCCCTTCAAGAGTGAGATGCCTGCTAAGTGTAACTTTTAGCTTATCATCATCAACTAGATCAAAGATTTCCTGCGCCAACGGGTCAATAACATCCATAACAAAAACAGAAGACACATCATTAGGGTACCTCATGGCGTCATAAATATTGAATTTAATAATTTTACCATCAAATTCCATTGTGAGTGTACCATCATGCACATCAATTTTTGTCCTAGATGTTTTTAGAAATGGCCTTCCTAATAAAATTAATGTTGAATTAGAAGAGTCATCTTCTTCCATGTCAAGAACATAAAAATCAGCAGGAAAGACCAACCCATTAACTTGTACTAAGACATCCTCCAAAACTCCTTCAGGATATACATTAGATCTATCAGCAAGTTGAATAATCACACTTGTTTCTTTTAATGGACCAATATTCAAAGATGAATAAATAGAAAGAGGCATGACATTTATTGAAGCTCCTAGATCTAGCATTGCTCTTTCAATCCTAACATCACCTAGTTTGCAAGGGATAGTAAACATACCTGGGTCCTTGCATTTTGGAGGTAATTTTTTCTGGAGGATGGCTAAAACATTTTCCTCCATATTTATCATTTCATTACCTTTCAACTTCCTCTTGTTGGTGCACAACTCCTTGAGAAATTTAACATATCGAGGCACTTGTTTAATTGCATCAAGTAAAGGAATATTTACCTCAACCTTGCGAAAAGTTTCAAGAATTTCCTTCTCTTTCTCCTCTTTTTTCGATTTATTCAGTCTAGTAGGAAAGGGAGGATTTGTCACCAATGCCTTTGGTTGTTCACTATCGAGTCCTCTAGGCTGGTCAGTTTGAGGTTGAGAAGCAACTACTTCTTTTTCAATTTCTTCTCCACGTGCTGCCTTACTGGGTTCCTTCAACTCCTTCTCGCTTCTCAAGGTAACTGCACTAGCATTTTGTTTTGGGTTAACAATAGTTTGGGAGGGAAATTTACCTTGAGATTCTAATCGGTTCACAGAAGATGCCAGTTGACTCATTTGATTCTCTAATTGTTGAATGCTTGTTCTTATCTCCTGTTGAAATTGTTGCGTGTTAGTTGCAAGTGATTTAACAATTTCTTCTGGAGACATACCTGAACTTGTGGAATTTTTTTGTGGTGGTGGAACATGTGGTCTATGCTGAAAGTGTTGGAATGGTGGTCTTGCTCCATAGCTGAAATTTGGATGATCCCTCCATCCTGGGTTGTAGGTATTTGAGTAGGGATCGTATTTCCTTTGTGGTGGGCCTGGAAATCCTCCAACTGCATTGGCATGCTCATAGGAATCATCTCGAAGTGTAGGGCACATGTCAGTTGGATGACCGATGGTGGCACAAATCCCACAAGCTTTTACTTGTTGCATATTTCCTACAGCTAACTGTTGGACAACAGAAGTTAGATTGGATATTTGATTTGCAATGGAAGATATACTAACCTAATTCACCCTTATTGGAGATGTGTCCTGCCTGAATCCAAATTGTTGTGAGTTAGCGGCCATGATGGAGATCAATTCTCTAGCATCACGAGGAGTTTTGTTCACTATGGCACCTCCACTCGCTGCATCCATCATCTTCCTTTCCATGGGTAGGAGCCCTTCGTAGAAATATTGAATGAGGAGCTATTCAGAAATTCCATGTTGTGGGCAGCTTGCACAGAGTTGCTTAAATCTTTCCCAATACTCGTGAAGGGTCTCTATATCTTTCTGTTTTATTCCACATATCTCCCTTCTAATGCTAGCAGCTCGTGATGCAGGGAAAAATTTATCAAGAAATAATCTCACCATCTCCATCCATGTGGTTATAGAGCCAAGGGGCAAATAAAATAACCAGTCCTTTGCTTTTTTAGTCAGCGAGAATGGAAAAGCACGTAATTTGATTTGATCTTCAGTCACTCCTTGTGGTTTCATGCTTGAACATACCACGTGGAATTCCTTCAGATGCTTGTGAGGATCTTCATTCTCAAGACCACAAAAAGTTGGGAGCAAATGGATCAATCCAGATTTTAACTCAAAACCCACTTCCAAAGCTGGATATATAATGCAGAGTGGCTGTTGATTTAAATTTGGTGCAACCAATTCCCTTAAAGTTCTCTCTTGATTGGCCATTGCTTCTTCTGTTTTAGAATCGCTAGATGAATCAACTAAGTCAGGTACTGAATTAAATCTGGGGGGTGAAGATGAAGATGCTTGTTTGTCACGCAATTTAGCTTCCTTCCTCAACTCCCGAGCTGTTTTCTCAATCTCAGGATCGTATTGGAGTTCACTTGCACGAGAAGATCGAAGCATTAAAATAAATCTAATTAATATCAATCCCCGACAGCGGCGCCAAAAATTTGGTTGGTGTCGAATCCAACAAATAATAAAATTCTCACTCTCAAAAATACAAATTGTAACAGTGATGAGCAAGGTCGAATCCACAAGGATTAGGTAGATTTATTTTAATGAAAATTAAAGCGGAGAAAATGGGAGTTTGAAATTTCGGAGTGAAATAAAAGAGAAAGCAATTATAATCAACTAAAAACTAAGGAGAAATCAATATCGGGAAAATATCCAACCGAAGGTATAATTTCATAATTGGTTCAGAGAATTGATCCCAGATACAAGGATAAAATCTTCTATTCTTCACCAAATTGGTTATGGTTGCTAACAAGCTCTAACAACCTATCTCTCCTTACTTTCTCGATAACCAAAACAAGCTCTTTGATTACTTCCCTTGTTAATAAACAACCCTAAATAAGCTCTTAGGATTTAATCTATTGACAGCATTAATATTTAGAGAGACTACCAATTCTAGCCAACAAATACACAAGCTCGATTCATTTAGACTAAGTTATATATCTCCATAACATAAATCGAAAATTTGGTTATAATCAACTTTGTTATTTTACCACTAATATTAGAACGTTTAAACAATTACGGATTTAAAGTTCTAAATGGCAATTTATTGACCTGATAATTGAACAACGGGCCCTTTTCATCAATCAACCAAGACAATAATTGATAATAAACACAGAAGATATATAAATAGAGAAGAAATAAAAGAGCAATGAAAATTATTTAGACTCACAATTCTTGAAGAACCAAGACTTCAATTATCCTTCAATTGGAAGAAGAGTATTTAACTACTCATAATTAAAAGAAAACCTAAAGAAAAGAGAAGAGAGATTTTCTATTCAACAGCTGCTTCTTCTGTCCGAGCCCTCCTTTTCTTTCAGCTAGGGTTAGTATTTATAACTTTCAAAACCCGCGGGCTGGCGCTGCAGCCTCAGCTTTCTGGTGCTGCAGCGCCAAGTTGCTGCCCCTTCTTCATATTATCACCATGCTGGCGCTGCAGCTGCAGCCTCAGCTTTCTGGCGCTGCAGCTCCAGGTTGCTGCCTCTTCTTCATATTATCACCATGCTGGCGCTGCAGCCTCAGCTTTCTGGAGCCGCAGCTCCAGGTTGCTACCCCATCTTCACAAATCTCTTGATTTTGACTTCAATTTGATTCAACTCCTCAATCTACTCCACAAAATACGAAACATAATCAAAATCCAAGATTTAAGCATTTATAATCATTAAAACATGAGGAATTATAACAAACATATAGATATTATGAATCCTTATCATATATATATATATATATATATATATATATATATTCTTGACAAGTTTAATATGAAAAGATCTTGGTTGTATCATTGGTTATTTGTGTATTAGTATCAAGATTAATATAACAAAATTTTGACATTTACATTGAAAAGTCGTATAATACCTTGTAAGATGATGTTTCTACCCCAAAAATGAAATCATTACCAAAAGTACTCTGGTTAAACGCAGTAGTTCTATTATAGTTAAACGGAGGATTTTCATTACAAGTTGGATAATAATTATTACCGGACACTGAGCAAAGAAGAAGTAGGAGAACTAAAAAGTGATAGCTCATATTGTGAGTTTTAAATTACTCGCAAGCGCACGAGTCGTTTGCAATATAGTGTTATGCAAGTGCGAGGTCGAATCCACAGGGAATTGCTTTGTGAAATTATTTTTATCTAAACTAAGCCTATTTTAACCTAGTTCCAAGTTTTGAATTGTCTTTTGCAAAACAAATATAAACTAAACTAAATTGATTTAAAAACTAATGATAAAAACACTAAGGTTTCTGAATTCACCCCACCAAAGTAAAGCATATATTTTCATGTTCTATAAAAATAATCTATCAAAACATTCCATGAATCCAACTTTAAACAAATCACAACAAATATCCCAATTAAACCAAAACAATTCAATGTATCATCTTTTAACAAATCACAAAGGATATCCAATTTAATAAAAAATGATTCGGTGTATCCATCAGATGAAACACACGGAATATCCAACAGAATAATTTAAAAACTATAAATCATAAGAATTTACTCAAACAATTGACCAGAACATTTATACTAAAACAACATTAGAATTGTATAAACAAATCTGAAAATCTTATGCCAAACAACGGCGAGGCTTCATCTTTAACCTTAGTTGAAGATTTTAGCCACTCATAATCATGAAACAAAAGTTCACAATAACAGTGCTAAACATTAAACTAACAAAAAACAGAAAATTAAAACTGACTATACATGGGAGAAATTTCACTCGCTGTTGGGCGGCGCTTCCCCTCGTGGTAGCAAAGCCTTCGGGATCCACCAAAATGCTAGCAGACGTCCACCGGATTGCACACCGAATGATGAAGGGAGATGGGGCTTTTATAGGAGAATTCCTGGAGTACAATGTGTTTCAAATTCGATATGGGATACTGTCCGAGTGCGATCAATCACAGTCTGGTGCGCTCGAGCTTACTGGCACACTACAAAGCATTTTTAATCGATGTGGGATGTGCGGGTGCACACTTGTGATCAATCGCAAGTCTAGTGCGATGGAGCGCACTAGACATCTTCAGCTTGACCCTTGTCTACTAAAACTGCCAAAACTTTCTTTAAAAAAATCAATTTTACAAGCCGTAAAATCTCTCATAAAATAGACTTCCGGATCTTTTCAAGCATATATGGCTCATCTCCTGGTTCTTCTTGAATCAATACAGTAAAATCCACAAAAATAACTGATCTGTACAGGCAATTCTGGCAATTTTAGTGAAACTCCTTTCACAGTGCTTGTAAACCTGAAAAACAACGAAAACAACTCAAAGTAACAAATTCCTACGCTAACAAATGTAAATTAAGTGACCAAAATATGCAATATTTTTCACTCATCAGCTCGCTTGAATTCCCATGATCATTTTGGGTAGCTAAGACACCCTCTAGCTCGCCTTTATATAGACGAGTTATGAAAAAGTACAAATAAATTTGTACCCCAATTAAGTCTAAATAGAGGGAGGCAAATAGAGGATTCTTTGTCATTTTCATATTCCACCGCTTTTATTTTTTTTAATGAAAAATATTAAAGTCAGATTCTTTATTCCTTTGTTATAGATCACATGTGTTTTTTTTATTGATTTATATAGTCTGTCCAAAGAAGGAAGCTCACGTTGTATGGTAAGCTTGCATGAATTTATTATACAGTAAATAATATGGAAAATATTCTAGATTTTTTCTATATTTTAACTAATTTTAAAATTAATTAATTAAGTATGGTTATGCTATATTTACTAAAAATCTTAATTATACGGGGGTTGCAGTAATTAAGTCAAAATCCCAGTGTCAATGCTCGTGAGGGAATCAGAACCGATATGATTCATGTGTACGTGGCATCGAACCACAAGCTGTGTATGAGAAAATCAATTGTGGACAGGGTTAGCTATTATCCCTGACAAAGAAAGGAAAACAATTGCATGGATCATATGTTTTTATTTTTTATAGTATACTTAGAATATAGTTTTGTAGGATTTTGATCAAACAGACTTTTTGGACTCTGGATCAAGAAAGTCAGATGTAGATTTGTATATTGATGAAAAGCAAATTGATCATCCGGTAGAATAAACTGAACGTCGATTTACAGATCATTTTTTCATTACAATGGATGTATTGAGTGTTCCTATCACTACAATTATTATCCGTGACAAAGAAAGGAAAACTATTGCATGGATCATGTGACGCTGCGGTCGTACTTCCAGATTTTGATCTAACCTACATTGTGAATGTTGGCTCTTCATTTTTTCAGTTAATTAACTATATTTCATCGACATTTTTTGTTTTAGATTTTGTTCTAATCTCCTAGCTAGTCACTAATAATAACAATAAAAACTATGTAAAAATATAAATCTAATAAAAAAATATTATAAAAAAAAACACAATCAAATCACCATAAAAAAAAAAGAAAAACACAATGATTTGTATACGTATTGACGATGTTTGGTTGGATATTTAAGTCAATTTGCTTTAAGTCTGCTTAAATGTCCAACCAAACATATGGATTAAAAATCATTAAAAAAAATTTGTAAATATATAGAGATGAAATTTTCAAACAAATTAGCTAGCCCTAATCTACTCCTAATCTTAAAGCCAAAATATATGTTTGCATCATATTTGCTCAAGGATTTTAAATTTTATTTAGAAACCATACTCTTCCTAAGCTACCAAATTTTGGCCCATTAGTGTGTATAATTGTTACCTTAAGGTCACAATCATTTATGCTTAATCTTCTACACTAAAGTAGGATCATGTGATGCTGCGGTGCATGCAGGCTCATGCTTTGTTGGAGGAAAATCTTTCTATTTCTGGTACTTTGGCACGGGGACGGGCTAGTTTCAGAATTGGTGGTGGGAAATTAATGTGCATTTGCAGTTAGTTCCAGAACCAATAAAATTATTTTTATGAATGAAAAGATAATTACGCATAAAAGTGAAAGAGAATGATTTTCAAGTAAGAATTATAGGACCATAAAAACTGAGTTTTATTATCGTTACGATGATCTCGTCGTAATAATATTGAATAAGTATTCGTATGAGATTACAAATTTTGATTTACTTGTACTTGAAATTAATATGAAAACTGTAATCCAAGAAACCTTGAAAATAATTTTACTGTCGAACAAAAAAAAAAGTGAAAGTTGTGGTTTCAAGAACAATTTTTTTTTTTTTAATATGACATTAAGGAACCATCGCAACTATTTTAGTTGTAAAAACTTTTTTTTATTGTTTTTCAATCATCCTTTAGTCCTGGTATTAAGTGTCGTAATTGGGTGGATTTTGGAGGGCGTAAAGTTGAGTCCACTGCATTGGTGCACTTGGCAATCAGCTTACTAATTGCAACTTATGGTTCTATTTACTAGGAATATTCTAGAAAACTTGTTGACTAGCTTGATCATTGGTCCTCACATATGAACAATTTCTTTCCCACTTTTCTGTACATATGTTTTTATTTTTTATGGTATACTTAGAATATAGTTTTGTAGGATTTTGATCAAACAGACTTTTTGGACTCTTGATCAAGAAAGTAATATGTAGATTTGTATATGGATGAAAAGCAAATTGATCATCCGATAGAGAATGATGTTTTACACTATTTAAAAGAGAATGAACTGAATGTTGATTTACAAACCATTTTTCCATGGCCAATGGATGTATTGAGTGTTCCTATCACTACAGTTGCTTCAGAATCAACCTTTAGTATGGGGAGTAGAGCTTTAGGCAAATGGAGAAGCACTCGTCTTCCTGAACATGGGGAGTAGAGCTTTAGGCAAATGGAGAAGCACTCGTCTTCCTGAACATGTGAAAGTTTTGATAACAACTCGTAGTTGGATATTTGAATATCATGGTTCTAAGTAGGATATATATATTTTTTAAGATTATGTGGTATTTGTTGTTGTGCCGATTATCTACCTAAATAAATATGCCGATAATCGTACTTGTTTTACTTGCAAGTGCACAAGGTCAATGGTAGCATAGTGTGCAAGTGCGAGATCATTTTCACAGGGATTGCTGAATTTCGATTTAGAATTAATTTCACAAAGTAAAAATAAATGTAAATAAATGTTGAGTCTAGATTAATAATAATGATAAAGGCGTAGGGACTTGGTATCCACCACTAATAACAAAACAATATGCCAGTGCTCTACTCATGCTATGAATACCTGCTGGTTGTCAACCTAAGGGCTTGGTCCACTCCTTAGGCTATTGATTTCCCTAAGCAACGAGTTAGGCATGGTGTATACTCTAACTCTTTTCTCTCTTAAGGGATTCAGCATGGTGTATACTGAGTTGTTCCTTAAGAGAGCATAGGATATGTGGAAATCGACAACCACATGAGACCTAGGGCTTGGTCCACTCCCAGTTTCCCATGTTGATTAACCTAAGAATCCGGATAAGATATCTTTTGTTACTATTGTTGAACCCAGGACTCGGTCATCCAAATTGATTCAACTAACTAATTCATACCACATGCATACGTTGATCAGACACACACATATGAGGAATTAAAATAAAAACAGGTATTAATCAAATCAAGAATCACAACATAAATATTGCAAAGGTGCCAATACTGAATTATTGGTTAAACATAATTAGGGCTTCAATCAATCCCTACTAAAAGTTTAGTTACACATAATAAAATAAAGGAAATAAGAAACCCGAGAGAGCTCCATTGAAGAGTCTTCAATTCTTCGTAGAATCCCCTCTGGCCTCCGACCTCCCGACCTAAAACTAAAACTAAAAAGGAGCTAAAATCCTAAAAAGGGAGATAATGTTTCTGGGTTTTACAAGTCTATTTATAGGGTTCTAAGGACACTTGAAAACCCTAATTTCCAAAACAGGTCTCTAACCCTACTTTCCAAAATAGGAACTGCCATTTTGATGTTTCACAGATGCGTGTGCGCTCGATCGCATGAGATTGTGCTCGAGCGCAAGGTTGCACTTTAGCCTTCTCCTTGTGCGCACGAGTGCTTGTGTGCTCGATCGCACTCTTCTGCAGCTCCCAGTTCCAATTTTGCTCTTTGAGTTCCAAAATGCTTCCTTTCTTCCAAAAACCTATAGAAACACAAAAAACACAAAAAAGAAGTAAAATGGAATAAAATACGCAAACTAAGAGCTTAACAAATATAAATTAAGGAGTTTAAATATTAATATTTAAGCTCCTATCGTTTGTCAAGTTAACATTATTATTATTTTATATATATATATATATATATATATATAATGTTGTGATAATCTATGGGATAGTTTACATAATTAGTCCTCCCTCGGTCCCATAATTTTTGTTACGTTTACTATTTAGCCAATTAAACGAATAATTAGTTTCTATTGATAAATCATCAAGAATATTTAATTTTTTTTTCATATATACATAAACAGAGTTTAAAAGTAGCCAAAAAAATATATTTTTTTATTTTTCAAATAATATATATAAAATAATTAAAGGCAAACATAAGTAAAAAAAGTGATAAGTGACAAAAATTATGGGATAGAGGGAGTAATTTAATACATTGTTCTTTATATTTTTCATTGTTTATCCTAGAATATGATGATCAATTCGGTACGAGTGTGGACCTTTCAACTACCACTACTACTGAAGGTTTAGGAGCTTCTAATATTATCTAGGAGAGTTTTGTCCTGTACCACACAACCCTAAGCTTGTATTTTTTGTGTAGCATCATATCATAAGTTTCATATATTAAAATATTTTTTATATATATTTGTAATTATGTTTCTTTTCACTTGTTAGGGTTTGAAATTGTTGAAGTCATCTTTGAAGTTCAAGACAGTATAAGCAAATTTTCTTTCTGGAGGCACTGGGCATTAAATTTTTTTTTTTCCTGTTTTTGAGCTTCTTTTAGTTTGATCTTTGTGGCCTTGATTATTTATTTGATCATTATTTTCTTTTAGCTTCACTCAAGATACGATCTATTGCTTATCTCATTGCATGGAACTCAAAATTCAAAGTTATTTTAAATTTTTGAAATTTATAAGAAGATTATTGTTGGCAAAGTATTAGAAATGTCTTTTTAAGTGTATTCATTCTCAAGATTTTTTAATCAATTTTTATTAATGGAGATAGTATAAATATATGTCTTTCAAAAATTGAGTTGAATTCTTGAATTCTTATTAGACCACATGGATAGTGATTGTTGTAGTTTGGTGATTGCTCAGTTTATTTTTTCTCCATGTCCTGTAATTTTCCGCTCCTACTCTTGCAAAATTTTCTTTGTTAATGGCTGCTCCTTGTGCTTGGGAGAATCAATAGTCAACCACCCGATTTTGAATTCCCATCTCTTGTGGCTGATTTGCGTTTTTTTCAATAAAAATGAGTTATTTTTTTATAAAAAACGAATAACTTTAATTCTATAAGTAAAGTTTTATCTTAAAAAAACTGATCAAGTTGATATAAAATATTCAAAATCAATCAAGATTTTTATTAGGTAGAAATATTGGATAATTAAAAATATATCAAGTCTATATGTTGTGTCATCCTGAAACTCGGTGTAGAAAAGGCTTGTTTATGATATTTATTATAAATATAACTAAAAATTTATTTATTAATAATTTGAATATGATAATTACTTTACCGCTTTAAATTTTATTTTGACGAGTTATAGCTTTATACTTGATAGCATTAATTTGAGACATTGTTGACAAATAATAAACAATTAATTTTTCTCTTTTAAAAAAAATTGGGTCAGTTCAGGTCTGGGGTTTGAGTCATTCATGTTCTGGTTGTTCGAGTTTCATATCATTAGGGTTTGGGTTCTCTTGGGTCATGAGTCACTAGGGTCATGGGCTAGTCGGGTTTTAGGTCTGTTAGGTCTTGGGTCAATCGCGTCACGGGTCATTTCATTGTCGGGTTGTTTGGGTCTAAATCATAATATTTTATTGTATTTTTGGGTTAGGATTGGTCGGGTAGGGTCAGGTTATCGGGTCAGATCAGATTTTGCCATCTCTATACATATGAAATAAAAATAAAAATCGATGTAATGACAACTTATCCATCACATATATAGAAAACTATGTATTATATTATTGTTCTATTTGTGTTTAGTTTCTTGACTTGTTTGATTGGGGTCAATTGAGTTTAATTAGAGAATATTTAATTTTATTACTTCGATTGATTTGGTCGCTTTAGTACTTTTTTTAGAAATTTTATGTGTCGTTTACATCTTCGATGCTGATTAACAATAATTTGCGTTTTTTTTACCGTTCAATAAAAGAAATCCTACTCAACACTAAAATTGAGTTTGAAATAGAAAGAGAAAATCTAAAACCATATAAATTTATCATTTCATGCTGGATAGAATGTGATTGTGGTATTCTCTATAGAATGTCATTATCATTTTATCCCCCAACTTGTAATAACTTTACTATTTAGTTAAATGAATTTGCATCCTTCTCGAAGTCCCTATAGCAATTTGGTTTATTCATCCTTAGACGACATATGATCGAGACTTTAGGAGGCATGAGTAAGGTCATACATATGAACAATATCTTGTAAGTTATCAATAGCATTAGAGCTAAAATAAAGTAATTTGACATTATTGCCAATTTATTAACAAGTTACCGGAAAATATACACAAAGCGGTCTATCGAAGTATAGATAAGACAGAGTAATACTCTTTATGCATTTATTTGAGTTTGCAAATAGATAAAATTAGTTTATTTTCCTGTAAATAGACCACTTTGCGTATATTTTCCTGTAAATTTTTAATAAATTGGCAATAATGTCAAATTACTTTATTTTAGGTCTAATACTATTGATAACTTACAACATATTGTTCATATGTATGACCTTACTCATGCCTCCTAAGGTCTCGATCATATGTCGTCTAAGGATGAATAAAACAAATTGCTATAGGGGCTTCGAGAAGGATACAAATTCATTTAACTAACTAGTAAAGTTTTTCCAAGTTGGGGAATAAAATGATAATGACATTCTATAGAGAATACCACAATCACATTCTATCTAGCATGAAATGATAAATTTATATGGTTGTAGATTTTCTCTTTCTATTTCAGACTCAATTTTTGTGTTGAGTAGGATTTCTTTTATTGAACAATAAAAAAATGCAAATTATTGTTAATCAGCATCGAAGATGTAGACGACACATAAAATTTCGTAATACAAGTACTAAAGCGACCAAATCAATCGAAGTAATAAAATTAAATATTCTCTAATTAAACTGGATCGACCCCAATCAAACAAGTCGAGAAACTAAGCGCAAATAGAACAATAATATAATACACAGTTTTCTATATATGTTATGGATAAGTTGTCATTACGTCAATTTTTACTTTTATTTCATATGTATAGAGGTGGCAAAATCTGATCTGACCCAATAACCTGACCCGACCCGACCAATCCTAACCCAAAAAAACAATAAAATATTATGATTCTAGACCCAAACAACCCGACAATAAAATGACCTGTGACCCGATTGACCCAAGACCCAACAGACCTGAAACCCGATTATCCCAAGGCCTTAGTGACCCAAGACCCAAGAGAACCCAAACCCTAATGATATGAAACTCGAACAACCCGAACCTGAATGACTCAAACCCCAGATCTGAACTGACCCACTTTTTTTAAAAGAGAAAAATTAATTGTTTATTATTTGTCAACAATGTCTCAAATTAATGCTATCAAATATAAAGCTATAACTCGTCAAAATAAAATATAAAGCGGTAAAGTAATTATCATATTCAAATTATTAATAAATAAATTTTTAGATATATTTATAATAATTATCGTAAACAAGCCTTTTCTACACCGAGTTTCAGGATGACACAACATATAGACTTGATATATTGTTAATTATCCAATATTTCTATCTAATAAAAATCATGATTGATTTTGAATATTTTATATCAACTTGATCAGTTTTTTGAAGATAAAATTTTACTTATATAATTAAAGTTATTCATTCTTTATAAGAAAATACTCAATTTTATTGAAAAAAACGCAAATCGGCCACTAGAGATGGGAATTCAAAATCGGGTGGTTGACTATTGATTCTCCCAAGCACAAGGAGCAGCCACTAACAAAGAAAATTTTGCAAGAGTAGGAGCCAGAAATTATAGGACATGGAGAAAAAATAAACTGAGCAATCACTAAACTACAACAATCACTACCCATGTGATCTGATAAGAATTCAAGTATTCAACTCACTTTTTGAAAGACATATTTTTATACTATCTCCATTAATAAAAATTGATTAAAAAGTCTTGAGAATGAATAAACTTAAAAAGACACTTCTAAAACTTTACCAACAATAATCTTCTTAGAAATTCCAAAAATTTAAGCAATCTCTACCTTTGTCTAAGCGATTAAACCCGAACCCATGGTGCAGAGAACTCAGGATCCAAACTCAACTTGAGTCACCAAATCAACCGACTCCAATCCTAAGAAGTCCAAGGCAATGATTGAACTTACTTAGAGGTAGACCTTTATTATCTAACATTTTCTCGAATGAAATGATACTGAACATATATATACTTAGTCCTCTCATGGAACACTGGATTCCTACATAAGTGCAATGCACTTTGGCTATCCGAATACACCACCACCTGCTCTTTTAGGACCTTCAACTCTTCCAATAACCCTTTGCACCACATAGCCTCCTTTAGGGCTTCCGTGGTCGCTATGTACTCAGCCATGGTTGTTGAGAGTGCTACCACTAGCTGCAACTGGGCCTTCCAACTTATACAACATCTGTTTAAGTTGAAGAAGTAGGAGGTAATCGATCTTCTCTTATCCCAGTCTGCTCTATAGTCCGAATCAGCATAACCCTCTAGACAGATGGACTTACCCCTCTTCTTGTACACAAGCCCCACATCTAGGCTTCTTTTCATGTACCTCAGTAACCACTTCATCCCAAGCCAATGCTCATTTCCGAGATTACTCATAAACCTGCTGAGAACACTAATTACATGAGAAATGTCAGGTCTAGTGCTTACCATGGTGAACATTACTGATCCAACAGCATTAGAGTAAGGGACCTTCTCCATTTCCTTCTTCTCCGCCTCCGATCTCGGACATTGATCGCTGGAGAACTTGAAATGACCAACAAGAGGAATCTTCACTAGTTTGCTATCCTCTATAAAAAACTTAGATATCATTTTTTCTATGTAGGAAGACTGAGAAACCTTCAACCTGTTTCTCTCATTTTTCCGGATTATACTCATCCCAAAGATCTTTTGTGCATGACCAAGATCCTTCATCTCAAACTCCGAATTGAGTTGAGACTTCAACCTTTCTATCATCTCCCTGTTGTTCCCAACCAATAGCATATCATCTACATAGATGAGGATAATCACCATTTCCTCCACCTTAGGCACAACCGGTGAGAAAATTTCTATGAAATCTATGCCTTCTCTTTGCATGAACCCCTTCGCCACCAGCCTAGCCTTATACTGGACTTCATCCCCTGGAGTGTTCCCTTCTTTGATCTTGTAAATCCACTTACAATCCATAACTCTCTATTTTCCAGGAATGTGCACCAATTCCCTAGAGTTGTTCATCCTCAAAGAATGCATTTCCTCCTCCATAGCTAGCTTCCATCTTGAGGAATCCTTACATCCCATGGCATCAATGTAAGTTTCTAGTTCACTCCCTCATTCTGAATAAGGAGCTGCTACATTAGGATCCACAAAACCATATCTTAAAGGTGGTCTGACCAACCTTCTTTCCCGGTCCCTTATGAGCTGATAGTCATTCTGACTTGCTACATCATCTCCTTCTAGTTCAGCCTCCTCATGCGTGTCCTGAGCTTAGCCTTCATCAATGGGCTCTACCTAGTCCGAACCCTCTTGCCTTCCATGCTTTACATGAACTAAATTTTCCTTGATGCTATGCTCCACAAATACTGGGCTGGTTTGCCCACGATCCCCTGCAGGGTTAGTTTTCTCCAAATAGGGAAATAAATACTCATTAAAAATGATATCCCTACTTATTATGAATTTGAATCCTTTTGGCTCTAAAGGCCACAACCTATACCCCTTAACCCCTTCCCCATATCCTAGAAACACACATTTTCTAGACCTTGGGCTAAGTTTATCATCCTTTTGATGTGCAAACGCAATACATCCAAAAGTTCTAAAGTTGTTCAACTCAGGAGGTTTACCGCTCCACATCTCCTCGGGAGTCTTAAGCTCTAAAGCTCTAGAGGGTGATCTATTAACCAAATACGCAGCAGTAGACACAACTTCCCCCCAAAAATATTTGGGTAATCCGAAAGCAATTAACATGCACCTAACCTTTTCCATAAAGGTCCTATTCATCCTCTCAGCAACTCCATTTTGCTGAGGGGTTTTCACAACCGTTCTATGTCTTAGAATCCTATTTAACTCATAGAATTTATCAAAATCCTTATTAAAAAATTCTAAGCCATTATTGGTTCGTAAAACCTTAACTACCTTACCTGTTTGAGTCTCCAGCAACTTTTTCCACACCACAAATTTTTTCAAAGTATCTGATTTATTTTTAAGCAAATAAACCCAAACCTTTCTTGAATAATCATCCATTAAAGAAAGAAAGTAAAGATTACCTCATTGTGTTGGTGTTCTTGCTGATCTCCAAAGATTCATATGAATGTAGTCAAGAATGCTCTTAGACTTGTGCACTCCAGTGTTGAAGCTGACCTGATGTTGTTTCCCAAGAACATAACATTCGCAGAAATCAAGTTTATCTACTTTGACACCATCAAGTAGACCGTTCTTGCTGAGAACTTGCAGGCCCTTTTCGCTCATGAGTCCCAAGCAATTGTGCCAAAGAGCTGCCTTATCCATCTCAGCCATCAAGCTTGCTGCTTGATCATTGATATTCGTGTCTCCGATCATCTCATAGAGACCATCCTTTATTGCTGCTTTGATCACTATCAAAGATCCCTTGGTTACCTTGATCTTTCCTCCCTCTGCTTTGTATGTGAATCCCATGGAATCTAGTTGCCCCAGTGAGATCAAATTTCTTCTCAAATCCAGAAGATATCTCATATTCCGCAGTAGCCTTGTAATTCCATCAAACATCCTCAATTAGATGTCTCCTATCCCCCTCACTTCCTAAGAACACAGCATTCACAGAAATCAAGTTTATCTACTTTGTCACCATCAAGTAGACCGTTCTTGCTGAGAACTTGCAGGCTCTTTTCGCTCATGTGTCCCAAGCTATTGTGCCAAAGAGCTGCCTTATCCATCTCAGCCATCAAGCTTACTGCTTGATCCTTGATATTCGTGTCTCCAATCATCTCATAGAGAACATCCTTTATTGCTGCTTTGATCACTATCAAAGATCCCTTGGTTACCTTGATCTTTCCTCTCTCTGCTTTGTATGTGAATCCCATGGAATCTAGCTGCCCCAGTGAGATCAAATTTCTTCTTAAATCCAGAAGATATCTCGCATTCCGCAGTAGCCTTGTAATTCCATTAAATATCCCCAATTAGATGTCTCTTATCCCCCTCACTTGGTAAGAAGTATCGTTCTCCAAGAAAACCTTTCCACCATTGGTTTCCTTGAAATTCCTGAACTAATCCCTATGAGGGCACATGTGATACATGCACCCTGAACCTAAGATCCATTTCTCACTGCCTTGCCACTTGTTCACATTTGAGTACACAACAAGAACATCATCTCGTTGTTCTCCCTTGGCAATTAAAGCCTTTCCATTGTTGGTATGGCTTCTTCCTCTCTCATCCCTCATCATCTTCTTGCAATCTTTCTTGAAATGACCCCCTTATGGCAGTAGTAGCATCTCTTTCCTCCAAATCTCGGTTTAGAGTGTGCTCTCCCATGGCTCTGCCCTCTACCCTTTGGTTTATCCCGGTAGTTGCCATGGATGCTACTGTAATTTCGAGTTGCTAACCTTCCTCTAACGAACATCCCTTCTCCACTTGATCCTTCCCTCATATTGGCTTTGAAATCATGAGCCCTTATAGTATTGAGCACAATTTCCTTGATTAGTGTATCTCTTCCATATTCAATAGCATTAATCAATCTTTCAAAACAATCAGGAAGAGAATTCAGCAATATAACAGCCATTTATTCATCCGGGAATGTTATACTACAACTAATCAAATCTTGAACTAGTTTATTAAACACATCAAGATTATCTTGCAACTCTTTATTAGGATCCATTTTAAAAGCAAAGATGTGTTTCAGAAGATAAATTTTATTAGGGAAAGTCTTGATAAGAAATAACTCATCTAGTTTCTTCCAAATAACAGTTGGATTTTTCGAGTCTCCGCACTTCCTTATGACACTATCCGACATGTGCAGAAAGATGGTGCAATATGCCATCTTCTTTATCTCATTCCGCTGGAGTACCGTGATCCTTGCTGGAAAATCATCATCTTCTCCAATAGCCAATTCCACCTTTTGTTGCATAAGAACCGCCTTGATTTTCTGCTTCCAAAGGGCAAAGTCTCTCTTTCCATCAAACTTCTCAATAATGAAGTTTGAATCCATCTTGCGGAAAAAATTCCAGATTTATGCAGCACCCACAATTGCTTTCCAACTTCTAAATCTCAAGAACACGATCAAATCTTGATCTGAGCACCGTTCTTGAATCACTCAAGAAGTTTTCTTTGATTCTTGGAGTCTAGCTCCAATACCTCCTGTTCCAGCTTTGATACCCACTATTGTAGCTCTGATACCACTGTTGAAAAATCACCTTATTGAGGAATCGTAGGTTGTGATATTTCCAAACACCCAAGTCTAGAATGACTTATAATAAACAACAATCAGACCAATCAAAGAAAGAACACAAGCAATTGTTATCGAGGTTTGGCAATGTTGGGAAACCACCCTCAATATGCCCAGGAGGTGATCTTCCAAACACCAAAGTCTAGAGTGACTTGTATAAATAAAAGAGACAGCAACCAATCAAAGCAAGAAAGAAAAGAACTCAAGAAATTTGTTGACGAGGTTCGGCAATATGCCTACGTCCCCGTGAGCTCCTCCGAGCTCGCTACACTATCTTATCAATGGATTTCTTTACAATCAATAAAACCCTTCCAAAAACTCACAGGTTCTTGAAGAACAAAAGAAAAAGAAGAAGAAGAAAGTGATAAGAGCTAACCCTGGAATTTTACCAAGATAATTCCCCTTACATGCCCTTGAATCCCTTTGTATTCTACTCTCTCTTTCTAAACAACCAGCCTCTCTACAGAATCTCTCTTGAGTTTAGTGTCTTTGCACTCTCACAATTGATCTTAATTCTAATAACAAGTTATCACAAGTTGTTTTTTTCTTTGAAGCTAGGTAACCCTTTATATAGTGCATCGGCTTCTTGACCACTCTTAAGAGTCAATCTCCACCCTTAGATCTTGATGACCAATTAACTATGGCCCCCCATCAATCCTAAGTAAAGCTACGCATTTTGTACATACTCCATAAACCTTTCAAAAGGCTGAACAAAATGGCATTAGTGTGCCTTCAGGCCACAGCCTAGAACAGGGCATACCGTGGCCTGGAGTGTGCTGAAACTTCTCCACAAGTGCAACCTTTCTGGGCACCATGGCTTGGGGGAGGCTATTGCACACCTCCTCCAGCACTTCTCCTTGCTGGGCGCTACACCCTGGAGTGATCTGGGCCGCGACGCACACTGTTGTGCATTGATGCTGATTTTTTCCTCCTTCCTTGCAACCATTTAATGCTAAGACAAATACCAATAATCTCTACCTTTGTCTAAGCGATTAAACCTAAACCCATGTGCAGAGAACTCAGTATCCAAACTCATCTTGAGTCATCATATCGATTGACTCCAATCCTAAGAAGTCTAAGGCAATGATTAAACTTGCTTAGAGGTAGAATGTTAGTACCTAAATCCGTAGGGTTTTCTTCCGTGGCCACCTTGTCCACATGAATGCATCCTTCTGTAACATTTTCCCGAATCAAATATTACCGAACATCCATGTGCTTTTTCCTCTCATGGAACACCAGATTCTTGCATAAATGCAATGCACTTTGGCTATCCGAATGCACCACAACCTGTTCCTCTAGTATCTTCAACTCTTCCAGCAACCCTTTGCACCACATAGCCTCCTTGATGGCTTCCGTAGCCGCTATGTACTCAGCCTCGGTTGTTGAGAGTGCAACTAAGCCTTCTAACTTACACAACATCCGTTTAAATTGAAGAAGTAGGAAGTAATCGATCTCCTTTTATCCCGGTCTACTCCATAGTCTGAATCAGCATAACCCTCAAGGCAGATGGACTTACCCCTTTTCTTATAAACCAACCCCACTTCTGGGCTTCCCTTCAAGTACCTCAGCAGCCACTTCATCCCAAGCTAATGCTCCTTTCTAGGATTACTCATAAACCTTCTGAGAACATTTATTACATGAGCAATATCAGGTCTAGTGCTTACCATGGTGAACATTACAGAACTAACCGCACTAGAGTAGGGAACCTTTTCTATTTCCTTCTTCTCCTTATTCGATCTTGGACATTGATCACTGGAGAACTTGAAATGACCAGCAAGGGGAGCCTTTACTGGTTTGCTATCTTCCATAGAGAACTTAGATATCATCTTCTCTATGTAGGAAGTTTGAGAGATCTTCAATCTATTTCTCTCCCTTTCCAGGATGATACACATCCTAAGGATCTTCTGTGCATGGCCAAGATCCTTCATCTCAAACTCGTCACTTAGTTGAGCCTTCAATTTTCTTATCCTCTCCATGCTGCTCCCAACCAGCAACATATCATCAACATAGATCAGGATGATCACCACTTCCACCACCTTGTGCCCCTTGTAATACAAGCATGAATCATAATAGCTCCTCATGAAACCCAGGCTAGTTACAAAGGAATCGAACCTCTTATTCCATTGCCGATGTGATTGCTTCAGGCCATATAGAGATTTCTTCAGTTGGCACACCAAATATCCCTAGCTTTTTTCCTCATAGCCTTTGGGTTGCCTCATGTAAATGATCTCATCAAGCTCCCTATATAAGATGCTATCTTCTCATCGATTTGCTCGATTTCCCAATTGAATTAGACCACCAATGCTAATACTATCCTGATCGTCTTGTATTTCACAACTGGTGAGAATATTTCAGTGAAGTCTATGCCTTCTTTTTGTGTGAACCCTTTCGCCACCAGCCTAACTTTATACCGGACTTCATCCCCTAGAGTGTTCCTTTCTTTGATCTTGTAGATCCATCTACAATCCACAACTATTTGTTTTTCTAGTTTGGGCACCAATATCCAAGAGTTGTTCTTACTCAAAGAATCGATTTCTTCCTCCATAGCTAGCTGCCACCACTTTGACGAAGCATTACACTCCATGGCATCCATGTAAGTTTCTGGTTCAACCATCCCTCTTTCTGTCCAAGGAGCTGTTACATTAGTATCCGCAAAACCATATCTCAAAGGTGGTCTAACCACCCTCTTTTCCCGGTCCTTTGTGAGCAGGTAGTCATTCTGACTTGCTGCATCATGTTGTGCGAAAATATATCTAAATAAATGGGTAAATAATCGCACTTGTTTTACTTGCAAGTGCACAAGGTCAACAGTGTAGTATAGTGTGCGAATGCAAGATCATCTCCACAGGGATTGGTAAAGTTCAATTTAGAATTATATTCGCAATATAAAAATATAGAAATAATAAAAGCGTTGAGAAATAATAAAGATAAAATACTAAGGATAAAGGCGTAGGGACTTGATATCCACCACTAATTATGCTACCACAATATAACAGTATGCCAATGCTTTATTCATGCCATGTATACCTACTGGTTGCCAACCTAAGGGCATGGTATCTACTCCTTAAGCTATTGATTTCCCTAAGCAACGAGTTAGGCATGGTATCTACTCTAACTCTTTTCTTCCTTAAGGGATTCAGCATGGTATCTGCTTGAGTTGTTCCTTAAGAAAACATAAGTACTATGGAAATCGACAACCACATGAGACCTAGGGCATGGTATCTACTCCCGGTTTCTCATGTTGATTAACCCGGGTATCCGGATAAGATATCCCTTGTTACTAATGTTAGACCCAGGATTCGGTCATCCAAATTGATCTAACTAACAAGTCCATACCACATGCACATATTGATCAGACATATACATATGAGGAATTTAAATAAAAGCGGGTATTAATCAAGTTTAAGCAACACAACATAAATATCGCAAGGCGCCAATACTAAATTTATTGAGTAAACATAATTAGGGCTTCAACCAAGCCCTACTAAGAATTTAATTACACATAATAAAATAAAAAGGAAAGAAGAAACCCAAGAGAAGAGTCGTCAATTCCGCTCCACGGTCTCCTTCTCCAAGCTAAAGCAAAAGATAAAAGAATGGATCTAAGAAGTGATCCCCCCAAGAGGTGATGCCTTTTGCGTGTGATTTACAAGTGTATTTATAGGTCTTTGAGAAGTCCTAATTGGCTCATGAGTTCCTAAACTTTCCTAAAACGCAAAACTCCTTTATTTCCAAAATAGGGTTATTTCCAAAACAGGATTCTGCAGTTTACTGTTCACGCCCGTACATGTGCGCTCGATCGCATATGTGGTGTGCTCGATCGCACAGAGGAGTGCGCTCGATCGCAATTTAGCCAGCAGCTACTCTAGGATTTCCAAATTTATTCCTTTAAGTGCCAAAAATGCTTCTTTTTCTCCAAGACCCTATAAAAACGTGTAAAACACAAAAGTGAAGTAAAATAGACTAAAACATATAAATAAAGAACTTAACAAATGTAAATTAAGGGGCTTAAATATGAATATTTAAGCTCCTATCACATCATCCCTTTTTAGTTCAGCCTCCTCTTGAGTGTCCTGAGTTGGGCCTTCATCAATGGGCTCTACTTGATCCGAACCCTCTTGCCTTCCTTGTTATACCTGAACTGAATTCTCTTTGATGCTATGCTTCATAAATTCCGGACAGGTTTGCTCACTATCCCCTACAAGGTTAGTTTTCTCCAAGTAGGGAAATAACAATTCATTAAAAATAACATCCCTACTTATTATGAGTTTCATTCCTTTTGGTTCTAAGGACCACAACCTATACCCCTTAACCCCATCACCATACCCTAGAAACACACATTTTCTAGACCTTGGGTTAAGTTTATCATCCTTTTGATGTGCATATGCACATCCAAAAGTCCTAAGGTTGTTCAACTCAGGGGGTTTTCCACTCCACATCTCCATAGGAGTCTTAAGGTCTAAAGCCCTAGAGGGTGATCTATTAACCAAGTATGCAACTGTAGACATAGCTTCTCCCCAAAAATATTTTGGTAAACCGGGCCCAATTAACATGCACCTAATCTTTTCCATAAGGGTTCTATTCATCCTCTCAGCAACTCCATTTTGCTGAGGGGTTTTCACAACCGTTCTATGTCTTAGCATGCCATTTTATTCACAGAATTTATCAAAATCCTTATTAAAAAATTCTAAGCCATTATCAGTTCTAAACACCTTAACTACCATGCCCATTTGAGTCTCCAACAACTTTTTCCACACCACAAATTTATTTGAATCATCTGATTTATTTTTAAGCAAATAAACCCAAACCACTCTTGAATAATCATCAATTAAAGACAGAAAGTAATAATTACCTCCCCATGTTAGTGTCCTTGCTGGTCCCCAAAGATCAACATGAATGTAGTCAAGAATCCTTTTAGACTTGTGCACTTCGGTGTTGAAGCTGACCCGATGTTGCTTCCCAAGAATGCAACTTTCACAGAAAATCCAGTTTCTCTAATTTGTCACCACCAAGTAGACCATCCTTGCTGAGAACTTGCAGCCCTTTTTCACTCATATGTCCCAAGCAATTGTGCCAAAGTGCTACCTTATCCATCTCAGCCATCAAGCTTGCTGCTTGATCCTTCATTTCTGTCTCACAGATCATCTCATAAAGTCCATCTTTGATTGCTGCTTTGATCACTATCAAAGAACCCTTGGTTACCTTGATCTTTCCTCCCTCAGCTTTGTATGTATACCCCATGGAATCTATCTGCCCCAATGAGATCAAATTACTCCTTAAATCTAGGAGATACCTTACATTTCGTAGCAGCCTTGTGACTCCATCAAATATCCTCAACTAGATGTCTCCTATCCCCCTCACTTGGCAAGATTGTCATTCCCCAAGAAAACCCTTCCAATCATTGATCTCCTTGAAATTCTTGAACCATTCCTTGAGAGGGCACATGTGATAAGCGCACCCGGAATCCAGAATCCATTTCTCACTGCCTTGCCTCTTGCTCACATTTGAGCACACAACAAGAACATCATCTTGTTGTTCTCCTTTGGCAACTGAAGCCTCTCCATTGTTGGTATGGCTTCTCCCTCTCTCATCCCACAACTTCTTCTTGCAATCTTTCTTGAAGTGACCCTCCTTGTTGCAGTATAAGCATTGCCTTCCTCCAAACTTCGGTTTGGAATGCGATCTCCCATGGCTCTGCCCTCTACCTTTTGATTTCTCCCGGTAGTTACCATGAATGCTACTGCCATTCCGAGTTGCTGGCCTTCCTCTTATGAATAGCCCTTCCCCACTTGATGCCTCAGTACTCTTGGCTTTGAAATCATGAGCCCTTATAGCATTGACCACAATTTTTTTGGTTAATATATCTCTTCCATATTCGATTGCATTAATTAAACTATCAAAACAATCAGGAAGAGAATTTAATAACATAACAGCCAATTGTTCATCTAGGAATTTAATACTACAATAAGCCAAATCTTGAACTAGTTTATGAAAGACATCAAGATTATCTTGTAACTCTTTAAGAAGATAAATCTTGTTAGGGAGAGTTTTGGTAAGAAATAACTCATCTAGTTTTTTCCATATGACAGCAGGATCTTTTGAGTCTCCGCACACCCTTGTGACACTATCCGACATGTGCAAGAAAATGGTGTTGTATGTCATCTTCTTCATCTCAATCCGCTGGTCCTCCATGATACTTGCTGGAAAAGCATCATCTTCTCCAATAGCCAAGTCCACCTTTTGTTGCATAAGAATAGCCTTGATCTTCCGCTTCCACAGGGAAAAATCTCCCTTTCCATCAAACTTCTCAACAACAAAATTTGAACCCATCTTGCGGAGATGATCCCAGATTTGTGCAGCACCCACAAATACTTTCCAAATTCTTCTAAACCTCAAGAACATGATCGAAGATTGATCTCAATACCGTTCTTAAATCAACCTCAAGAACATGATTTGATCTTGATCTTTACTCCGTTCTTGAATCATCCAAGAAGTTTGTTCTTTTATTCTTGGAGTCTTGCTCTGATACTTTCTGTTCTTCCTCCGATACCCAGCTGTGCAAGCTCTGATACCACTATTGTGGTATCTCCTCTAGCACTGATACCACTGTTTTGGTATCTCCTCTAGCTCTAATACCACTGTTGGGAAACCACCTTAGATGATGCCCAAGAGTTGATCTTCCAAACACCCAAGTCTAGAGTGACTTGTATAAGAAAAGAAACAGCAACCAATCAAAGTAAGAAAGAAAAGAACACAAGAAATTTGTTGACGAGGTTCGGTAATATGCCTACGTCCCCGTGAGCTCCTCCGAGCTCTCTGTACTATCTTATCAATGGAGTTCTTTACAATCAGCAATACCCTTCCAAGAACTCACAAGTTCTTGAAGAACAAAAGAAAAAGAAGAAGAAGAAAGTGATAAGAACTAACCCTGGAATTTTCCCAAGAAAATTCCTCTTACATGCCCTTGAATCCCTTTCTATTCTACTCTCTCTTTCTAAACAACCAGCCTCTCTATAGAATCTCTCTTGAGTTTAGTGTCTTTGCACTCTCATAATTGATCTTAATTCTAATCACAAGTTATCACAAGTTTTTTTTTCTTTGAAGCTAGGTGACCCTTTATATAGTGCACCAGCTTCTTGACCACTCTTGAGAGTCAATCTCCACCCTTAGATCTTGATGACCAATTAACCATGGCCCTCCATCAATCCTAAGTAAAACTGTGCATTTTGGACATGCCCCACGCACCTTTCAAAAGGCTGAACAAAATGGCATTAGTATGCCTTCAAGCTGCGGCCTAGCACAGAGCATGCCGCGGCCTGGAGTGTGTTGAAACTTCTCCACAAGTGCAACCATTCTGGGCACCGCAGCCTGGGGGAGCTGAACCGCGGCGCACACCTCCTCCAACACTTCTCTTTGCTGAGCACCGTGCCCTGGAATGAGCTGGGCCGCGGCGCACACTGGTGTGCATTGATGCAGATTTTTTCCTCCTTCCTTGCAACCGTTTAATGCTAAGACAAATACTAGCAGGCAATGTGTCTACATCCCCGTGAGCTCCTCCAAGCTCTCTACATTAAATCAATGGAGTTCTTACAATTACAGCAACACCTCTTCAAGAATCCTCTTGTTCTTGAAGAATTATACATGATTGGCAAGGAAATGATATATTATAAAGATGATTGCTTTCGGGCTTACATGACAAGGACAGCCCAACAAAACTCCAACTTCTTGAATCATATTGGGTAATTAAAAAAAAAGAATAACAGTCATCTATACGGCTTTTCTATATAAGAGATCTTGATTCGATCACCTTCCTCGTCAATGTACAAAAAAAAAAATCATTGTGAATGATTAATGAAGGAATATAAATGTAACTATCATGGCATAACATATATTTATATATATGTGTGTGTGTGTGTCTATATATATATATATATATATATATATATATATATATATATATATATATATATATATATATAACCATTTTTTTTTCTTTATAACAATATATGGATTCATTTTGTATAGATAAAGAGACCTGGCCATCTATGAGTGAAAGTATCCCATACATTAAATTTTCTTCCTTCTGCACCGTCAACCCGAGAAAATGAACAAAATTAATTGTTTGGCACTAGAATAAAAAAACTTGCTAACATATATGGATGACATCTCAAAAAACTTGAGAGAAGAATTTTGACATTTACATTGAAAAGCCGTATAATACCTGGTAAGATGATGTTGCTACCCCAAAAATGAAATCATTACCAAAACTACTCCGGCTAAATGCAGTAGTTATATTACAGTTAAACCGAGGATTTTCATTACAAGTCTAAATAGAGAGAGGCAAATAGAGGATTCTTTGTCATTTTCTATTCCACCACTTTTATTTTTTTTAATGAAAAATATTAAGGTGAGATTCCTAATTCCTTTGTTATAGATCACATGTGTTTTTTTTTTATTAATTTATATAGTCTGTGCAAATAAGGAAGCTCACGTTGTATGGTAAGTTTGCATGAATTTATTATACAGTAAATAATATGGAAAATATTCTAGATTTTCTCTATATTTTAACTGATTTTAAAATTAATTAATCCCAGTGTCGATGCTCGTGAGGGAATCAGAACCGCTATGATTCATGTGTACGTGGCATTTTTTGACGACAATCTTTCTTCTTTTGGTACTTCCAGATTTTGATTGTTGGTAGTTCTAGATTTTGTTTCAATAGTAACTAATAATAACAATAAAAACTATGTAAAAATATAAATCTAATAAAAAATATTTTAAAAAAAACACAATCAAATCACCTTAAAAAATCACTATGATTTGTATACGTATTGACGATGTTTGGTTAAATATTTAAGTCAACCTGCTTTAAATTGACTTAAATATCCAACCAAACATATGGATTAAAAATCATTAAAAAAAATTTGTAAATATATAGAGATGCAATTTTCAAACAAATTAGCTAACCCTAATCTACTTCTCATCCTAAAGCCAAAATATATTTTTGCATCATATTTGCTCAAGGATTTTAAATTTTATTTAGAAATTATACTCTTCCTAAGCTCCCTAATTTTGGCCCATGAGTGTGTATAATTAGGTCACAATCATTTATGCTTAATCTTCTACACTAAAGTAGGATCATGTGATGCTGCGGCGCATGGAGGCTCATGCTTTGTTGGAGGAAAATCTTTCTATTTCTGGTACTTTGGCACGGGGACGGGGTAGTTTCAGAATTGGTGGGAAATTAATGTGCATTTGCAGTTAGAAAATTAGTGTTACAGGACCATATAAAAAATTAATTTTACCTTTTTTTAATTATTTTCGAAAATAATTCTATAGAGCAACAAAAATTATTTTATTTGTAAAAGCAGTTAATAATGAAACTATAATCCTATAGGACCATGAAAATTATTTTATTAACAAACGAAAAGTATTAAAATTGTTAGTTCCAAAACCACTAAAATTTTTATTAATAAACAGATAATTACGCATAAAAGTGAAAGTGAAAGATTTTCAAGTAAGAATTATAGGACCATAAAAATAAGTTTTTTTTATCATTACGATGATTTCGTCTTAATAATATTGAATAAGTATTCGTAAGAGATTACAAATTTTGATTTACTTGTACAGAAAATGAACACGGAAACTGTAATCCAAGAAACCTTGAAAATAATTTTACCATCGAACAAAAAAAATAGTGAAAGTTATGGTTCCAAAAACAATTTTTTTTTTAATATGACTTTATGAAACCACCGCAACTATTTTAGTTGTAAAAACTTTTTTTTTTTATCGTTTTTCAGTCATCCAATAGTCCGGGTATTAAGTGTCGTAATTGGGTGGATTTTGGAGGGCCTAAAGTGGAGAGTCCACTGCATTGGTGCACTTGGGAATCAGCTTACTAATTGCAACTTATGGTTCTATTTGCTTGGAATATTCTAGAAAACTTGTTGACTAGCATGTTCATTGGTCCTCACATATGAACAATTTCTTTCCCACTTTTCTGTACATATGTTTTTATTTTTTATATTATACTTAGAATATAGTTTTGTAGGATTTTGATCAAACAGACTTTTTGGATTCCGGATCAAGAAACTCAGATGTAGATTTGTATATGGATGAAAAGCAAATTGATCATCCGATAGAGATTGATGTTTTACATTATTGCAAAGAGAATGAACTGAATGTCGATTCACAGACCATTTTTCCATGGCAATGGATGTATTGAGTGTTCCTATCACTACAGTTGTTTTATAATCAACCTTTATTATGGGGAGTAGAGCTTTAGGCAAATGGAGAAGCACTTATAATATGATCCACGCCAATAACTAAGAAATTGATGGATCAAGAAGACTTCCAAGATCGTTTAGAAGCATATTTATGTGAGATCGCGACCCGTTGCTTATATTGAAGCAAGAACCTTGGTATAATGAAGACGTCACAATCAATTATGGAATGATTGATTGATAAGTCGAAGATGAACACCACAGAAACTCCGATAAGTTCAGAAGTTCTAAAAGAACCAAAGAGAAATTTCTCTCCAAAAGTATGAATCAAATCTGAATTGTCTTATTCCAAAAGCCAATGGCTATTTAAATACATGATAATTCGTAACCAATTAGAAAAAGGAAAACTAAGAAATAGGAAATAAACCTAAACAGAATTCTGGTAGGAATAGGAAACTACGAAATATGAAATAAACCTAAATAGAATTCTAGTAACCTAAAATCCAAATAAGGAAAGTACCTAACTTGGCATGCAAGCCTTATAATGCAACAATTAAATTCAGAAGGAAACAATTAAGAAAAGGTGCAAGGTGCAAGCCCAAAGTGGAAGAAGATTCGGATGCAACAACCTACTGGATTTAGGCCCATCATAACAGGCCCAAACAATATCCTTTTTTGAAACTTTCTTAGGTCTAAATTGATGTTCAAGACGTCATCTTTCCACCCCAACAAGTTTCAGCCCATTTGGAAATACGTGCAAGAAGATATGACCATTTTGAGTCTGGTCGTTGGGTCCTCCTTAAATTCCAAGGTGGAAGTTCCCTTGGATCATGGAAACCATCCTTGTGGATCACGTATAGTATTATCCTTGGGCCCCCAAAGATAGTTCTTAGCCAAAATGTGTTGAATAAGCCTATTGAGAGTTTTCTTGAACCGTTTAGCTCGAGCCCTTGTAACTGGACCAATTGGAACTTGAATAGGATCCGCCTCCCATTTGTTAGCCATGTCCTCATCATTCCCCTCCTCTTGAAAAGGATTTGTCCTCAAATCATCACCTGCATCAAAAGGGCGTAAATCAGAAACATTGAAAGTGGTATTAACATTGTACTCATTTGGCAAATCCAATTTGTATGCATTATTATTGATGCGCTCAAGGACTTGAAAATGAGCATTAGTTAATTTTTCTTTGATCAATTGGAACCTCTTCTCTTGCTCGTCTCCCCATTTGAATCCAATGTTCTTCTTGATGACTTCGATAAGCGGTGCGGCAATACTGCTAAAGTCTTTCATGAACCTCTTGTAAAAACTAGCAAGTCCATGAAAACTATGAACTTGACCTACACTTGTGGGACTTGGTCTTTCTTTAATCGCACGGATCTTCTCTTCATCAACATATATTCCATGTGCACTCACAACAAAACCAAGAAGCACAAGCTTATCGGTGCAAAAAGTGCACTTCTTCAAGTTAGCAAACAACTTCTCTTTTCTAAGCACATCCAAAACTGATTTTAAATGCACAACATGATTATCTAAGTTTGTGCTATAAATGAGAATATCATCAAAATAAACAATAATGAATCTGCCTATAAAATCTCGCAAAACATGGTTCATTAATCTCATGAAGGTACTTGGTGCATTTGTTAGTCCAAATGGCATAACTAACCACTCATATAAACCATATTTCGTTTTAAAAGCAGTTTTCCATTCATCACCCTCTTTCATTCTTATTTGATGATATCCACTTTTTAAATCAATTTTAGAGAATATACATGCACCATACAGTTCATCTAGCATATCATCTAAACGAGGAATAGGATATCGATACATTACCGTTATAGTGTTTACTGCTCGGCAATCAATGAACATTCTCCACATCCCATCCTTTTTAGGAATCAAAATCATTGGAACAGCACACGGGCTTATGCTTTCTCTTACGTACCCTGTTTCCATCAATTCACTAACCTGCCTTCGTAACTCCTCTGTCTCCTCGGGATTGCTTTGATAGGCTGGTCGGTTTGGAATTGTAGTACTGGGCGCGAAATCAATTTGATGTTCAATTCCTCAAATAGGAGCTAAGCCATGTGGAATCTCCTCGGGAAATATATCATCAAACTCCTGTAAAAGAAAAACAATAGAACTAGGCAAAGATGAGTCAAATTGGTTAGTATTTAACGCCTCTTTGTACAAAAGTACAATCATTGGCTGATTTAAAGTCATCGCTCTTATTTTCTCTCTTAATTTTTCTGGCCTCTCTCATTTTCTTTTTCTCACTCTCTCTTTGTAACCTCACTTGATCTTCATAAACCTGTTTTGGTGTCAAAGGAACTAGAGTGATTGTTCTTTGATTTCTTACAAACAAATATTTGTTGGTGAAGCCATCATGCTTAACACACCGATCGAATTGTCATGGCCGGCTTAGTAACAAGTGTCCAGCTTGCATCGGAACTACATCACACAAAACTTCATCTTCATATTTTCTAATACGGAAGGAAACTAACACCTGTTTGTTCACCCTCACTTCACCACTATCATTGAGCCATTGCAACTTATAAGGCCGAGGATATTTAATTGTTGGCAAATTTAATTTCTCAACCATTGTAGTGCTAGCAACGTTAGTACAACTACCTCCATCAATAATCACACTACATACCTTGTTTTGCACGTGGCATCTAATATGAAAGATGTTTTCTCGTTGCACTTCGTCATCTTCTTTGATTTGCACACTTAGAGCTCTCCTTGTAACCAACAATTCTCCTTGGGCAGCATATTCCTCATCACTTACATCCTCCAATGGTGGCATAGATTTCGTATCTTCTTCACCCTCGGTTTCAATTTCACCATAATCTCGCAATACCATAACTCTTTTGTTCGAACATTTGCTGGCTATGTGACCCCTGCCTTGGCATTTAAAACGCTTAATATCACGATTTCTAGTGGTGAAAGAGTTAGTTTTACCTTGATTTTCATGGTTGGTACTTTCTTACTTTTTTTCGGTTTTGGGCTTAGCCGTGGCCTGCTTCACAAAATTCGGCCTCCAAGATGAACTCGAGTTAGGGTTTTGTTGTGTATTGTTGCCCCTCCTCTTGAGTTGGTTCTCAATTTTGACAGTCATGTGCACAATATCTTCCAACTCCACATAATGATGCAACTCCACCGAATTAGTAATTTCCAGGTTCAAACCAGCCAATAACCTAGCCATAGTAGCCTCTTGATCCTCATCTACATTTGCTCGGATCATAGCTACTTCCATCTCTTTATAATAATCCTCCACACTCCGACTACCTTGTGTAAGACTTTTCAATTTTTGGTACAACTCACTGTAGTAATGGCTTGGAACAAACCGTTTCCTCATCACGGTTTTCATCTCATCCCAAGTCTCTATTGCACGCTCTCTATTTCTCCTCTTGTTTAACACAAGTTGATCCTACCAGACAATCGCATAGTCAAAAAATTCAATGGCTGCAAGTTTAACCTTTTTAAGCTCGGAATAATTATAACAATCAAATACTAATTCTATCTTCTTCTCCCACTCATGGTAAGCTTCAGGATCGTTTTTGCCTTGAAACGATGGAATCTTAATCTTAATACTACCCAAGTTATTATCTTCCCGATTCCTAGCTTCTCTACCTCGACCACCAAATCTCCTATGGCTAACAACTAATTCCCGATCATCTTCTTCATCAAATTCATTCCCATAATACTCTTCATCTTCAACTCTTTCTCCCCTAGGTTGAACTCTCTCCCTCCTATGCACATTAGGAGCATTTTGTTGCTGCCCCACACGTGCATTCTCTACCCGATCTATCTGCTCATAACCTGTTCTATCTCCGTTCTCAATGCTCTTCTCATCTCACCCATTAAAGCCTCCATGAGCAACTTCGGATCACCCTCTCCCGACATATCTTCAGAATTATTTTTGTTCTTGTTGTCTGACATGTTTGCTGCAAAAACAATGTTAGAAAAAAAAGAACAAAAGGACCTCACATACTCCCTCACGTGTTTCACTCAAATAATGAGTCACTCAATTTCACTCGTGTTTTCACACAAAAATTAGATTGGCTTTTCCCCTCTTATGTGCTCACCACTCTTGCCTTTTTCGACTCATAATAATCCTTTATAGGTTCTTATCAAACTAACCGAACAAGTATCAAATTTTCCATAATAATTCATTAATAACTCACAAAGAAATTCAGATTTAAAGGCTAGAATACAAGGAAACAAAGATGAGAAATTGAAAGGATTGAATCTAAATATTACGCACTTTTTTTTCACGTTTTTTTTTCCTAAACTAGAAATTTGTTCTTCTTTTTTTTTCAATATCGTTTTTTTTCATGTTCTTTTTTTTAATGAATCAAAACAAAAGGTAAACAAACCTGCAACTAGAAGGCTCTGATACCAACTGATATGATCCATACCAAGAACTAAGAAATTGATGGATCAAGAAGACTTCCAAGATCGTCTAGAAGTAGATTTATGTGAGACCGCGACCCGTTGCTTATATTGAAGCAAGAACCTTGGTATAATGAAGACGTCACAATCAATTATGGAAGAATTGATTGATAATTCGAAGATGAATGCCACGGAAACTCCGATAAGTTCAGAAGTTCTAAAAGAACCAAAGAGAAATTTCTCTCCAAAAGTATGAATCAAATCTGAATTGTCTTATTCCAAAAGCCAATGGCTATTTAAATACATGATAATTCGTAACCAATTAGAAAAAGGAAAACTAAGAAATAGGAAATAAACCTAAACAAAATTCTGGTAGGAATAGGAAACTACAAAATAGGAAATAAACCTAAATAGAATTCTGGTAACCTAAAATCCAAATAAGGAAAGTACATAACTTGGCATGCAAGCCTTAGAATGCAACAATTAAATTTAAAAGGAAACAAATAAGAAAAGGTGCAAGGTGCAAGGTGCAAGGTGCAAGGTGCAAGCCCAAAGTGGAAGAAGATTCGGATGCAACAACCTACCGGATTTAGGCGCATCATAACAGGCCCAAACGATATCCTTTTTTGAAACTTTCTTAGGTCTAAATTGAAGTTCAAGACGTCATCTTTCCACCCCAACAAGTTTCAGCCCATTTGGAGATGCATGCAAGAAGATATGACCATTTTATGTCTGGTCGTTGGGTCCTCCCGAAATTCCGAGGTGGAAGTTCCCTTGGATCATGGAAACCCATCCTTTTGGATCACGTATAGCATCATCCTTGGCCCCCAAAGATGGTTCTTAGCCCAAAAGTGTTGAATAAGCCCATTGAGAGTTTTCTTGAACCGTTCAGCTCGAGCCTTTGTAACTGGACCAATTGGAACTTGAATAGGATTCGCCTCCCATTTGTTAGCCATGTCCTCATCAACTCGTCTTCCTAAACATGTGGAAGTTTTGATAACAACTCGTAGTTGGATATTTGGATATCACAGTATTAAGTAGGATATATAATTTTTTTAAGATTATGTGGTATTTGTCAAGTTAACATTATTTTTTATATATATAATGTTGTGATAAGCTATGGGATTGTTTACGTAATTAGTACTCCCTCTGTCCCACAATTTTTGTCACGTTTACTATTTTGCCAATTAAATGAATAATTTGTTTTATTGATAAATCATATTTTTTCATATATATATAAATAGAGTTTAATAGTAGCCAAAAAATAATTTTTTTTTATTTTTCAAATAATGTATATAAAATAATTAAAGTCAAACTTAAGTAAAAAAAAGTGATAAGTGACTAAAATTATGGGACAGAGGGAGTAATTTAATACATTGCTCTTTATATTTTTCATTGTTTATCCTAGAATACGATGATCAATCAGGTACGAGTGTGGACCTTTCAACTACCACTACTAGTGAAGGTTTAGGAGGTTCTAATATTATCTAGGAGAGTTTTGTCCTGTACCACATTACCCTAAGCTTGTATTTTTTGTGTATCATCAGATCATAAGTTTTATATATTAAAATATTTTTTATATATTTGTAATTATGTTTCATTTCACTTGTTAGGGTTTGAAATTGTTGAAGTCATCTTTAAAGTTCAAGACAGTCCAAGCAAATGTTCTTTCTGGAGACAATGGGCATTAATTTTTTTTTTTCCTGTTTATGAGCTTTGTTTAGTTTGGTCTTCGTAGCCATGATTATTTATTTGATCATTATTTTCTATTGCTTATCTCATTGTATGGAACTCAAAATTCAAAGTTAGTTTTAAATTTTTGGAATTTCTAAGAAGATTATTGTTGGTAAAGTATTAGAAGTGTCTTTTTAAGTGTATTCATTCTCAAGATTTTTTAATCAACTTTTATTAATAGAGATAGCATAAAAATATGTCTTTTAAAAATTGAGTTGAATACTTGAATTCTTATCAAATCACATGGATAGTGACTATTGTAGTTTAGTGATTGCTCAGTTTTTTTTCTATGTGACCTGTAATTCCTGGCTCCTACTCTTGCAAAATTTTCTATGTTAGTGGCTGCTCCTTGTGCTTGGGAGAATCAATAGTCAACCACCTGATTTTGAATTCCCATCTCTTGTGGCTGATTTGCGTTTTTTTCAATAAAATTTAGTATTTTCTTATAAAAAAGGAATAACTTTAATTATATAAGTAAAATTTTATCTTCAAAAAACTGATCAAGTTGATATAAAATATTCAAACTTAATCATGATTTTTATTAGACAGAAATATTGGATAATTAACAATATATCAAGTCTATATGTTGTGTCATCTTGAAACTCGGTGTAAAAAAGGCTTGTTTATGATATTTATTACAAATATATCTAAAAATTTATTTATTAATAATTGGAATATGATAATTACTTTACCGCTTTATGTTTTATTTTGACGAGTTATAGCTTTATACTTGATAGCATTAATTTGAGACATTGTTGACAAATAATAAACAATTAATTTTTCTCTTTTAAAAAATTGGGTCAGTTCAGGTGTGGGGTTTGAGTCATTTAGGTTCGGGTTGTTTGAGTTTCCTATCGTTAGGGTTTGGGTTCTCTTGGGTCATGGGTCACTAAGGCCTTGGGCTAGTCGGGTTTCAGGTCTATTGAGTATTGGGTCAATCGGGTCACAGGTCATTTCATTGTCGAGTTGTTTGGGTCTAGAATCATAATAGTTTAATGTATTTTTGGGTTAGGATTGGTCGGGTCGGGTCAGATCAGATTTTGCCACCTCTATACATATGAAATAAAAGTAAAAATCGACGTAATGACAACTTATCCATCACATATATAGAAAACTATGTATTATATTATTGTTCTGTTTGTGTTTAGTTTCTCAACTTGTTTGATTGGGGTCGATCCAGTTTAGTTAGAGAATATTTAATTTTATGACTTCGATTGATTTGATCGCTTTAGTACTTGTTTTACAAAATTTTATGTATCGTCTACATCTTCGATGCTGATTAACAATAATTTGCATTTTTTTACCGTTCAATAGAAGAAATCCTACTCAACACTAAAATTGTGTCTGAAATAGAAAGAGAAAATCTAAAACCATATAAATTTATCATTTCATGCTAGATAGAATGTGATTGTGGTATTCTCTATAGAATGTCATTATCATTTTATCCCCCAACTTGTAATAACTTTACTATTTAGTTAAATGAATTTGTGTCATTCCCAAAGTCCCTAAAACAATTTGTTTTATTCATCCTTAGACGACATATGATCGAGACTTTAGGAGACATGAGCAAGGTCATACATATGAACAATATGTTGTTAGTTATCAATAGTATTAAAGCTAAAATAAAGTAATTTGACATTATTGCCAATTTATTAACAAGTTACCGGAAAATATACCCAAAGCAGTCTATCGAAGTATAGATAAGGTAGAGTATGCTCTTTATGCATTTATTTGAGTTTGCAAATAGATAATATTAGATGAGGGAACACTTGATATATAGGAGAAATGATCTTCTTTATTTTTTTTTTCTGGAAAAATCCAACAGCATTATAGGAAGATCAGATTTTGTTATTGGAGAAAATCCAACAATAATATAGGAATCACATGGCGAGAACCATGTCATTCAAACTAGTTGTTGAAAGAGTGTCTAAAGATTGCTGTTTCTTGACGAAATCTGTGTACCGTCGAGCTGACTTTTTAGGTTGCCTGTCTGAATAATCACCGAAATTCACGTAGTTCATATCGAACCGCACTGTGAAACCTAGACCAAATTCAAAGTTGTCCATTAATGACCATGCAAGTATACTGCAATATTGGATCCATTCCTACACACACCAAAAGAGAAGAAAGAAAAGTCATAAATGTATCTTTTGTGTGACAAGAGAGAGAGAGAGAGAGAAACTTACTTGATTGCAGATTTAAGGTGACAAAGATGAAACCCTAAAAATATCGATATTTACTGTCAGTTATTAAATGAATATTTATATAGTGTTAGGAATAGGCTTACACGAGTGTTGTAATATACTACTCAACCTAGCTTGATGGATGTAAATTTGAGTTAAATTTTGAGAGCTTAACGTTTTATAATCGTAATCATATGCTATAATGAGAAGGTAAGTAAGGATGATTTACCATTCTCTGTGATGTAGGTAAGTGGATTATTGTACTTTTCTTTTATGTACGTCAAAAGCTCTTGCAGTCCCCTCGAGTAATAGTAAAATGAAATTGTCTGCAATATTTCAAATCAAGGTAATAAAGAAATTATCATAACTAAAGAGATATATTAATGCATAATTTTTTTTTTTTTTTATAATCAAGGAGGAGGACGAAGAATGACATAATTCTAATATATTAACACATGATAAAGTACTTGATATAACTTAAGTTGATGAAAGTCAGACAAAGAACCGTAAATTGTGAAAATAAATTTTACAAAAGTCATCCATTTGTAATAGGAAGGATGTCCAAGTAATATAATGACTTACATTAGGAGACCACATCAAAATAAAATTCATATACATGATTTTGTATATGTAAATTATCTATATAAACATAAAAGAATGGTATGAAATGTTTGACTAAGTTGATTCATACCGGTACGGGAGTACCATTAGGAGCGAACCCTATAATAAAAAATTTTAATTTTTGGTTTTATTAGTAAACATGAAAATTTTTCTCCAATAATTCTTAATAATTACTTGGAAGTGTTGATATATCTATACTTACATGTAGTTTTAAAACGTTTATCTGTGTCGTAACTAAAGTTTTTGGGATCAGGCAATGGGTCTGATGCATCAATTGTATATTTGGTAAGATAGTAGTTTAAACCGAGAAAATCAAGTGACCCCTTTAGTAGCTTGCTTTGAGTTGATGAGAATTTTGGAAGTCGAGATCCAACAAGCTTTTTCATGATATGTGGGTAGTCATCTCTAGTCAATGGTTCCAAAAACCTGCAAAAATACAAATAGAAATATATAATAAAACACTAAATTAATAACCAAAAAATAAGTCTAGGTGGTCCAACATATAATGTGCAACAAAAAGGAAATACTACGTTAAAGTGATAAATATCATTATGGTTCCAATTTTATTGAACATAAAACAAGGACACATGAGACCCTTTTTGGTGATTTTGATATGAAACTAAGGAATATGGGGATAACAAAAGATGAGATTCTAATTGAACCCAATGAGGTTTATTTTGGCCGGAGTAAAAACTAGATGAATTGTAAAGTTAATTTTAGGAGATAGAGAGAGTAAAAATACATATTTTGTAATAATAATATTCTTTTTAATATAATTTATTTATAAGGACACAAAAAAAATTTATCACATAAATGATATGTCATTGATGGTGCATAGACTCTATACGTTGTCAATAGATAAAATACAAACTCTTATGTAAGAATATAACAAAGTATATGCTTCAAGATTGTGAGGGTGGGAATGGGAGTGGGGGTGAAGGTTGGAGTGGAGGGAAGGCCCTGCCTACAATAGTAAACCTTACACAGAACTAAAACATACGATCCTAACATGAATTCAAAGGCTCGTTCAGCAGCATCACGGTTTTTCTTTTGTATTATCCCATGGTTTAAACCATCTAGCAATTAGTGTGGTGCCTATCTTTCCCTTTTGATGTTTCTGCACAAATTAATTCTTTTGTTAATGAAAAAATATATTCTATGATCTATTCACTGTCTCGAATTGCGAAAGTAATTTTTATTCTAGAAAAACATAGTGGCAGAGGAAACGTACTAGTATTTTTTTTCTTAAAATATATACATGGTTGTATTTATTAAACATTATAGTGCCTATATTAGAACCTGGTATTTTTTTCTATACAAATCTACAGTTGTTGCATATGGTTCTGTCCCCGAATCTCCTCCATCTGGGCAACCTGTACATCGACTAGGTGCATTGGTCCCATCCGTATAACCGTTTTTGACTTACGGTAAATGGTTGATTAAATGTGATCCAATGCTTTACTCTATTACTAAATCTATGGAAGCAAAGATATGCATAGTCTTTGAAATTGTTCCTAAATATCAAGCATATAAGGAATATTAGACCTTTTATTTTGAGTAAAATAAATTAAAACGAGAAAACTAGTTGAAATATAAACTATCACACTGTAAAAGTAAAAAAAATGAAACTAGATGATACTTTCTAAACAACTGTTATTACACTATTAATCAGTTTTCGTTTCGTTTGCTTAAAAGTTGTGTTCCCAAACTACATGTTGAATTTTGGTGGAGGTAAATATATTCAAGTAATTGTTGATTTTTAACTATTATGCTATATAGATTAAAAGGGTTGCAAGAGCTTTGGGGAGGCATGGCCTATGATTGGTTTCGCCACATAATATATAAATGCAAAACAAAAATTTATCAATTTAATATAACAAATGATCAGGTTGATTGTTCAAAGAATGAGAATGAATCACTCACACAATGCGAGAACTCAAGAAACTTTCATACTCATCTTGTAAGATTTGAGGAAGATCCTAATGGAAGAGTGTCACAAAAGGCTTGATATCTACACTTGATAACAAAAGAAAAATAAAGTAATAAGTCATGTAGATCAAATGCATTGACAATATTGATCTACATAACCAATAAAATAAGAAGAAATACATTGACAATAAAAGATGAGACAATGAAATTGAATCATACTACTATTATTGAGCTCGTTTAAAAGGTTGTTGTAGTATTCAATTCCATCTTCGTTCACTCCCCCACTTAGCCTTCCTCCTGTAAGTAGTAAAAATTTGTTGGATAAATAGAAAAATGATGTTATAAAACAGTAATAGGATAGATTTCTTGACAAGAATAGAATTGTAACTTTATTAAGATATAATCTATCATTTGTTTCATTTTGACATTATTATAAGCCCACTAACCATTAAAATGAATTTGCATAAACAAGTTATTGAAATCAAAATGAAAAATAATGTTCGGAAATAAATTTTAGATTTGAATTATTTTTCATTTTTGCTATTATTAACTGGGTTTCATTTAATGATTACATCAAAATAATTGATGAAAATGATGATCTTACTTGGTAGAATTCTAGACCATGAGATTGAAAGTCTGTATCCATCTACGCCCATAGTTTTCAACATCGCAACATCCTCCTATAGCATGTCAGGAAAAAAGAATATAAGAAAACTTATATGGAATTTTGTTTTCACAGTCTTATGGTTTATCAGGACCAAATTGTACATGTTTTTTTTTCATATATTGATGATGAAATAAAAGTAGGGCCCCTTGAATATGCACATCCCTTAATTAAATAATATCAAGAAGAAATGGAAAAATAAATAAAGAAAGAAAATCTTTATTTTGGTTTATTACCATACCTTGTAAAGTTTAAGTGAACCACAGGCCTTATCTCCATTACTCTCATTCGCTGTCTTTGCTGATATTCAGTAATGTACATTACAAACAAAGAGTTAAAGATTAAATAAAAATTAAAGTAAATCAGTATGTTGCCTCAACTCATCACTAGTATATATAAAAAAATAGATTAAATTTAACCTTTAAGAAAATATACCATTATAGTGAAATACAAAATTCTTGAGCAAATGATCCTATAATCCATTAGAACATATATATAGCATTTTTTTCCAGTGATCGGGTTAAATTCTATTGAACTATTATTAATGGCTTGAAAACTTGATATCTTAGCTTAAATCTTATTTAAATGTTAATATACATGATTGGCAAGGAAATGACATATTATAATGATGACTGCTTTTGGGCTTACATGACAAGGACAGCCCAACAAAACTTCAACTTCTTGAATCATATTGGATAATTAAAAAAAAGAATAATGGTCATCGATTTATACAGTTTTTTTATACAAGAGATTTTGATTCGATCACCTTCCTCATCAATATACAAAAAAACATCATTGCGAATGATTAATGAAAGAATGTAATTGTAACTATCGTGGCATAACATATATATATATATATATATATATATATATATATATACATATAACCATTTTTTTTTCTTTATAACAATATATAGATTCATTTTGCATAAATAAAGAGACCTGGCCATCTATGAGTGAAGGTATCCCATACATTAAATGTTCTTCCTTCTGCACCTTCAACCTGAGAAAATGAACAAAATTAATTGTTTGGCACTAGAATAAAAAAACTTGCTAACATATATGGATGACATCTCAAAAAACTTGAGAGAAGAATTTTGACATTTACATTGAAAAGCCGTATGATACCTGGTAAGATGATGTTGCTACCCCAAAAAATGAAATCGTTACCAAAACTACTCCGGTTAAACGTAGTAGTTATATTACAGTTAAAGAGAGGATTTTCATTACAAGTTGGACAATAATTATTACCGGACACTGAGGAAAGAAGAAGTAGGAGAACTAAAAACTGATAGCTCGCTTGAATTGCCATGATCATTTTGGGTAGCTAAGACCCCCTCTAGCTCGCCTTTATATAGACGAGTTATGAAAAAGTACAAATAAATTTGTACCCCAATTAAGTCTAAATAGAGAGAGGCAAACAGAGGATTCCTTGTCATTTTCATATTCCACCACTTTTATTTTTTTTAATGAAAAATATTAAGGTGAGATTCTTAATTCCTTTGTTATAGATCACATGTGTTTTTTTATTGATTTATACAGTCTGCCCAAAGAAGGAAGCTCACGTTGTATGGTAAGTTTGCATGAATTTATTATACAGTAAATAATATGGAAAATATTCTAGATTTTCTCTATATTTTAACTAATTTTAAAATTAATTAGTTAAGTATGGTTATGCTATATTTACTAAAAATCTTAATCATACAGGGGTTGCAGTAATTAAGTGAAAATCCCAGTGTCGATGCTCGTGAGGGAATCAGAACCGATGTGATTCATGTGTACGCGGCATCTAACCACAAGCTGTGAATGAGAAAATCAATTGTGGTTAGCTATTATCCGTTACAAAGAAAGGAAAACTATTGCACGGATCATATGTTTTTATTTTTTTATAGTATACTTGGAATATCGTTTTATAGGATTTTTATCAAACAGACTTTTTGGACTCTGGATCAAGAAAGTAAGATGTAGATTTGTATATAGATGAAAACCAAATTGGTCATCCGGTAGAGATTGATGTTTTACACTATCGAAAAGAAAATGAATTGAACATTAGTTAGTTTAGTCCCACATTAGTTTTGTATTATATGAGCTTAGTTAGTTTAGTCCCATTTTGGTTTTGTATAGCTTTGCTTTTCTTATTGGCTTGTATAAATAGGATAGCTCCCTTGTAAGTAAATCATATCATTCAATACAATTCTCTTCTTTGTATTATCTCCCTTCCTCTCTTAAATTCAACATGGTATCAGAGCCATAATGGTTCTCGGTATATTAAGAGTTGAGTATGTTCTGTGATTGCCACTATTAGAGGATCCTTCACATCAGAAAAACTTCTTGTATATCCTTTTCATACCTGTCAGGTCATCACTATAGTCGGAGTCTCATTCTCCATCGATGTCATCTCCGTCGCCGCTCCTGTTTCAGACACGCTGCTGCCACGTCAGCCCTAAAAGCCATGTCAGCGCCATGTCACTGTCATGTCAGCGGCACATCATCAGTTGACCGTCATGTCACTGGTTTCTTGGAGGTTCACCTTCCTTTTTGAGCCTATGGCTGAATCGAACTTACCCCGGATTATTACTACTGTTCTGGATGAATCTAATTATGTTGTGTGGGCTCAAGAAATGTATGGTTTCTTCAATGGACGAAAATTGTGGCGTTATGTGACTGGAGATATCATTGAACCCAAGAAGAAGGACGACGAAGATGCTGACAAATATTTTGACCGTCTAGAGGACTGGGATAGTAAAAAACACCAAATTCTCACATGGTTGTGTGCCTCTATTATCCCAGAAATCAAACTTCAATTTGGTACACTCCATACAGCTAAAGAAGCTTGGGATCTTCTCCAACACCGCTACACCAGGGCAGACATCTCAAATCGGTATCCTCTTCTTTCCAACCTTTATAGCATGCGCCAAGAACCTAGACAAACTGTTAACAGTTTTCTATCTCAGATGACTGCCGTGTGGAACCAGTTAGCTCTCACTGAGCCAACTTAGGAATGCACAAAAGATGCTGATGTTCATGGAAAGTACCGAACTGAGACACGCATTATGCAATTCGTGATGGGCTTGAGAGAGGAATTTGAACCTGTACGAGCTTCAATCCTACACCGGGGCGCGATACCTCCCCTAAACGACGTCATTTCTAATCTATTCAGTGAGGAAACACGTTTTGCCACATTACAAGGATCTCATACAGATGTTGCCCTTGCAGCACCCATTGTTCTTGCCACACCAGCTTCCAAGGCAAACCCATACCAGAAGCCCTTATATTGTAGGTATTGTCATTCACAAGGGCATGAATTATTCAAATGTCCTTCTTGCCTATGTAAAGTCTGCAAAGAACTGGGTCATTATCTTGCAGACCGCCCTAAACTTCCATCTGAAAATCAGTCAAATGGGAACCAATATCACTCTTGAAGCTCATACAATCGGTTCTATTCCAAGTCAAAGAATATTGCGTCTATAGCCACTGATGTTACACCAACTTCATCCAACTCTCCACCTGATTAGAATGGTTTCTGCATCGTTCTTACCGAGGCTCTAAATAAAACTGGTAATAATATAGCCATATCAGCTACACCAAGTACATCTCGATGGTATTTTGATTTTGCCTGTTGCAATCACATGACTTCTGATGCCTCTATATTTTTCTCTAAAACCCATGAAAAGCATGCACCTAATATTTACACTGCCAATGGATCAAATATGTTGGTCAGCCACACTGGACATGATGATAGTTCTCATTTGTCTTTCCCTAACACATATTTGGTTCCAAATCTTACGCTTAACCTTATATCTGTTGGACAACTATGTGATCTTGGACTTGATTTGCATTTTTCTTCTACTGGTTGTATTGTGCAGGACCCTCAGACAGAGAAATTCCTTGGAACCGACCGTAAAGTTGGATGCCTGTTTGAACTCACTCCCCTCCAAGTCCCATCCTCACCATCACCAAACCAATCAGTCATATCCATCCCAGCACTTTCACACGTGGAATTGTGGCACTCTCGGTTAGGTCACACTTCATCCAACCCTTTACGTTCTCTTATTTCTAGTGGTTAGTTTGGTTTATTTCAGCATGAGTTTTTTCATTGTATTCATTGTCAACTTGTAAAACAATCAACTTTACCTTTTAATGAGAGTCAATTTGTTTCCTTTACACCTTTTGATTTAGTACATTCTGACGTTTGGGGGCCTTCTCTTCATGCATCAATGGGTGGTGCTCACTATTTTGTTATATTTGTGGATGACTATTCTTGTTATACTTGGTTGTTTCTTATGAAAAGCAGATTTCAACTCTTTCAAATATATTCTGATTTTTCTTCTATGGTTCAAACTCAATTCTCTCGGAATATCAAATTTTTTTGTTCAAATAATGCAATGGAATATAAAGACCGTGCTTTTCTAAACCAACTTCACAAAAATGGCACGTTTCCCCACCGCTCGTGCCCTGGAACCTCCCAACAAAATGGATGAGCCAAACGCAAACATCGACATATTCTTGACACCGTTCATGCTCTACTCATTTTGTCATCATGTCCTGAACGTTTCTGGGGTGATGCTGCCTTAACCGCAGTATACACAATCAATCGTGTCCCTTCCACTACAATCCAGAATCAGTCTTCATTCGAGCGCCTTTTCGATAAACCTCCTTATTACTCTGATCTCAGAGTCTTTGGTTGCGCTTGTTTTGTTCTTCTCAAACCACATGAACACAACAAATTGCAACCAATGGCTCATCTGTGTTGTTTCATTGGATATGGTACTGAACATAAGGGGTATCGGTGCTGGGATCCTATTTTTAAAACTCTTTATATCTCTCATCATGTCATTTTTTGGGAATATCAAATGTTCTCTTCCTTATGGTCATTTGATATGTCAACCATCACTAACTCCAGATTCTTTACTGTTCCATCTATTGAGTTATTTCCTGATAATCCAGTTTCAGGTACTGTTGAGTCCACCTTAGAATCACCAGCTGATACCACCGCTTCTGTTCCAGAACCACCAGCTGATCCTACTTCTCCAGACCCAGCACCAGCTCCAGAACCATCAACTGACCTCACCTCTCCGACTCAATTGGTAGTGCCCAAGGATATTCCTATGTCTGATGAGTCTGCAAGGACTCCCTCTGAGAGCAATCCTCCATATCACCCTTGTAGATCTACCAGGGTAACTCATCCCCTTCTCATCTTGCTGATTACCATTGTGATTATCATTGTTTTTCCACTATACTTCATCTGCATGAGCCTCAATCCTATAAGGAAGCTAGTACTAATTATCTTTGGCAGAAAGCAATGGATGAAGAACTTCAGGCCCTAGCTAAAATTCATACTTGGGATATTGTTGATCTGCCCTCTGGAAAAACTCCTATTGGGTGCAAATGGGTGTTTAAGATCAAGACACTTTCTGATGGCTCTGTTGAACGATATAAAGCCCGACTTGTTGACAAGGGATTTTCTCAAGAATATGGCATTGACTATGAAGAGACATTTGCTCCAGTGGCGAGGCTCACATCTGTCCGTACACTCCTTGTTGTCGCCGCCATTTGAATATGGACTCTGTTTCAAATGGATGTCAAAAATGCATTTCTCAATGGGGATCTTCTTGAGGAAGTCTATATGCATACCCATCCTGGCTTAGATGCCCCTCGAAACAAACTTTTTCCCCTTCGTCGTGCCCTATATGGTTTGAAACAAGCTCCATGTGCCTGGTTTGCCAAATTTAGCACTATTATTCATCAGTTTGGGTTCACACCGAATGCTCATGATTCGGCTCTATTTATTCGCTATACTACCAACGGTATTATCCTTCTTTTACTATACGTTGATGATATAGTTATTACTGAAGATGATTTACATGGTATTTCTGAACTCAAAAAGTTTCTCAGTGGCCAATTCGAGATGAAAGATCTTGGAGGTGCTCACCTATTTTCTTGGCTTCGAAGTCTCATCTAGTTCTGATGGATTTTTTCTCTCTCAGGCCAAATACACCTCAGATCTCCTTTCCAAGGCTGGGATCACTGACTCAACCACTGCCACTACTCCTCTCGAGCCGAATGTCAAACTGACCCCACTCGATGGTTTACCTCTTCAGGATGCCACTCTATATCGCCAACTGGTTGGAAGTCTTGTATATCTTACTGTCACTCACCCTGACATTGCCTATGCCGTTCATCAGGTCAACCGGTTCTTGTCTGCTCCTCGGACCAACCATTACTCGACTGTTCTTCTCATTCTTCGGTATGTCAATGGTACTTTATTTCATGGGCTTCATTTCTTAGCATAGCCTGCCCCCATCTTACAAGCCTATTATGATGCAGATTGGGCCGGAGACCCCACCGACAGACGTTCAACCATTGGTTCCTATTTCTTTTTGGGCAATTCTCTCATTTCCTAGCGTAGTAAGAAACAAATTGTGGTTGCTCGCTCCAGTACTGAAGTTGAATATCGTGCCATGGCTGATGCAACTCAAGAACATCTCTGGCTTCGATAGCTACTCACTGACATGGGTATCTCTTCTCCTGCTACCACTATCCTACACTGTGACAATAGGAGTGCTATTCGGATCGCTCACAATGATGTCTTCCATGAGCGTACAAAACACATTGAGAATGATTGCCACTTCATCTGTGATCACATTCTCCAGAATATGGTTCGTTTACAATCTGTCAGTTCAGCCGATCAGACAGCTGACATTTTCACTAAGGCTCATCCACCCGGACACTTTCACTCTTTGGTTTCCAAACTCAAGTTTACCTCCCACTTACCGCCTTGAGTTTGAAGGGGGATGTTAATGTATTATATGAGCTTAGTTAGTTTAGTCCCACATTGGTTTTGTATAGCTCTCTTGTAAGTAAATCACACCATTCAATACAGTTCTCCTCTTTATATTGTCTCACTTTCTCTCTTAAATTCAACAAACACAATAAAATCACCTTAAAAAAAAAAACAAAAAAAAAAAAAAATTTGTATACGTATTGACGATGTTTGGTTGGATATTTAAGTCAACTTGCTTTAAGTTGGCTTAAATGTCCAACCAAACATATGGATTAAAAATCATTAAGAAAAATTTTGTAAATATATAGAGATGCAATTTTCAAACAAATTAGCTAACCCTAATCTACTCCTAATCTTAAAGCCAAAATATATGTTTGCATCATATTTGCTCAAGGATTTTAAATTTTATTTAGAAATTATACTCTTCCTAAGCTCCCTAATTTTGGCCCATGGGTGTGTATAATTAGTTACCTTAGTATGATTAGTTACGTTAAGGTCACAATCATTTATGCTTAATCTTCTACACTAAAGTAGGATCATGTGATGCTGCGGTGCATGGAGGCTTATGCTTTGTTGGAGGAAAATCTTTCTATTTCTGGTACTTCGGCACGGGGACGGGGTAGTTTCAGAATTGTTGGGAAATTAATGTGCATTTGCAGTTAGAAAATCAGTGTTACAGGACCGTATAAAAAATTAATTTTACCGTATTTGAATTGTTTTCCAAAATAATTCTATGGGCAACAAAAATTATTTTATTTGTAAAAAGCGATTAATAATGAAACTATAATCTTATAAGACCATAGAAATTATTAACAAACGAAAGGTATTAAAATTGTTAGTTCCAGAACCACTAAAATTAATTTTATTAATGAAAAGATAATACGCATAAAAGTGACAGAGAATGATTTTCAAGTAAGAATTATAGGACCATAAAAGTGAGTTTTATTATCGTTACGATGATTTCGTCGTAATAATATTGAATAAGTATTTGTATGAGATTAAAAATTTTGATTTACTTGTACAGGAAATTAATACGAAAACTGTGATCCAAGAAACCTTGAAAATAATTTTACTATCGAACAAAAAAATAGTGAAAGTTATGGTTTCAAGAACAATTTTTTTTAATGACTTTATGGAACCACCGCAACTATTTTAGTTGTAAAAACTTTTTTTTTTATCGTTTTTCAGTCATCCTATAGTTCGGAGATTGATGTTTTACATTATTGAAAAGAGAATGAACTAAACATCGATTTACAGACCATTTGTCTATGGCAATGGATGTATTGAGTGTTCCTATCACTACAGTTGCTTCAGAATCAACCTTTAGTATGGGGAGTAGAGCTTTAGGCAAATGGAGAAGCACTCTTCTTCCTGAACATGTGGAAGTTTTGATAACAACTCGTAGTTGGATATTTGGGTATCATGGTTATAAGTAGGATATATAATTTTTTTTTTTTAAGATTATGTTGTATTTGTCAAGTTAACATTATTTTTTTATATATAATGTTGTGATAAGCTATGGGATTGTTTACATAATTAGTACTCCCTCTATCCCATAATTTTTGTCACGTTTACTATTTAGCCAATTAAATGAATAACTAGTTTCTATTGATAAATCATCAAGAATATTTTTTTTTTTTCATATATTCATAAATAGAGTTTAAAAGTAGCCAAAAAATAATTTTTGTATTTTTCAAATAATATATATAAAATAATTAAAGTCAAACTTAAGTAAAAAAAAAGTGATAAGTAACTAAAATTATGGGATAGGGGTAGTAATTTAATATATTGTTCTTTATATTTTTCATTGTTTATCCTAGAATACGATGATCAATCAGGTACGAGTGTGGACCTTTCAACTTCCACTACTAGTGAAGGTTTAGGAGCTTCTAATATTATCTAGGAGAGTTTTGTCCTGTACCACACTACCCTAAGCTTGTATTTTTTGTGTATTATCAGATCATAAGTTTAATATATTAAAATATTTTTAATATATTTCTAATTATGTTTCTTTTCACTTGTTAGGGTTTGAAATTGTTGAAGTTATCTTTGAAATTCAAGACAGCCCAAGCAAATGTTCTTTCTGGAGACACTGTGCATTAAATTTTTTTTTCCTGTTTTTGAGCTTCGTTTAGTTTGGTCTTTGTAGCCATGATTATTTATTTGATCATTATTTTCTTTTAGCTTCACTCAAGACACGATCTATTGCTTATCTCATTGTATGGAACTCAAAATTCAAAGTTAGTTTTAAATTTTTTGAATTTCTAAGAAGACTATTGTTGGTAAAGTATTAGAAGTGTCTTTTTAAGTGTCTCCATTCTCAAGATTTTTTAATCAATTTTTATTTTTGGAGATAGTATAAAAATATGTCTTTCAAAAATTGAGTTGAATACTTGATTTCTTATCAGATCACATAGATAGTGATTGTTGTAGTTTAGTGATTGCTCAGTTCATTTTTTCTCCATGTCCTGTAATTCCTGGCTCCTACTCTAGCAAAATTTTCTTTGTTAGTGGCTGCTCCTTGTGTTTGGGAGAATCAATAGTCAACCACCCTAATTTGAATTCCCATCTCTTGTGGCTGATTTGCGTTTTTTTTTTCAATAAAATTGAGTATTTTATGATAAAAAAGGAATAACTTTAATTATATAAGTAAAATTTTATATTCAAAAAACTGATCAAGTTGATATAAAATATTCAAAATTAATCGTGATTTTTATTAGATAGAAATATTGGATAATTAACAATATATCAAGTCTATATGTTGTGTCATCCTGAAACTCGGTGTAGAAAAGGCTTGTTTATGATATTTATTATAAATATATCTAAAAATTTAATTATTAATAATTGGAATATGATAATTATTTTACCGCTTTATATTTTATTTTGACGAGTTATAGCTTTATACTTGATAGCATTAATTTGAGACATTGTTGACAAATAATAAACAAATAATTTTTCTCTTTTAAAAACATTGGGTCAATTCAGGTCTAGGGTTTGAGTCATTCAGGTTCGGTTTGTTCAAGTTTCATATCGTTAGGGTTTGGGTTCTCTTGGGTCATGGGTCACTAGGGCCTTGGGCTAGTCGGGTTTCAGGTCTGTTGGGTCTTGGTTCAATTGGGTCACGGGTCATTTCATTATCGGGTTGTTTGGGTCTAGAATCATAATATTTTATTGTATTTTTGGGTTAGGATTGGTCGGGTCGAGTCAGGTTATCAGGTAAGATCAGATTTTGCCACCTCTGCACATATGAAATAAAAGTAAAAATCGACATAATGACAACTTATCCATCACCTATATAGAAAACTATGAATTATATTATTGTTCTATTTGTGTTTAGTTTCTCAATTGCTTTGGTACATGTTTTACAAAATTTTATGTATCGTCTACATCTTCGATGCTGAAGAAATCCTACTCAACACTAAAATTGAGTCAGAAATAGAAAGAGAAAATCTAAAACCATATAAATTTATCATTTCATGCTAGATAGAATGTGATTGTGGTATTCTATATAGAATGTCATTATCATTTTATCCCCCAACTTGTAATAACTTTACTATTTAGTTAAATGAATTTGTATCCTTCCCAAAGTCCCTATAGCAATTTGTTTTATTCATCCTTAGACGACATATGATTGAGACTTTAGGAGACATGAGCAAGGTCATACATATGAACAATATGTTGTTAGTTATCAATAGTATTAGAGCAAAAATAAAGTAATTTGACATTATTGCCAATTTATTAACAAGTTACCAGAAAATATACACAAAACGGTCTATCGAAGTATAGATAAGACATAATAATGCTCTTTATGCATTTATTTGAGTTTGCAAATAGATAATATTAGATGAGAGAACACTTGATACGTAGGAGAGATGATCTTCTTTATTTTTTTTCCTGGAAAAATCTAAAAGTATTATAGGAAGATCAGATTTTGTTATTGGAGAAAATCCAACGATAATATAGGAATCACATGGCGAGAACCATGTCATTCAAACTAGTTGTTGAAAGAGTGTCTAAAGATTGCTGTTTCTTGACGAAATCTGTGTACCATAGAGCTGACGTTTTGGGTTGTCTATCTGAATAATCACTAAAATTCACATAGTTCATACCGAACCGCACCGTGAAACCTAGACCAACTTCAAAGTTGTCCATTAATGACCATGCAAAGTATTCTGCAACATTGGATCCATTCCTACACACACCAAAAAAGAAGAAAGAAATGTCATGAATGTATCTTTTGTGTGACAAGAGAGAGAGAGAGAGACTTACTTGACTGCAGATTTAAGATGACAAAGATGGCTACAATGGCAATCAATATTCCTGTAATCAACAAGGGTGTCAGCAAGCGATAATGTGCCGTTATCACTAAACCCTAAAAATATTGATATTTATTGTCAGTTATTAAATGAATATTTATATAGTGTTAGGAATAGGCTTACACGAGTGTTGTAATATACTACTCAGCCTAGCTTGATGGATGTAAATTTGTTTAAATTTGTGTTAAATTTTGAGAGCTTAACGTTTTATAATCGTAATCATATGCTATAATGAGAAGACAAGTAAGGATGATTTATCATTCTCTGTGATGTATGTAAGTGGATTATTGTACTTTTCTTTTATGCAAGTCAAAAGATCTTGCAGTCCCCTCAGGTAATAGTAAAATGAAATTGTCTGTAATATTTCAAATCAAGGTAACAAAGAAATTATCATAACTAAAGAGATATATTAATGAATAATTTTTTTAATAATCAAGGAAGAGTATGAAGAATAACAAAATTCTAATATATTAACACATGATAAAGTACTTGATATAACTTAAGTTGATGAAAGTCAGACAAAGAGCCGTAAATTGTGAAAATAAATTTTACAAAAGTCATCCATTTGTAATAGGAAGGATGTCCAAGTAATATAATGATTTACATTAGGAAACCACATTAAAATAAAATTCATATGCATGATTTTGTATTTGTAAATTATCTATATAAACATAAAAGAATAGTATGAAATGTTTGACTAAGTTGATTCATACTGGTACACCGATCGGGGTGCCATTAGGAGCGAACCCTATAATAAAAAATTAATTTATGGTTTTATTTGTAAACATGAAAAGATTTCTCCAATAATTCTTAATAATTACTTGGAAGTGTTGATATATCTATACTTACATGTAGTTTTAAAACGTTTATTTGTATCGTAACTAGGGTTTTTTGGATCAGGCGGTGGGTTTGATGCATCAGTTGTATATTTGGTAAGATAGTAGTTTAAACGAGAAAATCATGTGACCCCTATAGCAGCTTGCTTTGAGTTGGTGAGAATTTTGGAAGTCGAGATCCAACAAACTTTTTCATAATATGTGGGTAGTCACCTCTAGTCAATGGTTCCATAAACCTGTAAAAATACAAATAGAAATATATAATAAAATACTAAATTAATAACCAAAAAATAAGTCTAGGTGGTCCAACATATAATGTTCAACAAAAAGGAAATAGTACGTTAAAGTGATAAATATCATTATGGTTCCAATTTTATTGAATGTAAAACAAGGACACATGAGACCATTTTTGCTGATTTTGATATAAAATTGAGGAATATAGGGATAACAAAAGATGAGATTCTCATTGAACCCAATGATATTTATTTTGGCCGAAGCAAAAACGAGATGAATAGATAGTAAAGTTAATTTCAGGAGGGAAAGAGAGTTAAAAAAAAACATATTTTGAAATAATATTATTCTTTTTAATATAATTTATTTATAAGGACACAAAAAAAAAAATTTATCACATAAATGATGTGTCATTGATGGTGTATAGACTCTATACGTTGTCAATAGATAAAATACAAACTCTTATGTAAGAATATAACAAAGTATATTCTTCAAGATTGTGAGGGTGGGAATGGGAGTGGGGGTGAAGGTGGGAGTGGGGGTGAAGGTGGGAGTGGAGGGAAGGCCCTGCCTACAATAGTAAACCTTACACGGAACTAAAACATACCATCCTAACATGAATTCAAAGGCTCGTTCAGCAGCATCACGGTTTTTCTTTGTATTATCCCATGGTTTAAACCATCTAGCAATTAATGTGGTGCCTATCTTTCCCATTTGATGTTTCTGCACAAATTAATTCTTTTATTAATAAAAAAAATATATTCTATGATCTATTCGCCGTCTCGAATTGAGAAAGTAATTTTTTATTCTAGAAAAACATAGTGGCAAAGGAAACATACTAGTTTTTTTTTCTTAAAATATATACATGGTTGTATTTATTAAACATTATAGTGCCTACATTAGAACCTGATATTTTTTTCGATACAAATCTACCGTTGTTGCATAAGCAAGAAGTTGGTGGTGTGTTGTCAAATATGGTTCTGTCCCCGAATGTCCTCCATATAGGCAACCTGTACATCGACCAGGTGCATTGGTCCCATCCGTATAACCTTTTTGAATTACGGTAAATGGTTGATTTAATGTGATCCAATGCTTTACTCTATCACCAAATCTATAGAAGCAAAGATCTGCATAATCTTTGAAATCGTTCCTACATATCGAGCATATAAGGAATATTAGACCTTTCATTTTGAGTAAAATAAATTAAAACGAGAAAACTAGTTGAAATATAAAATATTACACTGAAAAAGTAAAAAAGGAAACTAGATGATACTTTCGAAAACAACTGTTATTACACTATTAATCAGTTTTCGTTTCGTTTGCTTAAAATTTGTGTTCCCAAACTGCATGTTGAATTTTGGTGGGGGTCAATATAATCAAGTAATTGTGGATTTTTAACTATTATGCTACATAGATTAAAAGGGTTGCAAGAGCTTTGGGGAGGCATGGCTATGATTGCCTTCGCCACATAAAATTTATCAAATTAATATAGCAAATGATCAGGTTGATTGTTCAAAGAATGAGAATGAATCACTTACACAATGCGAGGACTCAAGAAACCTCCATACTCATCTTGTAAGATTTAAGGAAGATCCCAATGGAAGAGTGTCACAAAAGGCTTGATAACTACACTTGATAACAAAAGAAAAATAAAGTAATAAGTCATGTAGATCAAATGCGTTGACAATTTTGATCTACATAACCAATAAAATAAGAAGATTTTGCCACCTCTATACATATGAAATAAAAGTAAAAAATGACGTGATGGCAACTTATCCATCACATATATAGAAAACTATGTATTATATTATTGTTTCATTTACGTTTAGTTTCTCGATTTGTTTGATTGGGGTCGATCTAGTTCAATTAGAGAATATTTAATTTTATTACTTCGATTGATTTGGTCGCTTTAGTACTTGTTTTACGAAATTTTATGTATCATCGACATCTTCGATGCTGATTAACAATAATTTGCATTTTTTAACCATTCAATCAAAGAAATCCTACTAAACACTAAAATGGAGTCTAAAAAAGAAAAAGAAAATCTGAAACAATCTAAATTTATCATTTCATGCAAGATAGAATGTGATTGTGGTATTCTCTATGGAATGTCATTATCATTTTATCCCCAAACTTGTAATAACTTTAATATTTAGTTAAATGAATTTGTATCCTTCTCAAAGTCCCTATAGCAATTTGTTTTATTCATCCTTAGACGACATATGATCGAGACTTTAGGAGGCATGAGTAAGGTCATACATATGAACAATATGTTGTTAGTTATCAATACTATTAGAGCTAAAATAAAGTAATTTGACATTATTGCCAATTTATTAACTAGTTACAGGAAAATATACACAAAGCAGCCTATCGAAGTATAGATAAGACAGAGTAATGTTCTTTATGCATTTATTTATGTTTGCAAATAGATAATATTAGATGAGGGAACACTTGATATATAGGAAAAATGATCTTCTTTATTTTTTTTCCTGGAAAATCCAACAATATTATTGGAAGATTAGTGATATACCATATATTTAGTCATCAACAAACCCTGCAGAAGATTGTAGTAAAGTGATTAGTAGAGTATCGTTATTGGTCGGGGATTGTGGGTACTCCAATACTAAAGAGTCATAAAAAAATATTTTGTTGGTTTAATTAGCAGTTTATAAACAAATATAAATCTACATCTATTAACATATTACACAAAATTATGGGGTTTTCATGGTTTGATTTTTTTTTTACGAATTTTAATAAGGAAATTAAAAAGACAATTATTTACTGTTGGTATTTGTCTAAGGATTAAAAAGATGAAAAGTTCAGCATCAGGTCCAGGTTGTGCGCCACGGCATAGGTTGTGCGCCGCGGCCTCCAGCAAGTGAAGGAAGTCCTCCTTCAGGTGTGTGCCACGGCATAGACCAGCCGCGCTGCGGCCTCCAGCAAGGCAGCAAGTTTCCTCTCTTCTAAGCCTCAGCTCGTCCTGTTCTGAGCCTCAGCACAAAGCACACCTGACACCAATTTTTCAACACTTTGAGATGGTGCGTAAGACTTGGTTAAAATGCACAGGATTACTTAGAGAGTCATGAGTCTTTGGTTCTTAAGATCTAAGGGTGGAGATTGACCTCAAAGATTGGATGAGGAAGTTGTTGCTCTATATAAAGGAGCAATAACACACAAGATCAGAGGGTGCAGAACATGTGAGCATCAAGGATGTGTGTAGAATGTGTGTGAAATAGAATACATGGTTGTGTGAGAGTGCAAAGACACTAAACACAAGAGAGACTCATTCAAGAGAGGCTGGTTGTTTAGAGAGAGAATAGTATAGATTGGGGATTCAAGGGCTTTGTAATTGGAATTTTCTTAGGGAAAATTCCAGAGAAACAGTTAATCCTTATCACTTTCTTTTTCTCTTCTTTCGTTCTTCAAGAACTAGATGATTCTTGAAGAGAGGTTGCTGTAATTATGAGAAATCCATTGAATTAGTGCAAAGAGCTCGAAGGAGCTCACGGGGACGTAGTCACATTGCTGAACCTCAATAACAATTGCTTGTGTTCTTTCTTTGATTGTCTAATTACTGCTTACGATTTATTACAAGTCATTCTAGACTTGGGTGTTTGGAAAGATCACAACCTAGGATTCCGCAAGAAGGTGATTTTTCAATAATGGTATCAGAGCTCGGGTCCAAGAATCAAAGGATTTTTTTGTGGTGATACAGCGGTATCAGAGCTAGAATAGCGAGTATCGGAGCAAAGCTCCAAGAATCAAAGGAAACTTCTTTGGAGATTCAAGAATGGTGTTGAGATCAAGAGTTGATCGTGTTCTTGAGGTTCAAGAATGGTGTTGAGATCAAGAGTTGATCATGTTCTTGAGGTTCAAGAACAGTGTTAAGATCAAGATTTGATCGATTCTTGAGGTTTAGAAGTTGGAAAGAGGAAACTTCTTGGTGATTCAAGAACGGTGTTAAGATCAAGATTAGATCGTGTTATTGAGATTTTGAAGTTGGAAAGCAATTGTGGGTGTTGCATAAATCTGAGATTTTCTCCGCGAGATGGGTTTAAACTTCATCATTGAGAAGTTTGATGGAATGGGAGACTTTTCCCTTTGGAAGTGAAAAATCAAAGCGGTTCTTATGCAACAAAAGGTGGACTTGGCTATTGGAGAAGATGATGATTTTCCAGCAAGTTTCACGGAGGTCCAGTGGAATGAGATGAAGAAGATGACGTACAGCACCATCTTTCTGCACATGTCGGATAGTGTGACAAAGGAGTGCGGAGAGTCGAAAGATCCAGCTTTCATTTGGAAGAAACTAGATGAGTTGTTTCTTACCAAGACTTTCCCTAATAAGAGGTATCTTCTAAATGAATCTTTGCTTTTAAAATGGATCCTGATAAAGAGTTGCAAGATAATCTTGATGCTAAGATGAGGGAAGCATCAAGTTAGGAAGAGTTGTTCGATAGAAGAAGGCTAGCAACTCGGTATGGCAGTAATATGCATGGCTACTACCTGGATAAAAGTAGAGGACAAAGCCATGGGAAAGTTCACTCTAAATCGAGATTTGGAGGAAAGAGATGCTTCTACTGCCATAAGGAGGCTCATTTCAAGAAATATTGCAAGAAGATAATGAGGGATGAGGGAGAAAGCCATACCAAGAATAGAGAGGCTTCGGTTGCCCAGGGAGAACAGCAAGATGATGATGTTCTTATTGTGTGCTCAAATGTGAGCAAGGGGCAAGAAGGCAGTGAGAGATGGATCTTGGATTTCGGGTGCACTTATCACATGTGCCCTCACTGGGATTGGTTCAAGAATTCAAGGAAACCAATGATGGAAAGGTTTTCCTGGGGAATAATACTTCTTGCCAAGTGAGGGGCACGGGAGACATCCAGTTGAGGATGTTTGATGGAGTTACTAGGCTGCTGCGGAATATGAGATATCTTTCGGATTTGAGAAGAAATTTGATCTCATTGGGGTAGCTAGATTCCATGGGGTACACATACAAAGCAGAGAGAGGAAAGATCAAGGTAACCAAGGGATCTTTGATAGTGATCAAAGTAGCAATGAAGGATGGTCTCTATGAGATGATTGGAGACACGGACATCAAGGATCAAGCAGCAAGCTTGATGGCTGAGATGGATAACGCAGTACTTTAGCACAATCGCTTAGGACATATAAGCGAAGAGGGGCTACAAGTTCTCAGCAAGAATGGTTTACTTGATGGTGACAAGGTAGAGAAACTCGATTTCTGCAAGAGTTGTGTTCTTGGGAAGCAACATTGGGTTAGCTTCAACATCGGAGTGCACAAATCAAAGGGCATTCTTAACTACATTCATGTCAATCTTTGGGGGCCACCAAGAACACCAACACAGGGAGGTAATCTTTACTTTTTTTCTTTAATTGATGATTATTCTACAAAGGTTTGGGTTTATTTGCTTAAAAATAAATCAGATGCTTTGAATAAATTTGTGGTGTAGAAAAAGCTTGAAGAAACTCAAACGGGCAGGGTAGTTAAGGTGTTAAGAACCGATAATGGCTTAGAATTTTTTAACAAGGAACTTGGTCAATTCTGTAAGTTAAATGGGTTCTAAGACATAGAACGGTTGTGAAAACCCCTCAGCAAAATGGAGTTGCTAAGAGGATGAATAAGACCCTTATAAAAAAGGTTAGGTTCATGATTTTAGGATTTGGATTACCCAAATGTTTTGGGGGGAAGCGGTGTCTACTGCTGCATATTTGGTTAATAGATCACCCTTTAGAGCTTTAGACCTTAAGACATGTGGAGTGGTAAACCCCCTGAGTTGAACAACCTTAGGACTTTTAGGTGTGTTGCGTATGCTCATCAAAAGGATGATAAACTTAGCCCAATGTCTAGAAAATGTGTGTTTCTAGGATATAGGGAAGGGGCTAAGGGGTATAGGTTATGGTCCTTAGAGCAAAAAGGACTTAAACTCATAATAATTAGGGATGTCATTTTTAATGAGTATATATTTCCCTATTTGGAGAAAACTAACCCTGTTAGGGATAGTAAGCAAACCAGTTCGGTATTTGTGGAGCATAGCATCAAAGAAAATTTAGTTTAGGTAGAGCCAGGAAGGTAAAAGGGTTCAGACTAGGTAAAGCCCATTGATGAAGGCCAAGCTCAAGACACTCGAGAGGAGGCTGAACTAGAAGGGGATGATGCAGCAAGTCAGAATGACTATCAGCTCACAAGGGACTGGGAAAGAAGGCTGGTCAAACCACCTTTGAGATATGGTTTTGCGGCTGCGAATGCAGTAGCTCCTTGGATAGAAGGAGGGATAAGTGAACCAGAGACTCACATTGATGCCATTAGATGTAAGGATTCGTCAAGATGGAAGCTAGTTATGGAGGAAGAAATGCATTCTTTGAGGAAAAACAACTCTTGGGAATTGGTACACATTCCAGAAAAACAGAGAGTTGTGGATTGTAAGTGGACTTACAAGATCAAAGAAGGGAACTCTCTAGGGGATGAAGTCTGGAATAAGGCTAAGCTTGTGGTGAAGGGGTCACGCAAAGAGAAGGCATAGATTTCGCAAAAACTTTCTCACCTGGACACAAGGTGGAGGAAATAGTGAGTATCCTCATCTATGTTGATGATATATTGTTGGTTGATAATAGTAGGGAGAGGATAGAAAGGTTGAAATCTCAACTCAGTGAGGAGTTCGAGAGGAAAGATCTTGGCCTTGCACAAAAGATCCTTGGGATGAGAAGAATTTGGGAAAGGGAGAGAAACGGGTTAAAGGTTTCTCAGTCTTCCTACATAGAAAAGGTATTGTATAAGTTTTCTATAGAAGATGGTAAACTAGTGAAGATTCTCCTTATTGGTCATTTCAAGTTCTCCAGCGAACAATGTCCTGGAACAGATGAAGAGAAGAAGGAAATGGAAAAGGTCCCTTACTCTAATGCGGTTGGATCAGTCATGTTCATGATGGTAAGCACTAGACTCGACATTTCTCAGACAATTAGTGTTCTCGGCAGATTTGTGAGTAATCCTGAAAATGAGCTTTGGCTTGGGATAAAGTGGTTGCTGAGGTATTTGAAGGCTCAGTTGTAGCCAGTGGTAGCACTCTCAACAACCGAGGCTATGTACATAGCGGCTACGAAAGCCATAAAGGAGGCTATGTGATGCAAAGGGTTGTTGGACGAGTGAAAGGTCCTAAAAGAGTAGGTGGTGGTGTATTCGGATAGCCAAAGTGCATTGCACTTGTGTAGGAACCCGGTGTTCCATAAGAGGACTAAGCATATGGATGTTCGATATCATTTCATTTGGTAAAATGTTATGAAAGGATACATTCATGTGGATGAAGTCGCAACGGAAGAAAATCTTACAGATTTAAGCACCAAAATTCTACCTCTGAGAAAGTTCAATCATTGCCTTGGACTTCTTAGGATTGGAGTCGGTTGATATGGTGACTTAAGTTGAGTTTGGATCCTGAGTTCTCTGCACAATGAGTTCGGGTTGAATCGCTTAGACAAATGTAGAGATTGTAGGTATTTTTCTAAGGATTAAACAGATGAAAAGTTCAGCATCAGGTCCAGGTTGTGCATCGCTGCACAGGTTGTGCACTGCAGCCTCCAGCAAGTGGACGAAATCCTCCTTCAGGTGCGCGCAGCGGCCTCCAGCAAGGCAGCAAGTTTCCCCTCTTCTGAGCCTCAGCATGAAGCACACCTGACACCAATTTTTCAGCACTTTGAGATAGTGCGTAGGACTTGGTTAAAACGCACAGGATTACTTAGACTCTTTAAGAGCCATGAGTCTTTGGTTCTTGAGATCTAAGGGTGGAGATTGATCTCAAAGATTGGATGAGGAAGTTGTTGCTCTATATAAAGGAGCAATAACGCACAAGATCAAAGGGTGCAGAACATATGTGAGACAGAACATGTGAGCATCAAGGATGTGTGTAGAATGTGTGTGAAATAGAACACATGGTTGTGTGAGAGTGCAAAGACACTAAACACAAGAGAGACTCATTCAAGAGAGGCTGGTTATTTTGAGAGAGAGTAGTATAGATTGGGGATTCAGGGGCTATGTAATTGGAATTTTCTTGGGGAAAATTCCAGGGAAACACTTAGTCCTTATCACTTTATTTTTCTTTTCTTTTGTTCTTCAAGAACTAGAAGATTCTTAAAGAGGTGTTGCTGTAATTGTAAGAACTCGATTGATTTAGTGCAGAGAGCTCGGAGGAGCTCACGGGGACATAGGCACATTGTCGAACCTCGATAACAATTGCTTATGTTCTTTCTTTGATTGTCTGATTGCTGTTTGCTGTTTATTACAAGTCATTTTAGACTTGGGTGTTTGGAAAGATTACAACCTGGGATTCCGTAAGAAGGTGATTTTCCAACATTTACAATTGATCATTTTCTCTCACAATTTAGAAAATCAAATTTATTAAATGACTAATCAAATTGGTTCAATGTAGACAACGAATTCATGCCTCAATCACATATCAGAATTGAATCAAAGTGCAAGCCTAAAGAGATCATGCATTTTATAAATTCCTTCTTAGATAATCCCTAAGCTTAGGAAAAGTCCATCAGCTAGTTATTTTGTTAAGCAATCAAGTTAATACTCTGCACATCCTTACAATTACTTAAACAAATCATTAAGATCAAAAGGAATTATGATTCAATAACCTGTTCCTTATTCCTATGAAAAAAAATCCATGGATAAAGAACATGCAATTTCCAGAACATTGGCTATTGTTCATAGCTTTTACCACTTTAAATCGTACTCTAGATTGATTAGGTGAAAGGAAGTGCGATTATGGCTTCAATGATTTGCAATATCAAAGTTATAACTTTTACCACTTTAAATCGTACTCCAGATCAACTAGGTGAAAAGAAGTGCGATTATGGCTTCAATGAATTGCAATATCAAAATTTTCAATATAACAAAACTGAAAATTCAACATATGTAATAAAGATCATGAATTCATATACTACATATCATGAACAATTCGGAAACATAAAAAAATAAATCTAAAAATTAACCAACTCAATGAATTAACAATAATCTCCAACATAAGAATCCAACTCAGTATTCTTTAATCCAATAACAACTAGGTTTGGAACAATTAAAAAGAATAATCATAACAGTTACACTTTTTTAACACACTTAAGGAAGCTTGAGATGTTGATGGTGATGATCCTCACGCCTATGATGATTGATGAAGGAGAACACAATTTGGAGAAGTCCTTATGTCCTCATAATTGGAGATGGAATGGTGGAGTGTTTCAGCCTCTTGCTTCTTGAATTTGGAGTAGAGACCTCAGCCACCGATTAGAGAAAAAAAAGATTCCCAAAAAGAGTTCTCGGCTGTGCTTTTATAGAAGGAAAACTAGGGTTTTTGGCTGTGCACAAGTAGAAGAGAAACTAGGGCTTTCGGTTTTTAAATTTCAAGAACAACTGAGGTGGCCAAATTTTCGGCTTGATTTTCTTTCCTTATGCGCAAAGATCTCTTCCTAAGCTGAACCGAAAACTCCTCAAGCTTCAAAAAATGTCTAGATACATGCAATTAAGTATAAATGCATGCATTAGGATTCTTCTACACAAATGGCCCGCATAGGATCCCTAGTGGACTCCAATATTCTCTCGTGTTTTGACACATCATCCAAATAATTCCAAGGTGGAAATTCCCTACAAAGAAATCATAAAATAATAAGTAAAGAAAGTTTCCATAATTAGAAAAGGAAATATATCAAAAAGGCAAGTTTCCAACTTAGGAAATTTTCTTAGAATGATAAGATTATTTTCTTGATCCACTTAGATTTCCTAAAGTAACTAGGAAAACTCATTTTTGCACCTTCTTTTATCACTCCCTCGTTCATAAGCTCTCTAAACACTTAGAATAGAAACTAAGCTCAAAATAACAAAGTTAAGAGCATTACAAAGCCAAATAGGGTATGAAAGGCATTAAAAATGTCACATAAAGTGTTCCTATCAAATTCCCCCACACTTAGCTTTTGCTAGTCCCTTAGCAAAACAAATTAGTATGTAACCTAGTAGAATCTCAAGGGAAACGGCATAAACTAACTAAATGACACCACAATGAAATAACACAAATTAAATGACTCTAATCCTTTTAACTTACATCTCAGAGATCCTTTAGGCAATATGGCATAATAAAGTAGGGACAGCACGAGTTTACCTAAAAAACAAGCCACAGAGTTATTAAGATTATATAGAATTCGTACTTTGAGTGTGTGTGTGAATAATCAACCAAGTATAAGTGTAATATGCCACCCTCAAGTTAATGCACAAATCAAATTTACTTCTCACAATGCATCACTATGGTTTTCACTCATTTAAATGTGGTGCTAGCTATACTAATCACTCAAACACTTGTGAAAACAATTTAAACCATAGGCTTGCTTGTGCACCCACTCTCCACATCAAAAACAGAACATTAAAGGATCAGAAGGTCTTTGAAAAGGTTGTAATGGGGTTAAGGGGTCAATGTTGCGCATTTATCTACCTAAATAAATAAGTAAATAACCATACAGTTTTACTTACAAGTGCACAAGGTCAATGGTAGCATAGTGTGCAAGGGTGAGATCATTTCCACAGGGATTGGTGAATTTCGTTTTAGAATCAGTTTCTTAATAAAAGAAGATAAAAAATAACTGTTGAATGTGAATTAATAATAATGAGACATAAGGCTTTGATATCCACCACTAATCATACTTTCCCAATGAGTAATAGGTCAATGCACTAGCCTTCCTATGAATACCTAATGATTGCCAACCTAAGGGCATGGTATCTACTCCTTAAGCTATTGATTTCCCTAAGCACCGAGTTAGGCATGGTATCTACTCTAACTCTATTCTTTCTTAAGGGATTCAACATGGTATCTACTGAGTTGTTCCTTAAGAAAGCATAAGATTTATGGAAATCAACAACCACATGAAACCTAGGTGTTGAGCAAAAATCTACCTAAATAAATAAGAAAATAATCGTACTCGTTTTACTTGCAAGTGCACAAGGGCAATAGTAGCATAGTGCGCGAATACAAGATCATCTCCATAGGGATTGGTGAATTTCGTTTTAGAATTATATTCGCAATATAAAAAGATAAATATAATAAAAGAGTTGATTTTGATAAAGATAAAATAATAAGGATAAAGGCGTAGGGGCTTAATATCCACCACTAATCATGCTACCACAACAAAACAGTATGCCAATTCTTTACTCATGTCATGAATACCTAGTGTTTGTCAACCTAAGGGCATGGTATCTACTCCTTAAGCTATTGATCTTCCTAAGCAATGAGTTAGGCATGGTATCTGCTCTAACACTTTTCTCTCTCAAGGGATTCAACCTGGTGTATGCTAAGTTGTTCCTTAAGAGAGCATAGGATCTGTGGAAATTGACAAGCACACGGGACCTAGGGCATGGTATCTACTCCCGGTTTCCCATGTTGATTAACCCAAGAATCCGGTGTGGATATCTTTTGTTACAAATGTCAGACCCAGGACTCAGTCATCCAAATTGATCTAACTAACAAGTCTATACCACATGCACATACTGATCAAATATATACATATGAGGAATTTAAATAAAAGCAGGTATTAATCAAGTTAAGCAACACAACATAAATATCGCAAAGGCACCAATACTAAATTTATTAAGTAAACATAATTAGGGCTTCAACTAAGCCCTTACTAAAAGTTAAGTATACATAATAAAAATAAAGGAAAGAAGAAACCTGAGAGAAGAGTCGTCAATTCTCCTCCACAGTTTCCTTCTCCAAGCTAAAAGCAAAAAGAAGTATTCTCTAAGTTGTGATCTAAGAAGTGATTATTTGTGTGTGCTTTACAGGTGTATTTATAGGGCTTGAGTAGTCTTAGAAGGCTTATGCGTTCCTAAACTTTCCTAAAACACAAAACTTCTTTATTTCCAAAATAGAGTGATTTCCAAAATAGGGTTATTTCCAAAATAGGGTTCTGTAGTTTACTGTTCACGCCCGTACATGTGCGCTCGATTGCATGTGTATTGTGCTCGATCGTATTGCTGCGCTTGATCCTTCATGTGTGCGAACGATCGCATGTGCGCTTGATCGCATGCAGTAGTGCGATTGATCGCACTTTGACCAGAAGCTGCTCCAGGATATCCAAACTTCTTCTCTTAAGTGCCAAAACTGCTTCCTTTTTCTCCAAGACCTATAAAAACATGTAAAACACACAAAATGAAGTAAAACAGACTAAAATGTATAGATAAAGAGCTTAACACATGTAAATTAAGGGGCTTAAATATGAATATTTAATCACTTATCACACCCCCAAACTTACATATTGCTAGTCCCTTAGCAATACAAAACTAAAAACTAAATGAAGAACAAAATTAAAAATAAATTCACTTCCATGATACTCAAAGATTTGGGTTGCACAGAAAACTATGATAACAGTTCATGAGTAAGGTTAAAATAAAAACAACTTTTTGTATTGAAAAAGGATTTTCAAAAGTTCATGTTACTTACCTAAGGTTGGCTTAAGGCATCGTAAGTTTGATTTGTGTGTGATGAATTAGCACATATAAGATGGGGCTTCCATATAATTTTAGTGTATAGGGTTTCGATGCCCAAACCTTTATCGAATTCCTTATCAAATAGAACAAAAATGGTATAATACTGTTTTCTTCTTTCTTTTTCTTTCATCATGCGATCTTTGCCATGTTGAGTTCCATCGAGCTTTCTATTTGACCCTTGTAACGAGTGTTTAGCCAATGACTCCCAAACCAGATGGTTTTAGGACATTAGATGTAAAGACACCCCTAAGGACTTATTAACTCGAATCAAAAGGCTACGAAACTAACAGGTTTTAATGCTTCTAAATGAAATTCCCACCTTTTGACGTGAACACTCAATGCTTACTAAGGCAAGAGGCCTAGTTACTCAGTGAAAAGCTTTTTGATCACTTTTTGCATGATGAACATTTTTCTTATATTTTTTTTTCTTCTTTATTTTTCTTTTGCCAAAGTGTTCTTTTCAACAAGTTATCCGATTACAGTTAGATTATGGAAACATATATAAGAGAATTATATGTCATACCCCACACAAATGCGTGTTTAATTGTGCTCATGCAAATTTGGATCAAACTCGTGAATTCTTAGGTGCCTTGAGGTAGGTAACTAAACTTTGTAAAATTTCCATTGCAATACTATGTGTTCTAGATTTTAAGCTTACTAATGAAGTATTATCAAATTTTTAAATCAACCAAAATTTTTGTTTACCAAAAGAACATGCATTTATCTTCTTAAAAAAAACTGGGACTTAGTGTGTGCATGTGTTTCAAGTGCATGTGTGATAGTATCTAGTATCTCCCACTACCCCCAAACTTAAAATACACATTGTCCCTAATGTGTGTGGCATGGAAAGATCTGACCTGGGAGATGGAGAACTAGGTTGCTTACTTTGCTTGTAACATGCCCCCAAACTTGAACTGGATGCATGCACTAAGTACCGGACAAAAAACAATAAACATTATTTCGGAAAACAAGAAATATAAATACTAGATATGTAAATATAAATATAAATAAAAGAAAAATACTAAAATGAAAAGGATAAGTCTGGGGTGCCTCCCATTAGTGCTAAGTTTAACGTCTTCAGCCAGACTAAGCCTTATTGTTCCCCAAAACTAAGAGTGGCAACCGCTAGCATAGGAAGTGTCTTATTCTCTCCCAAATAATCATAAGTTAAGTGCTCTGGCAACTGCTTGAATTCCAAGTTAGGTGCCTGTACAATAAAAGCGAAAAAAGTATTAGTCAGCCCAAGAATTTCAAATGGATCAGTGTACTTACTTGGAGGCTTTGGAGTGGCCTCAAGGAGGTGCATAGTGTCAATGATGTCATCAGTCACATCTTTGCATTTGGGCTCAATATCCGATCTTGGGACACTATAGGTAAGAGCGGTTGCTACTGGATCAATGTGATGGACCTGAAAAGCTTCCTCAACAACACTTTGTGTCATGCATACATTAAAACATTTTATATTATCTGGAGGTAATTTTAATGCATTATATCTTTTGATTTCAACCTTCTCATCATTTACCTTCTCCATCTCATTTACCTTGGATGTGGATGCTTGTGTAGGCTCATCAGCTCTGATGATCTTACCATTTGTCACGGTATTTAGTTGTTGATGTCCTTTTGGAGTAGGTAGTGGTTGGACTGGAAGTCCACCCAACTTTCTTTCACTTAGCTCCTTAACCAATTCCCCCATTTGAACCTTGAGTCTTTGAATAGCTTGCTCATGCCTGGTAGTGGTTTGTTTTTGCTGATCTAGTGAAGTCATCAATGTTGTCATTAGTTGCTCTTGTTGAGTGGTCAATTGCTTTACAAGACTCTCTAGGTCACTATTTTCTAATTTCGGCACTGGTTGGGCTGCTGGTTGGAAGTTTCTTTGCTGTCCTTGAAGATTCAAAGCATTGTGATTGTTGCTCCATGAGAGGTTGGGGTGGTGCTGCCATCCAGGATTGTAGGTATTTGTATATGCATTGTAGTTGTTTGGTCCCACATAGTTTGCTTGCTCTCGATCTGCAGATGAATATAAAGGGCTAATTTCAGTAGTGTGATCAAAACGACTACAAATAGCACATACCTGGAGTGGTGTAGCTTGTGGCCTAGGTGAGGCAATTCGAGCAATCATGACTTCTACAAGTATATCTAGCTTCCTCTCCATAGCATCTAGACAAGCATATCTAGCTTCTGCCATTGGTGCTTCTCCCTCAATTGAACCGCTTCAGTGCAGCAGTTTTAGTACTGCTGCTCGGGTACTCTATGGAGCTTTTGTGCTCGATCACAGACTGAACTGCGCTCGATTGCACTGGGCTTCCGATCGATCGCACCAAGTAATGCACTCGATCGCAATGAGGACAGAAACTCCTCCTCTGCACACCTAAACAAAAAAAAAACAGAAAGCGAAAAGAAGAAATAAATATGATTTTTGATAAAAATAAAACAGAACAGAACAGAATAAAATAAATTAAATTAATAATAAAAAAACTAACAAAAATAATTCCAAAAATAAATTTAGCACAATCCCCGGCGACGGCGCCAAAAACTTGTTGCGCAATTATCTTCCTAAATAAATAAGCAAATAACCGCACTCGTTTTACTTGCAAGTGCACAAGGTCAACTTAGTAGTATAGTGGTGCGAAATCAAGATCATCTCCACAGGGATTGGTAAAGTTCAATTTAGAATTATATTCGCAATGTAAAAAGATAGAAATAATAAAAGAGTTGATTTTGATAAAGATAAAATAATAAAGATAAAGACGTAGGGACTTGATATCCACCACTAATCATGCTACCACACTATAATAGTATGCCAATGCTTTAATCATGCCATGTATACCTAATGTTTGTCAACCTAAGGGCATAGTATCTACTTCTTAAGCTATTGATCTCCCTAAGAAATGAGTTAGGCATGGTATCTACTCTAACACTTTTCTCTCTCAAGGGATTCAACCTGGTGTATGCTGAGTTGTTCCTTAAGAGAGCATAGGATTTGTGGAAATCGATAACCACACAGGACCTAGGGCATGGTATCTACTCCCGGTTTCTTATGTTGATTAACCCAAGAATCTGGTGTGGATATCTTTTGTTACTAATGTCAGACCCAGGACTCGGTCATCCAAATTGATCTAACTAACAAGTCCATATAACATGCACATATTGATCAGACATATACATATGAGGAATTTAAATAAAAGCAGGTATTAATCAGGTTAAGCAACACAACATAAATATCACAAAGGCACCAATACTAAATTTATTGAGTAAACATAATTAGGGCTTCAACCAAGCCCTTATTAAAAGTTAAGTATACATAATAAAAATAAAGGAAAGAAGAAACCCGAGAGAAGAGCCGTCAATTCTCCTCCTCAGTTTCCTTCTCCAAGCTAAAAGCAAAAAGAAGTGTTCTCTAAGTTGTGATCTAAGAAGTTATTATTTGTGTGTGCTTTACATGTGTATTTATAGGGCTTAAGTAGTCCTAGAAGGCTCATGAGTTCCTAAGCTTTCCTAAAACACAAAACTCCTTTATTTCCAAAATAGGGTTCTGCAGTTTACTGTTTACGCCTGTACATGTGTGCTTGATCGCATGCGTCTTGCACTCGATCCTTCATGTGTGCGAACGATCGCATGTGCGCTCGATCGCATACAGTAGTGCGATCGATCGCACTTTGACTAGAAGCTGCTCTAGGATTTCCAGACTTCTTCTCTTAAGTGCCAAAACTACTTCCTTTTTCTCCAAGACCTATAAAAATATGTGAAACACACAAAATGAAGTAAAATAGACTAAAACGTATAGATAAAGAGCTTAACACATGTAAATTAAGGGGCTTAAATATGAAAATTTAAGCACTTATCACTAGGGCATTGTATCTACTCTCGGTTTCCTATGTTGATTAATTCAAGAATCCGGTGTGGATATCTTTTGTTACTATTGTTAGGCCCAGGACTCGGTCATCCAAATTGGTCTAACTAATTAATCAATACCACATGCACATATTGATCAGACATACACATATGAGGAATGTAAATAAACATAGGAATTAATCAAGTTAAGCATCATAATCAAGGCTATTGCAAAGATAATCAATGAATATATATATATGGGAAAGCATAACTAAGGCTTCAATCGAGCCCTATAGAGAGCTAGTTACACATGCTGTCTAAGATAAACATAATAGCATAAACTAAATATAAAATATAAAACCCGAAGAATACTGTGGAGACGGGTTGTCAATCCTCTCCAAAGCTTACAACTCCGAGCTAAGCAAAAGATAAAAGAAATGATGTTTATTGTATGTGTTTTACAGATGTATTTATAGGGTTTGAATAACCCTAGAAGACTAAGGAAATCCTAAACTTCCTAAAACGTAAAACCTCCTTTATTTCCAAAACTGGTTCTGCCGTTTTACTGTTCATGCCCGTACATGTGCGCTCGATCGCATGCGTTTTGCACTTGATCGCAAAGCTGCGCTCCATCCTTCCTATGTGTGCACGAGCGCTTATGCGCTCGATCGTACCTACTAGTGCGATCGATCGCACTTTTGCCAGTAGTTGTTCTAGGATTTTCATATTTCTTCCTTTAGGTGCCAAAAACTGCTTCTTTTTCTCCAATACCCTACAAAGACATGTAAAACATAGAAATGAAGTAAAATGGACTAAATTAACATAACTAAGGACTTAACAAATGCAAATAAGGGGGATTAAATATGAATATTTAAGCAACTATCACACCCTCAAACTTACATATTGCTAGTTCCTTAGCAATACAAAACTAAAAACTAAAATGAAAAATAAAGACACACAGATAGATCCAATATTCATAGTGTCCACAAAAGTTTAGGTCTTCACACAAAACTATGATGCGCATTCATGAGCAAGCTTAACAAATATAAACATATATTTGCAATGAATAAGAGTTTTGAACACAAATTACTTTCATGAGGTGGTTTAAGACATCACAAGTTTGACTTTAGTGTGTGGTGAACTAGCACATAAAAGAATAGGTTTCCAAATAATTCTAATGTGTAGCGTTTCGATATCTCAAGATTCACCAAATTTCTTATTAGAATCAACAAAAATGGCATAGTTTTTCTTCTTTTCTTTTGTTTGTGAGATTTTTGCCAAGTTAGTTCCCTTAAGCTTTCTATTTGACTCATGTATCAAGTGTTTAGCCAATGACTCCCAAACCAGATGGTCTTAGGGCATTGGGTGTAAAGACACCCCTAAGGACTTACTAACTCGAGTCAAAAAGCTATGAAACTAACTGGTCTTAATGCTACCAATCAGAATTTTCACCTTTTGACGGGACACTCACTGCTTATTGAGCCAAGAGGGCTAGTTACTCAGCGGAAAGTTCTTTTTAATGATCATAGTGCACAAAATTTTCACCTTTTGACGTGACACTCACTGCTTACTAAGGCAAGAGGGTCAATTACTCAGTGGAAAATTAGTCTACTGATCTTTAGGAGCATTTTTATTTTTGAGCAACAACAATTTTTTTTTCATTTATGCCAAAGTGTTAATCTAACAGGTCATCTGGTTCACATTCGAGCAAAAGAAACATACAAATCAAAATTACATGTCATACCCCACACAACTATGTGCTAATGTGCTCTTGTTAGTTCAGGTCAAACTTGTGAATCCTTAAATGCCTAAAAGTAAGTGATCTATGTTCAAAACTTAATTATTGGCCACTATGTTCAAAGTTTTAAGCTCACTTATGAAGTCAAATCGTATTGTTTATTTAGATCACCCGAAATTTTTGGAACAGAATGAACATGCATTTATCTATAAAAAATAACAAAAAAAAATGGGACATAGTGTGTGTGTGAGTGTATCCCCATACCCCCAAACTTAAATTGCACATTGTCCCTAATGTGTGAATAGCATGGAAGGAGCTGACCTGGGAGATGGAGAACTATATGGCTGGTATGGCTCGTAGCACACCCCCAAACTTCAACTGGATGCACTCACTCTGTCCTTTCAAAAGAAAGACAAACAAACATAAAGTGGAAAATAAGTAATAATAAACAACTATAGAGAAGTAAATACTAACAATAAAATAAAATTAAATACTAAAAATGATATGCTTTGATGTGCCTCCCATAAGCGCTAAGTTTAACGTCTTCAGGCAGACGAGGTATCTTCTCACTGCTGATCGTTGGGTGGTGCAGTCGAAGAGGTACCGGGTGTTGGAGGTAGGTGATCAAGAATGGCCTGTAGCATCGCCTCCTGCCGTGTAAACCGTGCCTCCAAGCAATCTATGTGCTGGTGCACGAGTGATGTGGCTGCAGAGACCTCACCTCGAAAGGAGGACAACTCATCGAGAAAGTGTTGGGTCTCTGTGGGTCCTATGTCTGGATGGTCCTCCTCTCGTAATGGGCTAACTGCAGGGGTATCTGTCTCCATATGATCCTCCTCTATCCTCTCAACTGCAGGTGCAAGGGCTGGGAGTCCTCGAGGCATGTGCGAGAGACTGTGTGTCCATTGAGCCTTCCCGAAGAAGGGATGCTCTCGCACTGGTCCGTCACTGGTGGTCCCCTTAATCCCTTTCTTCTTGAAGATGTACAAAAGTAGGAATGGGAATGGGAGCCCCCATGCATTGGCCGTGGTGGTCTGACAGCCATGGACATGATCCCAGAATTTATGCAGCTGGCTCCATATAACAGCGGGAAGTACCAGTGACCTCTGTGGAAGGCATACAACGTCTGTAGAAACTAGTCTCTCCTCTGTGTCTTATGGCCCAATGGACACACATTACACTGAAGGATAGTGTCTACAAGCCAAAGTCGTGAAGGCAACTTTGACTGGTTCATTGCGTTGTTATGTCTGTCGACGTACTGACCAGCACACATATCCTCAATAATCGTGGACAGGTCAAAAGAGTCCGACTGCTCCTCGATATTGGTGTCCTCCAGAGGGGACTCATTACAGCAATGAAGAGCAGCATCTATGTCGGCATTGGTCATCTAGATAGATGTGCCCTGGACTGAGTAAGTCAATTCTCCCGATCTGCTGTAGTCAAAAGACATGCTCTCACAGAATTGGACTACCAGCTGTGTGTAAGCAGTCGAGCAGACTAGTTTAAAGAGCCTCTTCAACCCCTGGTGTTTAAAAGCTTAGACCACCCATTGAGTGGCATCATTTGCTTGAAGACTTCAACGATGGCGAAAATAGTCTCGAATAAAAGTTCTCTCTGCTCGATGCTTGGCCGGAATGATTGGGCACGGTTGCTCACGGCACGAGAGGTGGAAGCGGTGTGCTTTGACATATCGATCCTAGTTTCTGTCAAATTTGCAATCGATCTCGAATATGTGTGTTCAATCGCACACTGGACTATGTGCTCGATCGAACACGGCCAGTCTTTTTGTTGAACAGCTTGTGGGCAACAAAAGTTGAAAGCTGTGGGTAGCCCTCAACTACGATCGTCAACCTCCTATAAACATGAAAAATAGCCAATCACACACCAGATAACACATATAAATAATATAATTGTAAAGTAAATGTCAAACAAAACCGTGTGTGAGAACAAAAAAAAAGGGTTACCTTATAAATGGGGCGAATATGCAATGGAAAGGGATGTGGTGGTGACAGTGGTGGTGATGATGGTGATGGTGGTGATGGGGTGTGGTGATGGTTGCGGTGAGCAGTGATGGGGGTGAAGATTTCTGGTGATGCTAGAGTCAAGAGTGTGAGAGTGAGAGTGAGAGTGATGGTAAACGGGGGAGTGCGAGTGAGTATGTGTGCAGAGAGGATGAGTGAGTGCGTGTGAATGAAATTTTTAAATTTATTACTAAATTGTTTGTAATGAGTGCACTCGATCGCACTAGTGTGCGCTAGATCACACTCTTGCACTTGAGCACATTGAATGGTGCGCTCAATCACAAGCAGTGTGCATGGACAAAAATAAAAACTTACCGCAGCTGAAATGACAAAATAGGAACAATATAACCTTACCATGTGTTAGTGGCCACAGTGCCACTAACCTTAATAGAGATGCTTGAGCTGTATGGGTAATCAAATATGAACTGTTCAAGCACTCTCATGCTACAGTGCTAGTTGGTTGGAAGGAAGCACTTAGAGTCCACCTCTTGTGGCTTCAGTGCTTGAATCTCAGCTGTATACTGTACCGATTCAAGTGTCAAGTCTTTATCTATTGGAGGCAAGTTAATATAGAGGTATGGCTTGGCTCTGTGTCCATTTATCGTAAAGGACTGATTTTCGTTGGGACCACAGACCTCTAAAGCACCATGAGGGAAGACCTTGGTGACCATGTAAGGACCGTACCATCGGGACTTGAGTTTGTCTGGGAACAGTCTTAATCTTGAGTTGTATAGCAGTACCTTTTGTCCCGCATGGAACTCTTTCCTCACTAGTTGTTTATCATGATAGACTTTTATTTGTTCCTTATACAACTTGGCGTTCTCATAGGCATCATATATCAATTCTTCAAGTTCATTTAGATGCAGCTTCCTCTTCTCACCCTCTTGTCTCATGTCGAAGTTGAACTACTTTTTGGCCCAATATGCTAGATGCTCTAATTCTACCGGAAGATGGCATATTTTTCCAAAGACTAGGCGGTAAGGAGACATGCTATTTGGTGTTTTATAAGCTGTCTAATATGCCCATAGAGCATCATTTAGGCGTAGAGACCAATCCTTCCGATTAGGCTTCACTGTCCTTTCCAGGATTCCTTTGATCTCTCGGTTGCTAATCTCCACTTGGCCACTGGTTTGAGGATGAGATAGAGTGCCAACTTTATGAGTGATCCCATATTTTCGGAGTAATTCGGTAAAAGAAGTCACTTGCTGAGCAAGAGACAATTGAGATTGGAGAAAACTTGAGGAACCAAGAGCAACCTAGAGCGTGGAACATGGACTCCACCATGTCCTTGAGAGATTTGTTCGCACCAGTTGTGACTAACTCATCTTCCTGCATCGTGTTGCCACCCACCAATGCTACCCATTTTGATTTAAAGCCACATGTCATCCAACTCCTACCCTCATTTCATGGCTTAGATCTTGAAAATCCTTATAGCCATGTAAAGAAGTTCAAAGATATTTGTGCCACATTCAAGTTCCAGAACTTCTCTGAGGAGTCAATCCATCTTAGACTTTTCCCTTTTTCTCTTCATGATAGAGCTAGGGCATGGTTGGATTCCAACATGTCCGGGTCTATTACATCTTGAGAAAATCTGTTGAGTAAATTCTATAATAAATTTTTCCCAATGTCTAGAGTGAATGAGTACCGAAAGGAGATTAGTTCTTTCACTCAGGAGGAGGATGAGAAGTTTTCTGAGAGTTGGGAGTGTTTTAAAGAGTTACTGATTAGATGCCCTCCACATGGATATGAGAAGTGAAGACTTGTTCAGTTCTTTTACCAAGGGTTGACTCAACCTAACCGTAGCATGATCGAGTCCATAAATAAGGGGCATTCTTAAGTCTGATAGGGGATGAAACATACAAGGCATTGGACAAGTTGTCCAACAACTCACAGCAGTGGGATTTTTCAAGCTGTTGGGACAAGTCCATTCGTGCTCCTAAGAAAGGAGGCATCTATGAGATTAAAGAGGAGACTGATTTGAAGATAAAGATAGATGCTCTCACCAAGAAAATTGACGCTCTCACCATGGGCAAGTCCATCAATGCTGCCAATACAATTAATGATGATTGTTGTTCCATCTATGTTAGTCCTATGCATTTAGCACAGAATTTTCCATCTATGCCAGCTTTTGCCGAGTGTCCCACGGAACATGTAAACGCTTTCAATGACTATAGGAGGCAATCAGGTGGATCCTACTTTGAGACTTACAATCCAGGGTGGCAGAACCACCCTAATTTTTCATGGAAGCAGAACCAATCGCTGAATCAGGGAGGAGCCCCTCATCATGCTCACAATCAATACCCTCCTGGATTGCCTCCACTAATTCCAAGTCATGGTCGCTCAGTCCATCTAGCACCAACATCTGCTTACCATACTCCCACTCAAGCGCCAACATCGGTTTCATAGTCATTGGAGGACACCTTCAAGGAGCTCATGAAGATGATCGGCCAATCCATCAGCAAAGTGAGGAGTGAGACAATAGTAAACACCCAAGCGATTACCAATCTAGAGAGTCAAATGGGGCAAATCGCAAGTCACTTGGGTGAAAGAGAAAAAGGAAAGTTCCCCAGTCAGCCCATGACTAACCCGAAGAGACAATTTGTGATTGGAAATTCATCAACTTTCACGCACGGGGAGGAACAAGTGCAATCGATTGTCACATTAATATCTGGGAGACAAGTGGACAATCGAGTGAAAGAGAGCCCTGCTATGCAGCAAGGGCAAGAAAGTGGCAACAAGGAGAAGAGAGATACTGAGCCATCTACAGCCACTCCTACTGTGAATGACCCTCCTATGTCGTTTGTACCTAAAGCACCTTACCCTGGGAGATTACAAGCACCCAAGAAAGGAGGGAAGTTTGAAGAAATTCTTGAGGTGTTCGAGTGAGTCCAAGTCAATATTCCACTTTTGGACGCCATCGAGCAAGTGCCATCATATACCAAGTTCTTAAAGGACTTGATCACTATCAAGAGGAGGACGAATGTCCCAAAGAAGGCATTTTTGACTGAGCAGGTTAGCTCATTCCTTCAATGCAAGCTGCTGATCAAGTATAAGGACCCAGGGTGTCCTACCATCTCTTGCATGATAGGAGTCAGCCAGATTGAGAGGGCTCTATTGAATTTAGGAGCCAGTGTGAATCTTCTACCCTATTTAGTCTATTTGCAGTTGGGATTAGGAGAATTGAAGCCCACATCGACAACACTTCAATTGGCTGACAGGTCAGTGAAAATACCACGGGGAGTAGTTGAGGACGTTTTGATAAAGGTTATATCAGTTTTATTTCCCCGTAGATTTTATTGTGCTAGATACGGAGCCGGTCTAGAATATAGGGATTCAAATACTGGTGATTCTAGGGCGACCATTCTTAGCCATGGCTAACGCCCTAATCAACTGTAGGACAGGGGTGATGAAGATTTCCTTCGGAAATATGACAATAGAGTTGAATATTTTTGATATCACTAAGCAACCATTGGAATTTACTGAAGTGAGAAATATATGCTTAATAAAGGAGATTATTGAAGATACGTTGGATGAATCAAGCATGGAGGACCCACTAGAGGCATGCTTTGCTCAGTTTGGAGAGGATCTAGATTTGGATAAGTTACTTGAGCGAGCAAATGCCATTTTAGAGTCTGCTCCTACGGAGAGTTGTGAGAAGGAAAAGACTAAAGAACTTGAGCATCCTAAGAAGGAACTTAAACCCTTACCGGACATTCTTCAGTATAAGTTCTTAAGTCCAGCAGAGTCTTTGCCTGTGATCATAGCTTCAGATTTGGTTGAGACTCAAAAGGAGAAATTATTAGATGTGTTGAGAGAACACAATGAAGCTATAGGCTGGACCATTTAGGATATTAAGGGAATCAGCCCCTCATTGGTAATGCACAAGATACATTTGAAGGAGAATGCCAAGCCATCGAGGGAGCCACAAAGAAGGCTCAACTCAGCTATGCAAGAGGTTGTGAGGGTAGAAGTAATTAAGCTGTTAGATGAAGGGATCATTTATCCCATCTCTGATAACAAGTGGGTGAGCCCGATTCATGTCGTGCCCAAGTGAGCTGGATTAACGGTAGTGAAGAATAAGGACGACGAGTTGGTACCAACTCGTGTTCAGTCAGGGTGCAGAGTGTGTGTAGACTACCGTAAACTGAATGCTGCCACAAGGAAGGATCATTTTCCATTTCCATTTATTGATCAGATGGTGGAGTGTTTGGTTGGGCACGAGTATTATTGTTTTTTGGATGGTTATTCTAGATATAACCAGGTCCCCGTGGACCCCGAAGATCAGTAGAATACAACATTTACCTGTCCTTTTGGGACATTCGCCTACCGTCGCATGCCCTTTGGGTTATGCAATGCACCTGCTACTTTTCAGCGATGCATGGTCAGCATATTCTCTGAAATGGTGGAGTGTTCTTTAGAGATTTTCATGGATGACTTCTCCGTCTTTGGTTCATCATTTGAGGAGTGTCTGCACCATCTCACTTTGGTTTCAGTGCGGTGCAAGGAGAAGAACCTGGTGCTTAATTAGAAGAAGTGTCATTTTATGGCCAAGCAAGGTATTGTACTGGGGCATGTCATATCCCATCGGGGGATTGAGGTAGACAAAGCGAAGATGGACCTGATTTCCAACCTTCCACCCCCACATACAGTGAAGGAGGTTCGATCTTTTCTGGGCCATACAGGATTCTACAGGCGATTTATCCAGAATTTTAGCAAGATTGCTCGGCCTTTGTGCAAGTTATTAATGAAGGATGCCCCATTTGTATTTAATGAAGATTGAAAGAAAGCATTTGGGGATCTGAAGAAGATTCTGACGTCCACACCCATTATTCAGCCACCCAACTGGGTGTGCTTTTTGAAATTATGTGTGACGCATCAGACTATGCTGTTGGAGTTATTTTGGGGCAGCGTGTTGATAAACTTCCCCATGTTATCTATTATGCAAGTCGAACTCTAAACGACGCACAACTTATTTACTCTACCACTGAAAAGGAGTTGCTAGCAGTCATTTTTGCATTAGACAAGCTCAGATCCTACTTGTTAGGATCTAAAGTCATTATCTACTCGGACCATGCAGCATTGAAGTATCTTTTCTCTAAAAAAGATGCTAAATCTCATCTTATCCGATGGATCTTGCTACTTCAAGAGTTCGACATAGAGATTCGGGATAAGAAAGGTTCCGAAAATGTGGTGGCGGACCATTTGTCTAGATTGATTGTGGATTTCACTGAGGTCGCCACTCCCATTTCTGAGACCTTTCCTGATGAGCAATTAATGCACATTGCTCACAATCCCGCGCCATAGTTTACTAAGATAGTGAACTACCTTGTCACCGGTCAAATGCCTTTGCATTGGGGGCGACAAGATAAATCAAAGTTTTTAGCCATGGTAAAATATTTTTTCTGGGATGATCCTTACCTGTTCAAGTATTGTCCCGATCAGATCATCAGAAGGTGTATTCCTGAGCATGACCAATCTAATGTCATCACCTTCTGTCATGATCATACTTGTGGAGGCCATTTCAGTGCTAAAAAAACCGCTGCAAAGATTTTGCAGTGCGGATTCTATTGGCCTACCCCGTTCCGAGACTCTCACACTTACTGTGTATCTTGTGAGCGTTGCCAAAAGCTAGGGAGTATTTCTAGGAGGAATATGATGCCCCTCAACCCCATTCTGATTGTTGAGATTTTTGATGTGTGGGGCATTGATTTTATGGGACATTTCCCAAACTCCTTTGGCTATCTATACATTCTAGTTGCTGTGGACTATCTGTCCAAATGGGTGGAAGTAGTTGCATGCAAGACCAATGACCATAGAGTTGTAGTCCAATTTTTGAAGAGTAATATCTTTGCTCATTTTGGTACGCCTCGAGCAATTATAAGTGATGGAGGTAAGCACTTTTACAACAGGATTTTTAAGCAGTTGATGAAGAAGTATTTCATCACACACAAAGTTGCCACCCCATATCACCCACAGACGAGTGGACAAGTTGAAATTTCCAATCGCGAGACTAAGCACATTTTTGGAGAAAACTGTGAACCTTAATAGAAAGGACTGGTCTCTGCGATTGACTGATGCACTGTGGGCATATCGAACAGCATTCAAGACACCAATTGGTATGTCTCCATACCGTATTGTGTATGGAAAAGTCTGTCACCTTCCAGTCGAATTAGAGCATAGAGCTTATTGGGCTATCAAACAGCTGAACTTTAATCTTTCAAAGGCTGGATCCCAAAGGAAGCTCCAACTCAATGAATTAGAGGAGCTGCGAAATGATGCATATGAGTGTGCACGGTCATACAAAGCACAAATGAAGAAGACTCATGACCAAAACATTTTGAGACGAGCTCTTGAGCCGGGTCAAAAAGTTCTTCTTTACAACTCACGCCTGCATCTTTTCCCAGGCAAGCTCAAGTCTCGATGGACCGGCCCCTTTATTATTCGGTCAGTTTTTCCTCATGGGGCCATTGAGATTAAAGATCCAAAGAATGGTAACACTTTCAAGGTAAATTGGCAGAGGCTGAAACCATTCTTGGAGTTGAGGAGTCCGGACATTGAGACAATATTGTTGACGGATCCTATTTACTCTGATTGAGGGTCATCTACTAAGGAGAGTCTGACTGAAAACTTTAAACTTAGTGCTCATGGGAGGCACTCCACAGCTTATCTTTTTATTTTTTTATTATTTTACATATTTATGCTTAATGTTTGTTTCCAGTATTTTTTGTTTTCTAGCCTTTATTTTTCAGGGACAACGCATACTGCAGATCAAGTTTGGGGGTATGTTATGAGTCATACCAGTCCAGATAGTTCTCCATATCCCAGGTCAACTCTTTCCATATTATTCACACATTGGGGTCAATGTATAATTTAAGTTTGGGGGTATGGGAGACACATTACACACACTTTGTCCTAATTTGTTGTTGTTTTTTTTAATGCGTGCTCATGTTATTTTGAAATTTTGGTTGATCTAAACAATTTCTATGATGTGATTCATTGGTGAGCTTAAATTTTGGAACACATGATCTGTTGATAAAGTTTTAAAATTTAGTTACTTACTTGAGGCATTTGAGAATTCACATGTTTGATCTCGAATCTAACACGAGCACATTGGTACGCATTATGTGAGGTATGACATGTGATTCTAATTAGTATGTTTCTATCTTAACTGAATCTGGATGACTTGTTGGATTAACACTTTGGCACATATAAAAAAAATGATGAAAATGATGATCATAAATAAACTTTCCACTGAATAACTGGACCTCTTGCCTCAGTAAGTAATGAGTATTCACGTCAAAAGGTTGGAATTTTGTTTAATAGTATTAAGGCCAGTTTAATTTTGTAGCCTTTTTTACTCGAATTAGTAAGTCCTAAGGGGTGTCTGTACACCTAATGCCCTAAAACCATCTGGTTTGGGAGTCATTGACTCAACACTCGCTACATGGGTCAATTAGAAAGCTTAAGGGAACTAAACATAGCTGAGCCTTATATTAAAAAAAAAAATTATGCCATTTTCGTTCATTCTGATGGGAAATGCGATGAATCTTGAGACTTAGAGACCTTACACATTGGACTCATTCAGAAGCTTAATTTTTATTTGCTAATTCACTTTACACTGAGTCAGACGTATAATGCATTAGCCTGCCTTTTGTAAGTAATTAGATTTTAACATTTCTATTCATTGCGAAGATGGGTTTATCTTTTTAAGCTTGCTCATGAATCATTATTATGGTGGTGTGTGCTCCTAAAATCTTTGGATACCATGAGTTATGAACTTATCTTTATATTCTTTGTTTTTCATTTAGTTTTTAGTTTCGTATTGCTATGGGACTAGCAATATGTAAGTTTGAGGGTATTTGATGAGTGCTAAATATTACATGTTTCAGCCCCTTAGTTTACAGTTGTTGAGTCTTAATTATGTTATTTCGTGCTATTTTATCTATTTTCTGTGTTTTCTGTGTTTTAATAGGTTTTGGAATAAAATGAAGCAATGTGGAAACTTAAGGGCTTAAAGAGCAAAATCTGAGGATGCCCAGTGCGATCGAGCGCACAGGACGTGCGATCGTGCGCACACAGCATGAGATCAATCGCACCTGTGCTCGAGCGCACAAGACTTGCTATCGATCGCAAGTGACTCGCACATCCCACATTGGAAAGGAAACATTTGATATTGCATATATATGGCATTGCACTGTGATGCACTCGAGCGCAACAGGGCTGCGATCGATCGCAGTTGACTCGCACATCCCACATCGGATAGGAAGCACTTACAGCGCGCCAGATGCATTGCAACGCACCATGCTGCGATCGATCGCACCAGACTTGCGATCGATCGCAAAGAGGCAGTATCCCACATCGAATTTACAGCTCATTGTACTCTGAGAATTCCCTTATATAAGCACTATCCCACCTCATTATTCAGTGTGCAGTCTGGTGGATTTCTACTAGCATTCTAGTAGATCTCCTAAGTGCTTTTGCCACCACTGGGGGAAGTGCTGCCCAACAGCGTGTGGAATTTCTCCCAATGTACAATTAGTTTTAATTCTTTTCAAGTTTTTAATGCTTAGCACTTTTTATTGTGAAATTTAGTTTCATGATAATGGGTGGCTAAAATCTTCAGCTAAAGTTGAAAATGAAGCCTCGCCATTGTTTAGCATTATATTTTCATATATGTTTATACAATTCTGATATGTTTAGTTTAAATGTTCTATTTCAATTGTTTGAGTAAATTCTTACGATTGATAGTTTTTAATTGTTCTGTTGGATATTCTGCGTGTTTCATCCGATGGATACATCGAATCCTTTTTGATTAAATTGGATTTCCTTTGTGATTTGTTAAAAGCGGATACATTGGATGCTTTTGGTTTAATTGGGATATTCGTTGTTTTTTGTTGGATTCATGGAATGTTAGATAGATTATTTTTTATATAGAACATGAAGATATATGCTTTACTTTGGTTGAGTGGATTCAGAAACCTTAGTGTTTTCATCATTAGTTATTAAATCAATTTATTTAGTTTAGTTTATATTTGTTTTGCAAAAATATAATTCACAATTCAGGACTAGGTTAAAATATGGTTAGTTTAGATAAAAAGCTATTTTCATATCGCATTCCCTGTGGATTCGACCTCGCACTTGCACAACACTATACTGCAAACGATTCGTGCGCTTGCGAGTAATTTAAAACTCACAACAACGTCCTCAAGAATACCCCTAGGTCTTTTAATACTCCTATCTGCCAACTGTAAGGTAATGGAAGTCGGTTGTAGCTCCCCCAAACCTAGAGTTTCGAATACCGTGTATGATAATAAGTTTACACCCGCTCCCAAATCTAGTAATGCTCTTTTAAACAGCTCATCACCTATTCTATAGGGAATAGTAAAGCTACCCGGATCTTTTAGTTTTGGTGGGAGTTTTCTTAGTAGTACAACACTTACTTCTTCAGTTAATGCTATTGTTTCATGCTCTTGAAACTTTCTCTTATGAGTGCAATAATCTTTTAAGAACTTAGCATATGCAGGTATTTAGTGAATTACATCTAATAAAGGAATGTTAATTTCAACTTTCCGTAAGGTCTCGAAAATATCAGTCAGTTTATTGTCTTTCTTTTGTTTTACTAACCTTTGTGGGAAGGGTGGTGCGTTCACCTTCTCCGTCTCACTTACCCTTGATACCGATGGTGTCTCTTTGGATGCTGTTGCAGGCTCGTTGAACCCTATCACTTTGCCATTTCTCAAGGTTGTGACAGCTTTCAGTTGTTGATGCCCCCCCGGGTTGGGTAGTGTTTGAACTAGAAGCTCACCTTACTTTCTACCACTTAGCTCTTTAGCTAGTTGTCCCATTTGTACCTCTAGCTGTTGTATGGCTTGTTCATGCTTTGCTGTAGTTTATCTTAGTTTAGTCCAGAATTGCCTTTCATCTGCCATGAACTGATCTTGTGAAGTCATTAATTGCTGCTGCTAAGTGGCTAATTGTCTCACAAGACTTTCAAGGTCGTTTTTCTTTGGTTCGGGGGCAGTATGGGTTGCTAGTTGGGAGTTTTGTTGCTGCCTTTGCTGGTTAAGGGTATTTTGATTGTTGTTCCAAGAGAAGTTTAGGTGGTTTCGCCATCTAGGGTTGTAAGTGTTGGCATATGGGTTGTTCTTCGGTGGATAATTGTTAGGTCCCATGTAATTGGCTTGTTCTAGATCTGCGGATGAAAACAAAGGACAAGTATCAGTATTATGATCAAATTGGGAACATATCGCACATACCTGGAGTGGTGTAGCTGGTAGGTTAGATGAGACATTTTGAGTAGCCATAGCTTTTACCAATAAGTCTAGTTTCCTTTCCACGGCAGTTATTTGAGGAGAAGATCCTCCATTCAGTTTTACCTCATACACACCCTTACCCTTGGTTACATGTCTACCTCGAGAGGAGAACTGCTGAGTGTGTTCGCTTAGGGTTTCGAAGAGTTCCATGGCTTCTTCGCTGCTTTTCTCCATCAGCACTCCTCCACAACCTGAATCAACAATACTTTTGTCAGTATCACTCAAACCTTCATAAAAGCCTTGTAGCAGTTCATCTTGAGGTAGGTTGTGATGTGGGCATTTGAGTAGCAGCTCGTTGAAGTGTCCCCACGCTTCGAAGAAGAGGTCCCCATCCTTTTGTTGGAAGGACTGAATCTCGTTCTTCGTTTGCCTCATCTTTTGGGCTGGGAAAAACTTCCTTAGGAATTTGCTAGCCAACTCCTCTCAAGTGTGGATAGAAACTGCAAGCAAGGAATTATACCATAATTTCGCATTATCTTTTAAGGAAAAATGGAAAAGAATTAACCTTATTCCTTCTTGGTCTAAGCCTTGGATGTGCTAGAACTTGCAAAGATCGAAAAATTCTCGAAGATGCAAGTGTGGATCCTCATTAGGAGTACCCCTAAAGTGAGTCAAAGCATTCAATATTTGCGGAGATATGTAATAGTTTCCTGCTGTCTCAGGTTGATATGCAATACATGATGGCTGATCAATGTTCTGTGGGATGAAGGAATGCTTCATCGGTACTTGTGCAGGTGGTTGCGGGTTTTCGAGTTGTTCCACCATTAGTACTTCATTATCAGATTCTTCTTCGTTCTCCTCGAAGTTGTTCCTAAGCCTTTGTCGGATGGTCCACTCAAGCTCGGGATCGAGGGGAAAGAATGTTGGATGTCGGGAATGAAGTTTGTGCCCTAAATCAGGTAAACTAGCTTTAGTGCAGTAGTTCAACTTTGCTGTTCGGGTGACTTTCTGCCCTAATTGGGCTCGATCGCACAGAAGGGTGCGATCGATATCAAGTATCACAGAAAGTGCGATTAGGGTTTGATGTGCCTGAAACATAAAGGTAATCGATCAGGGTTTGATGAAAATAAAAATAAAGGTGAAGAATATAAACTAATTTTTTTTAGAAAAATTAAAGTAAAATAGAGTAACGATGATTAAACTAAACGAAAGTAATTCTAAAAGGAAATTTAGCACAATCCCCGGCAACGGCGCCAAAAACTTGTTGCGTGTTTATCTACCTAAATAAATAAGTTAATAACCGTACAGTTTTACTTGCAAGTGCACAAGGTCAATGTTTGCATAGTGTGCATGTTCGATATCATTTCTACAGGGATTGGTGAATTTCGTTTTAAAATCAGTTTCTTAATAAAAGAAGATCAAAAATAACTGTTGAATGTGAATTAATAATAATGAGACATAGGGCTTTGATATCCACCACTAGTCATACTTTCCCAATGAGTAATAGGTCAATGCACTAGCCTTCCTATGAATACCTAATGGTTGCCAACCTAAGGGCATGGTATCTACTTTTTAAGCTATTGATTTCCCTAATCACCAAGTTAGGCATGGTATCTATTCTAACTCTTTTCTTTCTTAAGGGATTCAGCATGGTATCTACTGAGTTGTTCCTTAAGAAAGCATAAGATTTATGGAAATCGACAACCATATGAGACCTAGGGCATGGTATCTACTCCTTGTTTTCCATGTTGATTAATCCAAGAATCTGGTGTGGATATCTTTTGTTATGTCCAAGACTCGGTCATCCAAATCGGTTTAACTAACTAATCCATACCACATGCACATATTGATCAGACATACACATATGAGGAATGTAAATAAATATAGGCATTAATCAAGGCTATTGCAAAGATAATCAATGAATATATATATATAGAGGAAAGCATAACTAGGGCTTCAATCGAGCCCTATAGAGAGTTAGTTACACATGCTGTCTAAGATAAACATCATAGCATAAACTAAACATAAACTACAAAACCCGAAGAATACTGTGGAGACGGGGTGTCAGTCCTCTCCAAAGCTTACAACTCCAAGCTAAGCAAAAGATAAAAGAAGTGAAGTTTATTGTATGTTTTTACAGGTGTATTTATAGGGTTTGAATAACCCTAGAAGACTCAGGAAACCCTAAACTTCCTAAAACGTAAAACCTCCTCTATTTCCAAAACTGGTTCTGCTGTTTTACTGTTTACGCTCATACATGTGCGCTCGATCGCATGCGTTTTGCGCTCGATCACAAGGCTGCGCTCGATCCTTTCTGTGTGCGCACGAGCGCTTATACGCTCAATCGCACCCACTAGTGCGATCGATCACACTTTTGCCAGTAGCTGTTCAAGGATTTCCAGATTTCTTCCTTTAGGTGCCAAAAACTGCTTCTTTTTCTCCAAGACTCTACAAAGACATGTAAAACATAGAAATGAAGTAAAATGGACTAAATTAACATAACTAAGGACTTAACAAATGCAAATAAGGGGGCTTAAATAATATTTAAGCCCCTATCAGTCAAGGTTTCATAAGAAAAAAGAGAAAAGATATCACAAAATTTCCTCAGAACCAGAAAGCATTCAAAAACATCATAAACAGATCATCATTATCAAGTACCACGTTTCCATCACTCTAGGGCAGATTTCATCACTTTGGCTTTCAACTTACTTTAAAGACTCATAATGCTCCCAATTCTTCAGAACTTATATATATATATATATATATATATATATATATATATTGAATCACAACACTTCTTTTTATGTCCCTACTACTCATTTTATCTCGTTTTTTTTTTCACAACCACCTTAGAACCACATGAAATTCCCCCACTCTTATGCTTTTGAAATCAACATAAATAAGATCCAAGCTCACTAGTTCCAAGGAAAACGGGTAGGTAAAGTGTTTAAGTTCATAAGGGTAAGTGAATGTGGGTTAATGAAAAAAATAGGCTAATTCGGGCTCAAAATGCTATCTAAAGGTCAAATCAGGATCAGGACAAAGGCCATTTAGTCATGGTGGTAAAATCCTAATTTGCCTCCATCTTCTCCTAATCTGAACATGTACGATCGTCTCAAGCGGTTTTAAAGCAAGTTCTAGAAAACATTATATTCACAAGATGCACTCAGAAGAGAATTTGAATTGATATGCATAATGAATCAATTATAAGGCTCGAAAAACTCACAAATATTGCGGAATTATGCAAATATCATTCAATATGTCTCCATGCTTCACTCTAAGACAATATATTACTCAAATCAGGGCTAATGTGCATCAAACTTTCCAAGTATGACTACAGTATAAGCAAGTTAACTCCATTTCTTGTTTTATCTTTAAAAGTATGCTCAAACTCTTTTAAAAACCATCTATCTTAAGAATCAATTTCATCAGAGTTGGAAGGGGTCCTAAAAAGCAACGATATGACTCAAAAATATGTAAATCCCTCCCCCACACTTAAACCCTACATTGTCCTTAATGTATATCAGAATAAGCATGTAATATAGGATATAAACATGGGTAAGGTATTTACGAAAATCACACAAAACAAATAACATATAAAGACCAACCAAAGTAAATAGAAGAGAGAAAGAGAATGCAAATCTGTCTTAATGGCTCCTCAACAGCTTCGGTTGAATTGGGTTGCCTCATAAGCAGCGATTTAATGTTTACAGTCTTTCAGCCTAGACTTTGTACCTCATTTTTAGTCCTTTGTGAGTGGTGCCTCTAAGAGGGGTACATCCTCCACAGCATGCTCCTCAAAAGCCTCATAGTAAGGCTTCAAGCAATGGCCATTCACCTTGAATTCATTTCCAGTTTTGTCACTTTTTATCTACACAGCACCATGAGGAAAAATATTAGTGACGATGAAGGGACCCACTCATCTAGAACATAACTTACGAGGAAAAAGTTTAAGTCTCGAATGGAAGAGAATAACTTTTTGGCCCACAACAAAGGCCTTGCCATGGATCATCTTATCATGAAAATCTCTAGTTTTCTCCTTGTAGATCCATGCACTATCATACATCTCGTTTATGATTTCCTCAAGTTCATTCAGTTGGAGTTTTCTATGTAAACCAGCCTCATCAATGTCCATGTTGAAAGACTTAACAGCCCACCATGCCCTATGCTCAAGTTCAACTGGTAAGTGACATGCCTTACCATAGACAAGTCTGAATGGAGATATCCCAATTAGCTTCTTGTAAGCTGTACTATAAGCCCAAAGTGCATCATCAAGTCTTTTGCTCCAATCCTTGCATGTAGGGCCCACAGTCTTCTCCAAAATCCCTCTAATCTCACGATTTGAGATCTCTGCTTGTCCACTCATCTGAGGATGATAAGGTGTTGCCACCTTATAAGTCACTTTGTACTTCTTGAGCAGGGCATCAATCGTACGGTTGCAGAAGTGTAATCCACCATCATTAATAATCACACGAGGCATTCCAAACCTAGCAAATATGTTGGATCTCAAGAAATCTGCAACAACTTTAGAATCATTAGTTCTGGTGGCCTTAGCCTCCACCCACTTGGACACATAATCAACAGCCATAAGAATGTAAAGAAAACTGTTAGATGAAGGAAACAACCCCATGAAATCAATGCCCCAAACACTGAAAATCTCAACAGTTATAATATGGGCCATGGGCATCTGATCCTTAGAGCCTAAGTTACTTGTTCTCTAGCACCTGTCACAAGTCATGCAATACAAGTATGCATCATTAAAAATAGAAGGCTAGAAGAAACCATAATCTTATACCTTATAGGTTGTCCTACGTGCACCAAAATGTCCACCACAAGACTCAGAATAACAAAAGGCAAGTATCAATTTATGCTCAGATTCAGGGACACACCTCCTAATGATTTGATCACTATAATACTTCCACAAATAAGGTTCATCCCATATATAATGCCTAGCCATTTTCTTAAGCTTTTCTTTATTAGAACGAGGTAAAGTGTCAGGAAATTGCCTAGCAACTAAATAATTCACAATATCAACATACCAAGGCTCACTTACCTCAATCCCAAAATTTGCTCATCTGGAAATGATTCTTGCAAGGGTAGGATGTCCTCCTCATGAACAAGTCTGCTCAAATGGTCAGCTACCAAGTTTTCACTCCCCTTCTTATCCTTGATCTCCAAATCAAATTCTTGAAGCAAAAGCACCCATCTAATCAGCCTCGGTTTGGCCTCATTCTTTGTCATCAGATATGATGAGAGTCATAAAATGCATATTTACAGTACTTAATTGTTAGCATTTTAGGGTTAATCTAGGTTTGAATTGCACTTTTATACCTTAACAACTCTAAAGAGTAATTCTTGGATCATTGATCTATTTCAATGCATTTTCAAGTACTTTAAGTTCAAAAGAGATGGAAAAGCTATCATTACTTGAAGCACAATGACTCGATGAACACCGAAGTGAAGGTTCACAAGCACATGGAAAAGAGTTTCAATAAATTGTCAGAATTGCCCGTACAGATCTATCATCTTTGCAAATTAAACTGTATTGATGCAAGAAGAGCCAGGAGATAAACCATATATTCTTAGAAAGATCCAGAAGTATATTTTCTGGAGAATTTTACAGCTCATAAAAATTATTTTTCTAGAGAAAGTTATGGCAGTTTTAGTAGACAAAGGTTAGGCCTCCAGAATAGCACCAGCAAGCACTGCGGTGCTCCTCAGGCAGCACCATGGTGCCCAGAAGCACACCCAACCAAGCTAAAGCCAGCACTGTAGCACCCATAAAGGAGCACCGTAGCGCGCGCACGATGTTATATCTCCGATTTAGAACTTAATTAGGGTTTTAAACAATACATTAAACCCGAAAACACCCTTGGACCTTTGTACTATAAATAGATCACTTAGGGTTTAAGAAAAACATCTTTTTGAGAGGCCGGAGGCCGGGGAAAACATTATAAAGGCTGCCACACTCTCCCCCATGGCCAACTAATCTCCAAGCAAGGCAAAGGGATGAATCTCTAGGTGTAGTTCTAGTCTTGATTCATTGTAGTTTGGATTTATTATCATTAAACATTGTTACGATTTACTTTTTAATCTAATTAGAAGATTTCCCTTTAATCCGGTGATTGCATCTCTCTCCCCCATATAAGTCTAGTCATGCTCTTCTTATGTGATGTTATTGAGGTGTGATTGAGTTCAATAGATTTCTCTTATAGATTTTTCCATTACTGTGGTATTGTCATTATGATATATTGTCGCTTCTTGATAATCTATAAGTTAGGTCATGTGTGCTTGAAAGCAAAGAGTATTTCATAACAATTATATTAAGGTTTATATATATGCTTTAATTGAATATTTTTCGATTGCTTGTTTGAGATGTGAAACTTGCAATCGAGATAAAAACAACTGAATCAAGAATAGAATACGACAATGAACCTAAGGAGGATTCCCGCCCTTGTTGTTCTTTATTATATTTACACAATTATTTCACACTACTTCAAACTCAGATTTTCTCGTTTAACTTTTATCGTTCATTTTAAGGTTTGCACTTTCTCTTGTATTTAGTTTGTCTCCCTGTGGAATCGACACCCCGAAGCCGTGCTACAACTACCGTGTTATGTTTTGGGCGTAATCAAGATACTTAAAAGCTGCATGATCAGTATAAACAACAACTTTAGTTTAAAGTAAATAAGAGCAAAATTTATCTAAGGTAAAAACGACAGCAATAAGCTCTTTTTCAGTTGTGGAATAGTTTCGTTGAGCATTATTGAGCGTCCTAGAGGCATAGTAGATGGCGTAGGGCTTCTTGTCCATTCTTTGTCCCAAAACAGCCCCAACAGCGTAATTTGAGGCGTCACACATCAATTCAAAAGGTAAGGACCAATTAGTTGGACACATGATAAAAGCAATAGTCAATAACTCCTTCAGCTTCTCAAAAGCTTTCTTGCACTCCTCATCAAACTCAAAGGAAGTGTCCTTCTGGAGCAAACAGCACAAAGACCTTAGAAAAATCCTTGATAAACTGCCTGTAAAATCCTGCATGACCGAGAAATGAACGAACCTTTCTCACACAAGTGGGAGAGGGTAAGTAATGCACAAGATCTACCTTAGATTTATCAACCTCAATCCCCATAGCAGATATGATATGTCCTAAAACAATCCCTTGAGTCACCATGAAGTGCACTTTTCCCAATTTAGAACCAAGTTAGTTTCAACACAATGTTTCACAATAAGTTCCAAATTTCCTAAGCATGTATCGAAATCTCTACCAAAGACACTAAAATCATCCATAAAGACCTCAATGATATTCTCAATGTATTCAGAGAAAATGCAAAGTATACAACGTTGAAACGTACCTTGTGCATTGCACAATCCGAATAGCATACGTCTGTAGGCATAAGTGCCAAAAGGGCAAGTGAAGGTGGTTTTCTCTTGGTCCTCTTGAGCTATACAGATCTGGTTGTACCCACTATATCCATCCAAAAAACAATAAAAAGGATAACCAGCTAACCTCTCAAGCATCTGATCGATGAAGTGCAGAGGGAAATGGTTATTCCTTGTTGAAGCGTTGAGTTTCCTATAGTCTATGCAAACTCGATAACCAGTCACCACTCTTTGAGGTACAAACTCATTCTCATCATTCTTTACCATAGTAACTCCTTACTTCTTTGGCACAACTTGAACAGGAGACACCCACTTGCTATCTAAAATAGGGTAAATAACACCACAATCAAGTAACTTAATTACCTCATCTTGCACTACCTTCATCATAGGTGGATGTAGGCGCCTCTAGGCCTCTCTAGTGGGTTTGGCACCATCCTCCAATAGGATTCTATGGACACACATGGTTGGGCTAATTCCCTTGATATCTGCCAAAGTCCAACCAATGGCAGTCTTGTACTTCTTCAAAATGTCCACAAGCTTCTTCTCTTGGTCCTCATCCAACTTCGAGGATATAATAACAGGCAGCGTCTCCTTGTCCCCTAAAAAGACATACTTCAAATGATCTGGCAAAATCTTAAGCTCAAGTGTAAGGGCCTGTATCACTGAAGGTAACATTTTGTTAGTAGAAATAGGAAGGGACAAAGGAGGAATAGACCTTGGTAATATGGGCTAGGCCTTAAGGGACGCTACGGTTTTGATCACAATGGGCTCTTCAGCCTTCTCCAACTCAGCCCTAGAAATGGATTCTCCATTCTCAGTATAACTAACCCCTTGAGAGAGCGTTACTTTCAACTCATCCTCTCCCATTGCTTCCATAAACCTCTGTGCAAGTGAATCAATATCATCAATAGAAAAACAAGGTTTAATTTCAGTCAATGGATACCTCATGGCTTCAAAGATGTTGAAGCGTATAACTTCATTATCAAATTCCATGGTCAGTGTTCCCTCATAAACATCGATCTTTGTTCTTGCAGTCCTCATAAATGGGCGCCCTAAAAGTAATGGAGTGGAATTTAGGGGCTACTCTTCCATATCAAGGACATAGAAGTCAGCAAGAAAAATGAGTTGATTCACCTACATAAGAACATCCTCAACGTATCCTTTAGTATACTTATTAGATCGATCAGTCAATTGGATAACAACATTATCACTTTTAAGTACACCTAGGTCTAAAGAAGCATAAAGACTATAAGGCATCATTAATTGAAGCTCCTAAGTCTAGCATGACATTATCAAATTTGTTGGTACCAATCACACAAGGACCAAAAAAACTCCCTGGATCCTTAACCTTTGGTGGCAATTTCCTTTGGATGACAGCAGATGTTGTGAGTTTTAAATTACTCGCAAGCGCACGAGTCGTTTGCAATATAGTGTTGTGCAAGTGCGAGGTCGAATCCACAGGGAATTGTGTTGTGAAAATATAATTTTATCTAAACTAACCTTATTTTAACCTAGTTTCAAATTTTGAATTGTATTTTGCAAAACAAATATAAACTAAACTAAATTGATTTAAAAGCAAATGATAAAAACATTAAGGTTTCTGAATCCACTCCACCAAAGTAAAGCATATATCTTTATGTTCTATATAAAAGAGATTTATCAAACGATTCCATGAATCCAACTTTAAACAAATCACAACAAATATCCTAATTAAACCAAAACCATCCAATGTATCCGTTTAATTTACAAATCACAAAGGATATCTAATTTAATCAAAATGATTCGATGTATCCATCAGATGAAACACACAGAATATCCAATGTGTAAGGTCTTCATGTCTCAAGATTCACCGAATTTCCCATCAAAACGAACGAAAATGGCATAGTTTTTATTTTCTTCTCCTCTTTTTTTATTATAAGGCTCTGCTATGTTTAGTTCCTTTAAGCTTTCTAATTGACCCATATAGCGAGTGTTGAGTCAATGACTCCCAAATTAGATGGTTTTAGGGCATTAGGTGTAAAAACACCCCTAAGGACTTACTAACTCAAGTAAAAAAGGCTACGAAATTAAACTGGCCTTAATAGTACCAAGCAAAATTCCCACCTTTTGACGTGAACACTCACTGCTTACTGAGGCAAGAGGTCCAGTTACTCAGTGGAAAGTTTATTTATGATCATCAAATTTTTTTTAATTATTTTTTTGTACTTTTTAATACCAAAGTATTTATCCAACAAGTCATCCAATTTCAGTTAAGACAAGGAAACGTACACATTAAAATCACATGTCATACCTCACACAATTTGTGCTAATGTGCTCGTGTTTGATTAGATCATACATGTGAATTCTCAAATGCCTAAAGTAAGTAACTAAATTTTAAAACTTTATCAAAAGATCATGTGTTCAAAATTTCAAGCTCACTAATGACATCACATCACAGAATTTGTTTAGATCAACCAAAATTTCAAAATAACACGAGCATGCGTTTATCTTCACGAAGAAAAAAAAACAAATTAAGACAAAGTTTGTGTAATGTGTCTCCCATACCCCCAAACTTAATTTACACATTGTCCCCAATGTGTGAATATTATGGAAAGAGCTGACCTGGAAGATGGAGAACTAGCTGGACTGGCATGGCTCATAGCATACCCCCAAACTTAATCTGAAATACGCTTTGTCCCTGAAAAATAAAGATTGAAAAACAAAAAAAATACAAAAAATAAGCAGTAACAATAAATATGTAAAATAATAAACAAACAAAAAGGATATGTTGTGGGGTGCCTTCCACGAGCGCTAAATTTAATGTCTTCAGCCAGACCCAACATTAGTAATCGTGCCCAGCTAAGCGCTCCACCATCTGATCAATAAATGGTAGTGGAAAATGATCATTCCTTGTGGCAGCATTCAACTTACGGTAGTCTATACTCACTCTAAATCCTGACTGCACACGAGTTGGAACCAACTCGTCGTCTTGATTCATCACTACCGCCAATCCAGCCCGCTTTGGTATGACATGAATTGGGCTCACCCATTCACTATCAAAGATTGGATAAATGATCCCTACATCCAACAGCTTAATCACTTTAGTCCTCACAACCTCTTGCATAGCTGGGTTGAGCCTTCTTTGTGGCTCCCTCGATGGCTTGGCATTCTCCTCCAAATGTATCTTGTGCATCACCACCGAGGGGCTGATTCCCTTGATATCCTTAATAGTCTAGCTGATAGCTTCCTTATACTCTCTTAAAATGTCTAATAATTTCTCCTCTTTAGCCTTAACCAAATCTGAAGCTATAATCACAAGCAAAGAATCTGCTGGACCTAGGAACTCATACTTAAGATTGTTTGGTAAAGGCTTAAGTTCCTTCTTGAGGGACTCGGGTGCTGTAGTCTCCTCCATCTCACTGCTCTCCTAAGGAGCAAACTCCAAAGTAGCATTTGCTTGCTCAAACAACTTATCCAAATCCAAATCCTTTCTAAACTGAGCAAAGCATGCCTCCAGGGGGTCCTCAATGCTTGATTCACCCACAGTCTCCTCCGTCTCACTGCTCTCCCGAGGAACAGACTCCAAGATAGCATTTGCTTGCTCAAGTAGCTTATCCAAATCCAAATCCTCTCCAAACTGAGCAAAGCATGCCTCCACAATGTCCTCAGACTGCCCTTCTTTCTTGGGCACTTGTAATCTCTCAGGGTAAGGTGCTTTAGGTACAAATGACTAAGGAAGATCCTTAATAGTAGGTGTCGCTGTAGATGGCTCAGTATATCTCTTCTCCTTGTTGCCATTTTCTTGTCCTTGTTGCGCAGCAGGGTTCTTTTCCACTTGATTATCCACTTGTCTCTCAGACCTCAATGTGGCAATCGACTGCACTTGTTCATGTCTGTGCATAGGAGTCAATGAATTTCCCACCACAAACTGTTCCATTAGGTTGGGCACAGGTTGATTGGGGAACTTTCCCTTCTCTCTTTCACCCACGTGACTTGCGATTTGATCCATTTGACTCTCTAGCTTGGCAATCGCTTGGGTGTTTACTATTTACGCACTCCTTACTTCGCTAATGGAGTGGCCGGTCATCTTCATGAAATCCTTGAAGGTGTCCTCCAATGACTATGAAACCGACGCTAATGCTTGAGTGGGAGCTTGGTAAGCGGGTGATGGTACTGGATGGGCTGAGTGACCATAACTTGGAACTAGTGGAGGAAATCTGGGAGGGTATTGATTATGAGCATAATGAGGGGTTCCTCTCTAATTTAACAGTTGGTTCTGCTTCCATGAAAAATTAGGGTGGTTCCACCACCCTGGATTGTACGTCTTTGAGTAAGATCCATTTGATTGCCATCGATAGTCATTGAAAGTGTTCATTTGTTCCATGGGATACTGGGCAAAAGCCGACGTAGATGGACAATTCTGTGCTAAATGCATAGGACTAGCACAAATGGAACAGCTATCAACATTGAATGTATTGGCTGTATTGATGGACTGGTTGGTCATCTTCATAAAATCCTTGAGGGTGTCCTCTAAAGACTGTGAAACCGGCGCTGGATTCATCCACATTTTTTTATTTTTTATTTTTTTAATTTTTATTTTATTTTTTTATGGGCAATTGCCAATAGAAACAAATAAACTAAAATAAAATTGCAAAAGAAAAATAAAACAAAAATGCTAACTAAACTAGTAGAAAAATAAAATCAATTCAGACAAAAATTTCACAAACCAAACAACTCTCCGGCAACGGCGCCAAAAACTTGTTGTGAGTTTTAAATTACTCGCAAGCGCACGAGTCATTTGCAATATAGTGTTGTGCAAGTGCGAAGTCGAATCCATAGGGAATTGCGTTGTGAAAATATAATTTTATCTAAACTAACCTTATCTTAACATAGTTCCGAATTTTGAATTGTACTTTGCAAAACAAATATAAACTAAACTAAATTGATTTAAAAACAAATGATAAAAACACTAAGGTTTCTGAATCCACCCCACCAAAGTAAAGCATATATCTTCATGTTCTATATAAAAGAGATTTATCAAATGATTCCATGAATCCAACTTTAAACAAATCACAACAAATATCCTAATTAAACCAAAACCATCCAATGTATCCGTTTAATTTACAAATCACAAAGGATATCAAATTTAATCAAAATGATTCATTGTATCCATCAGATGAAAAAAACAGAATATCCAACTTGAACAATTTAAAAACTATCAATTGTAAGAATTTACTCAAACAATTGAAATAGAACATTTAATACTAAAAATATCATAATTGTGCGAACATATCTGAAAATATAATGCTAAACAATGAAAAAGCTTCATCTTTAACCTTAGCTAAAGATTTTAGCCACCCATGATTATGAAACTAAATTTCACAATTAAAATGCTAAGTATTAAAACTCAAAAAGAAATAAATTAAAACTGACTATACATTGAGAGAAATTCCACTCGCAGTTGTTGAGCAACGCTTCCCTCCTTTGTAGCAAAGCCCTTGGAGATCCACCAGAATGCTAGTAGAAGTCCTCCAAATTGCACCAAAATGGCACTTAGATTGCTTACTAAAGATGAAGTGAAGAGGGGCTTATATAGGGAAACATCACAAGTGCAATGTGTTTCCAATCCGATGTGGGATACTGCAGATTCCAGCTTTTGCTCTTTGACCTTTGTCTACTTAAACTGCTATAACTTTCTCTAAAAAAATTATTTTATTGATCCATAAAATTTCTCAGAAAATAGACATTCGGATCTTTGCAAACATATATGGATCATCTCCTGGTTCTTGCTGAATCAATACAGTTTAATCCTCAAAAATGGCTGATCTGTCATGCTAAAATCATGCACAGCCTGACCTTTGTCTACTAAAACTACCATAACTTTCTCTAGAAAAATCATTTTATTGATCTGTAAATTCCCCAGAAAATAGACATCCGGATCTTTTCAAGAATATATGGCTTATCTCCTGGTTATTCCTAAATCAATACAGTTTAATCTTCAAAAATGGCTGATCTGTACGAGCAATTCTGGAAATTTAGTGAAACTCCTTTCCAAGCTTGTAAACCTGTAAAACAATGAAAAACAACTCAAAGTAACAAATTCCTAAGCTAACAAAAGTAAATTAAGGGGCCAAAATACGCAATATTTGGCACTCATCAGCAGAGACTGTCTCATTCATCTTCACCACCTCCTTCTCGGGTCTACCTCCTTGTAGTGCAAAGCTCCTTCAGAAACTTGGCATATCTTGGCACTTGCTTCAAGCACTCGATCAAAGGCATGTTGACTTGTACCTTCTTAAAAATCTCCAAGATGGTCTGATCAGATTCATCCTTCTTAGTTTTGGCAAACCTACTAGGAAAAGGTACACGAGTAAAAGGATTGGAATTAAAAGAGTGTTTAGGGTTTTGTTCGTTACCTCAAGGTTTCAAATCATTCTCAGATGATGAAGGACCAATCACTTCCGCCATTGTGGTGGCGGGATCTTTCTTTATTTCCTTCTTGGTGCTCTCAATGTCCTCTTCCTCATCGTGGGTCACTTGGGTTTTCTTTTGATTTTTAGGAACATCCACAAGGGTCTTACCGCTCCTTATGGTAACAGCTTTAGCTTGCTCGATATTTGGGTTGGGAATAGTGTTGCTAGGAAATTTTCCACTCTCAGTTATCTTCCCCATGAAGTCCATCACTTGTCCCAATTGCTTCTTCAGCTCTGCAATATCCTTAGTGTGAGCCTGTTGACCTGTAGCAAGAGCTTGAGTAGCAGTAGTTAAATTATGTTGCCCTTGAGCAAGGGACTTTAAAATTTCATCATAATTAGTAGCAGCAGAATTTGTAGGCACAAGAAGAATAAAGACAATGTTTTGAGGTACCTGAGGCCTCATAAACAAACCTGGAGGGCGTAGAAACACTTGCCCTTGACCTTGAGGGTTCTGAACATTATCATTGTTGGCCCAACAAAAATTGGGGTGATCTCTAAGCCCAGGGTTATATGTGTTAGAGAAAGGGTTGTACCTTTGTCCATCTTGATTACCTTGAAACCCAACAGCGTTAAGAGACTCTCATCCTCCATTGTTGATCAGTTGGGGACATTGGTCTATTGGATGCCCTTGAGTATAGCACACACCACAGACTTGAGCAACTTGTTGTACTTGTGCTCCATTCACATTCAGTACTTGAGACAGAAGAGTAGACATTTTATTAACTTTTTCCTCAAGAGCAGAGTTAGAAGATACCTCATTCACCCTACGAGTGGAGTTTAACACTCCTTTGTATTGTTGATAATTAAGAGCACGTTGGGTGAGCAACTCCTTAGTAACTTCAGATGTCTTATCCATAAAAGAACCTCCAGCAGTAGCATCTAACAATTGATGTTCAAGAGGGAGAAGTCCCTCATAAAAGTAAGTGAGGAGATTCATTTCCTTCATCCCATGTGAAGGACATGATGCAACTAAGCTCTTGAATTTCTCATAGTAGGCACAGAATGCCTCATCCTTCCTTTGCTCAATTCCAGTTATCTACTTCCTCAAGACAGTAATCCTTGAGGCAGGGAAGTACTTAGTCAGAAACTTAGTCATCAGCTTCTCCCATGTGTTGATATAACCTGAGGGTAGATCAAATAACCAAGTCTTTGCCCTATCTTCAAGTGAAAAAGGGAATGACTTCAGCTTCAGAATGTTGAGATCCGCATTCTGTGGGCACATACTTGAACACAAAAACTGAAACTCTTTGAGATGTTTGTGAGGATCTTCGTTAGTGAGCCCATGGAATTTGGGCAAATGGTGTAAGAACCCACTCTTCAGCTCGAACTCAGCTACCTTGCCAACTGATGGTTCTGGATAAGTAAAACAAGTTGGTGCAGCTCCCCCATTAGTTGAAGAAGAAATTTGCCTAATAGTTTCAGCCATTGGTAATTTGTCTTCCTCACTTGCGTCTTCTAAGTTAGGTATGTCTTCTTCCTCGTCTGATAAGTGATGTGAAGAGTTATCTGACTCCTCCTACTCTGTAACTTCTTTTAGCAAAGCCAAGCGTTTTGAAAGTTCCTGAGTCTTTCTACTAACCGCTAACATTCATGGACCTAAAAAAAAGAAAACAAAGGCATCAATATATAAGTTAAAGTTTGAAATACAAATAATAATGAGCTTCCCTTCATACAAACATTACAAATGGTTTTAAGGAAGTCACATGCTAAAATTGCAATCAAGTAAAAGACAAGGTATATTACATGCAATTTTTACAAGTAAGCAGAATATTAACAAGTTAAATGACACTAAAATATAGGGATTTTGCAATCCCTGGTAATGGCGCCATTTGACATGCCATATATTTAGTCATCAATAAACCCTGCAGAAGATTGTAGTAAAGTGATTAGTAGGGTATCGTTATTGGCCGGGGATTGTGGGTACTCTTATACTAAAGAGTTATAAAAAAAAATATTCAGTTAGTTTAATTAGCAGTTTATAAACAAATATAAATCTACATCTATTAACATATTACACAAAATTAGGGAGTTTTCATTATCTGATTTTTTTTTTTACAAATTTTACTAAGAAAAATAATGAACAATTATTTATAATTGATCATTTTCTCTCATAATTCAAAAAATCAAATTTATTAAATGACTAATCAAATTGGTTCAATGTAGACAACGAATTCATGCCTCAATCACATATCAGAATTGAATCAAAGTGCAAGCCTAAAGAGATCATGCATTTTAATAATTCCTTCTTAGATAATCCCTAAGCTTAGGAAAAGTCCATCAGCTGGTTATTTTGTTTAAGCAATCAAGTTAATACTTAGTGCATCCTTACAATTACTTAAACAAATCATTAAGATCAAAAGGAAATATGATTCAATAACCTGTTCCTTATTCCTATGAAAAAAATCCATGGATAAAGAACATGCAATTTCCATAACATTGGCTATTGTTCATAGCTTTTACCACTTTAAATCGTACTCCAGATCAATTAGGTGAAAGGAAGTGCGATTATGGCTTCAATGATTTGCAATATCAAAGTTATAGCTTTTATCACTTTAATCGTACTCCAGATCAACTAGGTGAAAGGAAGAGCGATTATGGCTTCATTGAATTGCAATATCAAAGTTTTCAATATAAAAAAACCGAAAATTCAACATATGTCATAAAGATCACGAATTCATATATTTACATATCATGAACAATTCGAAAACATAAAAAAAAAAAATCTGAAAATTAACCAACTCATTGAATTAACAATAATCTCCAACATAAGAATCCAACTGAGTATTCTTTAATCCAATAACAACCAGGTTTGAAACAATTAAAGAGAATAGTCATAAGGGTTACACTTTTTTAACACACTCAAGGAAGCTTGAGATGTTGATGGTGATGATCCTCATGGCTATGATGATGGATGAAGGAGAACACAATTTGGAGAAGTCCTTATGTGCTCACAATTGGAGATAGAATGATGGAGTGTTTCAGCCTCTTGCTTCTTGAATTTGGAGTAGAGAGCTCAGCCGCCGATTAGAGAAAAAAATATCCCCAAAAAGAGTTTTCGACTGTGCTTTTATAGAAGGAAAACTAAGGTTTTCGGTTGTGCATAAGTAGAGGAGAAACTAGGGTTTTCGGCTGTGCACAAGTAGAAGAGAAACTAGGGTTTTTAGCTGTGCACAAGTAGAAGAGAAATCAGGGTTTTCGGCTTTTAAATTTCAAGCACAATTGAGGTGGTAGAATTCTTGGCTTGATTTTCTTTCCTTATGCGCAAAGATCTCTTCCCAAGCTGAACCAAAAACTCCTCAAGCTTCTAAACATGTCCAGATACATGCAAGTACAAATGCATGCATTACGATTCTTCTACACAAATAGGCAGCATAGGATCCCTAGAGGACTCTAATATTCTCTCGTGTTTTGACGCATCATCCAAATAATTCAAAGGTGGAAATTCCCTACAAAGAAATTAGAAAATAATAAATAAGGAAAGTTTCCATAATTAGAAAAGGAAAGATATCAAAACGACAAGTTTCCAAATTAGGAAATTTTCTTAGAATGATAAGACTATTTTCTTGATCTACTTAGATTTCCTAAAGTAACTAGGAAAACTGATTTTTGCACATTCTTTTATCATTCCCTCGTTCACAAGCTCTCTAAACACTAAAAATAGAAACTAAGCTCAAAATAACAAAGTTAAGAGAATTACAAAGCCAAATAGGGTAGGAAAGGCATTAAAAATGTTATATAAAGTGTTCTTATCAATCAGATTTTGTTATTGGAGAAAATCCAGAGAAAATCCAGGATAATATGGGAATCACATGGCGAGAACCATGTCATTCAAACTAGTTGTTGAAAGAGTGTCTAAAGATTTGTGTTTCTTGACGAAATCTTTGTACCATTGAGCTGACTTTTTAGGTTACCTATCTGAATAATCACTAAAATTCACGTAACTCATACCAAACCGCACTATGAAACCTAGACCAAATTCAAAGTTGTCCATTAATGACCATGCAAAGTATCCTGCAACATTGGATCCATTCATACACACACCAAAAAGAAGAAATAAAAGTCATGAATGTATCTTTTGTGTGACAAGCGAGAGAGAGAGAGAGAAACTTACTTGATTGCAGATTTAAGAAGACAAAGATGGTTATAACGGCAATCAATCCTCCCGTAATCAGCAAGGGTCTTAACAAGCGATAATGTGCCATTATCACTAAACCTTAAAAATATCGATATTTACTGTCAATTATTAAAAGAATATTTATATAGTGTTATGAATAGGCTTACACGAGTGTTGTAATATACTACTCAACCTAGCTTGATGGATGTAAATTTGTTTAAATTTGAGTTAAATTTTGAGAGCTTAATGTTTTATAATCGTAATCATATGCTATAATGAGAAGGCAAGTAAGGATGATTTACCATTCTCTGTGATGTATGCAAGTGGATTATTGTACTTTTCTTTTATGTATATCAAAAGCTCTTGCAGTCCCCTCGGGTAATAGTAAAATGAAATTGTCTGCAATATTTCAAATCAAGGTAATAAAGAAATTATCATAACTAAAAAGATATATTAATGAATAATTTTTTTAATAATCAAGGAGGAGGATGAAGAATGCTAAAATTCTAATATATTAACACATGATAAAGTACTTGATATAACTTAAGTTGATGAAAGTCATAACAAAGAGCCGTAAATTGTGAAAATAAATTTTACAAAAGTCATCCATTTTTAATAGGAAGGATGTCCAAGTAATATAATGACTTACATTAGGAGACAACATTAAAATAAAATTCATATGCATGATTTTGTATATGTAAATTATCTATATAAACATAAAAGAATAGTATGAAATGTTTGACTAAGTTGATTCATACCGGTACACCGATGGGGTTACCATTAGGAGCGAACCCTAACAAAAAAAATTAATTTACGGTTTTATTAGTAAACATGAAAAGTTTTCTCCAATAATTCTTAATAATTACTTGGAAGTGTTGATATATCTATACTTACATGTAGTTTTAAAACATTTATCTATATTGTAACTAGGATTTTTGGGATCAAGTCTCCAATAATACCCTCATTTCAAATTTTGAACTCATATTGCTTTCTAGTAAGCATTCAATGCTTAATCTTTTCTCTCTTCATTTCTACTTTGCATCTCTAAATCATTTTACTATGGATGACTGTACAACCATATTCGTTAACCATGTGCCTCTATTACTGATATTCAACTTCATTTTTATCTCTTTAAAATCTATCAATTTTACATCAGTGCTCGCAATAGCAGTTAACCTTCTTGTAGACTTTCTACTCAATGCATCAACTATCACCTTCTCATTTTCTAGATGATAGTGAATTTTACAATCATCGTTACTAATCACTCCATCTACCATCTTTGCCTTAAATTCAACTCTCTTTGGGTAGGTAAGTACATCGAACTCTTATAACCCATGAATATATTACAAGTGGCTCCATACAGATGATGTCTCCAATCTTTAAAGTAAACATTATAGCAGCCAACTCTAAGTCATGAATAGGGTAATTTTCATCATGAATCTTTAATTGCCTAGAAGTATGGGCCACAATTTTTCTATGTTACACATATCCCAATCATTGATGTGGCGCATTACTATACACCACAAATCCTTCATCACCAGAAGGAAACACCAATACTGGAGCTGTAGTCAATTTCTCCTTTAGTAATTGGAAATTTTTCTCACACTTCCCTCACCATACAAATCTCACTTCTTTCCTGGTTAGTCTATTCAACAATATTACAATAATAGAAAAGTTATGAAAGAATCTTCTATACTAACCAGCTAACCCCAAGAAGATTCTAATCTCAATCACATTAGTTGGTCTTTCCCAACTTAACATTGCCTCTACCTTTTGTGGATCAATTGTTACGCCATTTCACGATATTACATGTTCCAAGAAAGTTATTTCATTAAGCCAACACTCACACTTAGAGAGCTTTGCATATAGTTTCTCTCTTCTCAGAATCTCCAACACATTGTCTAATGTTTCACATGTTGCTCTTCCTTTTTAGAAGACACCAAGATGTTATCGAAGAACACGACCACAAGATTATCAAGAAATGCTTCAGATATTTTAGTCATCAAGTTAATGAATGTTTCTAGAACATTAGTCAATCCAGATGACATCACAAGAAACTTATGACCATAACGTATCCTAAAAGTAGTCTTAGGCACGTCTCCTATCTCTATCCTTTATTGGTGATAACCTGATCTCAGGTTTATCTTAGCAAATACTATCACTCCTTATAAGGCTCAAACAATTTATTTATCTCAGGAAAAAGGTTTTTGTTCTTATTCAACTATTTGTAGTCTATACACACTCTTATCGTTCCATCTTCCTTCTTCACAAACAACACAAAGGCTCTCCAAATACATTAGGTCTGATAAATTGTTCATCTAAAATTCTTGAACTTTCAACTCTCTTAACTCAGTGGGTGCCACTCTATAGGGTTCTATTAGATATATGTGATGATCCTGGTATCATATCAATAAAGAATTTAATCTCCCTACTTCGAGGCAACCTAGACAACTCATTAGGAATTACATTAGAATAATCTTTCACCACTAAGATTTATTCTAACTTCCTATTTTCCTTTCTAGAATCCACTATGTATGCCAAATACTCCTCACAATCCTTCTTCAACCATCTCCTAGTGGTCAGAGCAAAATGAAATAGTTCGAGAGTATTTTATGTTCTCTTTGAAAGTTACACTCCTCATGTCCATATCTTGAACACTACATTCTTTTTGGAACAATCAACCATTCCGCAATACGTTGACAACCAATTCATTCTCAAAATTAAATGAATTTATATCATATTCAAAGATAATAAATCAGCTTCAGATTCTCTATCACTGATACGAATCACACAACCCTTGTAAACATTTATGATTATCACTCTATCTCTAGTGAAAACTTCAATAGAAATATTTTTGCATCAAATGACTAATATATACTTCAATAGACTTCATATGAATACTAGATGCAAAAGAATGGGTTGCACCAAGATCAACCAACATTGATAGTCCCCTTCTCTACATACAAAGCACCTCAAATTAGAACAATTATGAGATAAATATCTTATCTGAACATATCTTTGACAAGCTTCTGTCTTTTAATCATACATCAGATTACCACTTCCCCTTGGTGGCATACTTACTTCCTCTGTCATGACTCCCAGTTCCCATAACTTGTCTTCCAAATCTAAGAGTCCCACCAATATTAATCTGAGCTACACAAGCAACAGATCTTGTTTGCTTTTGACTCCGTACTACAATTTCCCTGTGATAAGGAACGCCTCATCTGGGTGGTCTCCTACCCTACACACTCATACTAGTACCACCCCTGGGTTCCTCAAATCTAAAGCTCTTTCGCCAATTCCTCCTACCTCTTATTTCCATCACATCCTTCTCAATCTGAAGTGTTATATTTGCCAACCTAACAAAATTTATATGCCTTATTTATGATAGTTTTTGATTAAATCTTAAAACATACTTCATCTATGAACCTCTTACACTTTTTCTCCTCTAGATCTACCATTTATGGTACAAACCTTGACAAAGCCACAAATCTCTTATCATACTGAGCCACAGTCAACCTATTTGCCTCAAATAAATAAAACCTCTATCTCATTGGGCTCTAAGGGTCTAAGGAAGTATTGATCAAAGAAAACCTTCTTAAACCTATTCCAGATTAAGAGTCTAACAACATCTGCACCTACTCTGGGAAGAGTATCATCTCATCATTCTAAAGCTTCTCCTTCTAACTCAAACGAAACAAAGACAACCATCTGCCTGTCAGTCACGGGTAAAATACCAAATAAATCTCTCTACATGTTTCTCCCCAAAACTTAAGCTTAAAAGGATTCATAGATCCTTCAAACAACTAGGCATTCAGCTTAATATATCTCCCTACATCTCATGCATAACCTCACTTTTCCCTTTTAAACATTTATCGTTACTGGATTTACAACAACCTCAAGCACTGCCCTAGCCTGTTCATCAAGTTTATGCTATAGGCTACCAACTCTATCATTTGTTACATTCATTTTCTTAAAAGCATGCGTAAGAGTTTATCTTAGCTTATCTATTTCAACTTCATATTCTTTCATACCTTTACTAATATCAATTGTATTACTAATATCAATCATACTGTCAACACATTCCCTTCTAGGAACCACAGATTCAGACTCAACCTTGACTTATCAAAAAATATTAGGGGGCTACCATGCCCTCTCAAATTAACAACTCTAACTCTAGCTCTAGCGCATCCACGTGTCATCCTCAGACTATTCATTAAAGTATAGTTTATTTAGATCTTTCACTTTTTAAGTTCTCATGCAGTCTACAGAATCTTAAAACCTAATGCTCTGATATCAAAATTGTAACGACCCATCCCGGGTTGGCCACCTCCGAGATGGTGTCATCATATTTTGAAAATTCCAGCACGACACATATATGCAACAATAAAAATAACACCAATAGAAATTTTTACATAAATCCTCAACCCTCAACAGGATAGATACATCAATATGATATTAACTTAAACATTTTACACAACGTAATATGAATGAATATTTACAAAAAAAAAATTTATTTTATTTTCTCATTAGTTTAAGGATGTTGACACGTATGTGGCTTACAAAAATGATTTCGTCTGACTCTCAACCCACCAGACTATTTGTCATGTCTGCTACTTGAAATCATTGTATAATGAGGGATTAACTTCACAAGCTCGGTGAATTAAATTTACTATAAGTACTCAATTTGTATAAATGGTCTTTCAATATTAAATCATTTATATCTCATACAACTTAATACTAGCATTTCACTATCACTACACATCTCATAAGTCTCATTCTCTATCAATCTCTTCTTCTTATTTATTGGTTCACCTCAAGACCATCAATTTTTTCAAAATTTCCTTATAATGAGGTCACATCATAAAATCTACCATTTAGATGGTTCTTATCACCATAACTGTCTCTCTGTGAGACTCATCTATTTATAAATAAATTCACAATAACCCATCACACATCAGCATTTCAGTAATGCAAGCAATAAGTAAAACAGATGCAATGCATGAATATTATTATTATGGGAACGTCTTCCCACATGTCGACATGTTTTTATCTTAGACCAGCTGCTTTCCCAGTTTTTTTCTTTCATTAGACTGGCTGCCTTCTCAATTCTTTCATTTTCATTAGACTGGCTGCGTTCCCGATTCTTTTCTTTTATTTAATTCATATGCATATGAACAATGATATAAACCAAAATAAATTCAAAATATTTAAATTGGCTATCTTGATTTTTTTCCAATTTATTATGGAAATAAATTCAACTAAATTACTCTCCTCATAAATCACACAAATCATCCACCATAGCTTGTTAAGATCCACTAAATTTTAGCTCCTAAAAATTCATATCCAAACATCAATTATAGCTCATCAAGAATTTTATTTATCATCATCATTATTAAATCAACTCGTTATTCTAATAATATTTCTTCTCACATAATAATTTTTCTACGTGTCCAATATTCGTATCATATTGATCAACCAACTCTTTATCTATTATCAAAATATAAGCTAATAATTTATTTTAATATTATCACTAGATTTTTCATTTTTATGTAGATTACTTAAAGTAAATCCAACTCACCATGTAGAACTTAAAGCTAACCGTGGATCACCTCTTTGCCTTTCTCATTCCTCTTAGAAATTTTCCGTTTTACTGATAGCTTCTCGTGACTCTCTATGAAATTCCGCAGTAAACTCCTTCAAAATTTTGCTCTTTCAACCTTTCTTTGGGTCTCCAAGTGTTTAGAGAAAAAGAGAAATTTGAATTGAGGAATGGAGAAACCAAAAATTTGAAAAGGAAAAATAACAAAACAAACAAATTAAACTATTTATATACAAGTTTAGTCTCAGCCGCCCCTCCCAAAAAAAAATAATGTGAATTTGCAACGTACAGCCTCCAAAAAAAATTTCAAACTCAACACCCCTCAACTCATTGCCATGATACTAAAATGTGTCAAACATACAATTTCCTTTGACACCTGCTGCCACGTGTTTTGACTTTGATTTTTTTTTACAAAACGTTTTTTTTTCTCCTTCACACTGGACCTGTCAAATTTTTTTTTAAAGAGATATTTTATTCAATACTAAATCCTTCGTGTGTGTATATATATATATATATATATATATATATATATATATATATATATATATATATTAATTTCACGTCATATTTATTAAATTACTGCTTTATCCTTACTTTACAAATACGGTAATTACAAATTGAGTTCCCAATGATGCTGAGTTGAGAAATGAGATATTTAGAGAGACACATGATCATGTAGGTTTGATGCACCCGGGTAATAATAAGATGTACATGAAGTTGAGACAGAATTTTTGGTGGTCAGGATTAAAGAGGGATGTAGTTGAATATATTTCTAGATGTTTAATTTTCCAGCAAGTGAAGAAAAATAATAAACATCCGGGAGGCTTACTACAACCTCTTTTTGTGCTTGAATGACCATAGAAAAATATGAGTATGAATTTTGTTTTTGAAATTCCCTATACCTAGAGAGGTCATGATGTTTTGTGGGTGATAGCAGATAAACTTTCTAAGTCATTTACTTTCTTCCAATTAATACTACTTGGAGTCCTGAAAAGTAAGTTGAACTCTATATAGCTGAGATAGTAAGATCGCATGGGATACCTTTGAGCATAGTATCAGATAGAAAAACTAGATTTATATCTAGATTCTGAGAGGTTTTCAGAAAGCCACCGGTACGTAGTTACAATTTAGTACAAATCTTCATCCTCAAACAGATGAGCTGATGGAAATGATTATTAAAGTACTAGAAGATATGTTGATGGCAAATGTGATAAGTTTTTAGTAAGTTATGATGCTTACTTGTCATTAATTGAATTTGCTTATAATAATCGACATCAATCTAGTATTGAGATGGCACCGTTTGTGACATTGTATGATAGGAGGAATAGAACTCCTATATGTTAGGAAGAAGTGGGAGAGAGACATATATTGGGTCCATAAATTATTGAGTTAAAAATTGAGGGGATCAAACTGATTAAAGAGAACCTTAAAGCAACATAGAGTAGACCGAATAGCTATGCTGATAATTGAAGAAGATCTCTTGAGTTTCAAGTAGGTGATTGGGTGTATTTGAAAATATCTCCATGGAAAGGTGTATTGAGATTTAAAAAGAAAAGAAAGTTGAGTTCGAGGTATGTGGGACCCTATGAGGTTATTGAGAAAGTTGGGCTAGCTGTGTATAGCCTGAAAATTGCCTCTAGAGTTAAAATAGTTACATAAAATATTTCAAGTTTCACTTTTGCGAAAGCACTTACTTGATAAATCTCATAATATTTCAAGTCAAGCTATAGAAATTCAGGAAGATTTGATTTTTATACAAGTACCAATTAGAATTTTAGACAGAAAAGAACAAGTCTTGTATAATAAAATAATTTCATTAGTTCAAGTTCTATGGTGGAATAAAGATGTTGAAAGATTACATGAAAGCGTGAGGCAACTATGAAGAATATTATTCAAAATTGTTTCTTGATTAGGTAAAGAAATTTCAGGAATGAAATTTTTATAAAGTGGGTAGAATTGTAATACCCGTGTTCTTAAAGTATGGGTAAAGAAGTAATTCGATAAATATAACATGAAATTAAAAAAAAAAAAAATATATATATATATATATATATATATATATATATATATATATATATACGTGAAATATTTATTATTGAACAAAATAATCCATTTGAAAAAAAAAGGGACGTGTGGTGGTATAAAGAAAAAGAAAAGGAAAAAAAAAAAGATTGACTTGCAACACCTGGAAGTCCAGGTGTTGCATATGTTACATGCATTTGAACAAGTTACAATTTGGAGAAATGGTGCAGATGGTGGGGGTGGGGGTGATTTATTATAAAAAAAAACGATTTTTTATATCATTTTATTCTATTTACCAAATCTTGTTTGGTTTTCTTCCTTCTTCAATACAATTACTCTACTTCTTTAAACACTTGGAGACTGAAAGAAAGGTTGAAAGAGTAAAATTTTGAAGGAGTTTGCAGGAGAATTTTATAGAGAGTCACAGAAAGCTCTCAGAAAATTAAAAAGTAATAATGTGAATTTTATTTTTGAAATTTAGCATACATAAAATTTCCTTGAATTCAATGTAGAATTTTCAAAGGGTGTAAATTATGGAGAAATTGATGAATAAATTAGAAATTTTAATATAAATATTATGTCAGGTGTTGATGATCAGTAATCGGGAAAAATTGCTGAAAGGAGCAAGAAAGGCAAGGAGGTGATCCACGGGTAGTTCTAAGTGCTATGTGGTGAGTTAGATTTACTTTAAGTAATCAAGATAAATATGAAATATATAGTGATAATATTTGAACAAATTATTAACTTATGATTTGATAATTGATGAAAGTTGGTTGATGGGTATGATAGAAATAATTGATATGTAAAAAATTATTATATGAGAAGTAATATTATAAGAATAATGAGTCGAATTAATAATGAAGGTGATAAATGAAAATCTTGCTGAGCTATGGTTGATGATTTAATAGGATATATGAGGATAGGAATTTAGTGAAATTGATCAAATAATAATTTGAGAAGAAGTAGGATAGTTAATTTAATGTCTGAATACATGCTTGTTTTTATATTATTGTTTATATGCATATTTCGTATCATTATTCATATGCATATACTTGAAATAAATGAAAATTGTGACAGCCAGTATCTGCTGGTGAGAAATGAAAACCGTGACAGCCGGAATATGCCTAAAATAAATGAAAATCGTGATAGCCGGTATATGCTGGTGAGAAATGAAAACCGTGACAGCCGGTATATGCTGGTGAGAAATGAAAATCGTGACAGTTGGTATATGCTGGAAATAAATGAACACCGTGATAGCCGGTATATGCTGGTGAGAGATGAAAACCATGACAGTCGGTATATGTTGGTGAGAAATGAAAACCGTGATAACCAGTATATGATGGTGACAAAAAAACTGAGAAAGCAGCCAGTCTAAGATAAAAACATGTCGACATGTGGGAAAACATTCCCAAATAATAATTCATGCATTGCATCTATTTTAAATATTGATTTTTATTACTGAGATGCTAAGGTGTTGTTCTTGATAATAAATTTATTAATAGATGAAAGAGTCTCACAGAGAGACAAATATGACGATAAAGAAATATGAAAGTATAATATGATAAAAACTATCTGAGTGATAAATTATATGTTGTGAACTTAATAACGACATAATTATAAGATAGAATTGATAGTCTCAATATGATTAAATATATGAGAAGATTAGATTGATAAAGGATAACGATTATGATATGAGTAGTGATAATAGAATCCTATTATCAAATTATATGAGGTATAGATAAATGAATATTGGAAGACTATTTATACAAATTGAATACTTCTAGTAAATTTAATTCATTGAGCTTGCGAAGCTCACATCTCATTGTTAAATAATTTTAGGTAACAGACAGGACAAATAGATTGGTGAGCTGATTTTCAGGCCGAGTCATTATTTGTAAGCCACGTGGTTAACATCCTTAGACTACTGGAAAAAAAAAATTTGTAAATATTCATGCATACTATGTTGTATATACTATTCAGTTGAGATCTGAATGATGTAACTCCCCTGTTGAGGGTTGAGGATTTATGTATATAGATCATTCAGTTGTTGTTTTTATATTGTTGCATATATGTGTTGTGCTAAGATTTTAAAAATGTGATGACACTGTCTTGGGAGTGACCAACCCGGGATGGGTCGTTACAGTTCTAACCCAATTGGTGTAGGTAGGATTTAGAACAATTTGACCATCACTGGTTAGAGCTAGGTGAAAGGGACAGGGAAAGGAGTCATCAAGACAAGGAGGTCATAACTGATGAGAACTGGTAGAAATAGAAACTGCCAAAGGATATAGTTGGTGTTGTCTAATTTTAGACTCACTAGGTGGGTAATTCTGGGAGCATAGAATATGGATAGATTTGGAAAAGCATGTGGTGGTGTGGTGGGCATAGTTAGGGTTTGATTGGTGGCAGCAAGTGGAGGTGGGGTGGCAACTTTTGCAGTTGGTGGAGGCACTAGCAGTTGTATGGTCGTGTTGAGTAAAGATAGGGTTAGGAAAATTTTCCATTATTTAAGGGTTAAGAGAAGAGATGAGTTTTGGTGCTGAGAAGAGAACAGTGTTTAGGGTTTATGATCTCACTACTCTGATACCATGAGGAAACTCAAAGAAAAATTAGGTTGTGTTTACTAACTACTTAATGTTGCAATAGTAGGAGCTCGTATTTATAGTGTATGTATGTAAAAGTTTCCTAATTACATTAGAACTAGGTTTTCTAATTACATTAGAACTATGATTTCCTAATATTATTTACATTAGGAAATATATACATTTACATTTATCTCCCAAAACTAATTATTTGAAGATAATTAGTCTACGGAAACCTAATTTAATATTATCTTTAAGAATAAATAAATATTTGGAGATAATTATTAATAGAAGTTTAAAATCAATTAGGATTATTCTATTCACCTTTATAAATAGAGTTGCCTACAAGTTTGCTTAGTCTCTCCAAGTAACAAAACTTTGCTAAGATACCACCAAAAAACAACTTAAAAGAAGCAATTTGCAACCTTTGATTCATCAATATGCCTCGAATCCGATCGTCAAATCGAAGAGCACAAAGTCCTTGACCTCTTCTTCATCGATTTGCTCATCATTCAACCAATCATTCGTGACCAAGCTTTTACCCACTAAAATTCTTTGTCACTGTGATCAAGCAATTGCCGACGAAGAACAATCAACATCGTGATCAAGAGAAAACCTATAGAAAACCATCAATAGCTTCATAGAAATCCATCCCCGTGATCCAGCAACTGCCCACAATAAAATGTCAATATTGCAATCAAGTGTTCGCCCTATAAGGTCTCAACAACGACGTCTCTAAAACTTTTCGAGTATTGTTTCAGAGGCTTCCACATAATTTCATTTGGGATCAAGTTTCTAGTCTTCGAATAAAATATTTTAAGGAAATTGAATCAAAGGTATTCTTTATATTAGAATAGAAACATATAGAATTGTACTCATTACTTAATCAATACAAAATTGAATTTTTGGCATTAAATCTCAAATTTTTCTATGCAAACACTTCCACATATGATCGTCTTTGCCCTTGATTAGATACATTTTAGGCATTGCCTGATCATCCTCAAGAGATTTTTATCGATTTGTAATTTCATAATGTAAGTAATCATTACAAGAAAACAACTCAACGCCGAGGGATTATCACCGAGGGGCATCCCTCGGAGATAGTTGTTTCAACGAAATATTATTACCAAGGGACACGGAATATTCCCTCGTGATAGTTTTTTGAAAACTTTATTTTAAATTCTAATTAATTTTTCAGAAGAAAAATATTATCACCAAGGGAAATAAATCCCTCAGTGATAACAAATATATTTTATATTATTTTGTTTTTTAAAATTGATAAAAAAAGTATAAATATGATTATCACCGAGGGAATTAAGTTCCTTTGTGCTGCGCGTTTATCTACCTAAATATATAAGTAAATAATTACACTCGTTTTACTTGCAAGTGCACAAGGTCAACTTAGTAGTATAGTGTGCAAATGCAAGATCATCTCTACAGGGATTGGTAGATTTCGATTTAGAATTATATTCGTAATGTAAAAAGATAGAAATAATAAAAGAGTTGATTTTGATAAAGATAAAATAATAAAGATAAAGGCGTAGGGACTTGATATCCACCACTAGTTATGCTACCATAATATATCAGTATGCCAATGCTTTAATCATGTCATGAATACTTAATGTTTGTCAACCTAAGGGCATGGTATCTACTTCCTTAAGCTATTGATCTCCCTAAGTAATGAGTTAGGCATGGTATCTACTCTAACTCTTTCTCTCTCAAGGGATTTAACCTGGTGTATGCTGAGTTGTTCCTTAAGAGAGCATAGGATCTATGGAAATCAACAACCACACGGGACCTAGGACATGATATCTACTCCTGGTTTCCCATGTTGATTAACCCAAGAATCCGGTGTGGACATCTTTTGTTACTAATGTCAGACCCAGGACTCGGTCATCCAAATTGATCTAACTAACAAGTCCATACCACATGCACATATTGATCAGACATATACATATGAGGAATTTAAATAAAAGCAGTTATTAATCAAGTTAAGCAACATAGCATAAATATCGCAAAGGTGTCAATACTAAATTTATTGAGTAAACATAATTAGGGCTTCAACCAAGCCCTACTAAGAATTTAATTACACATAATAAAATAAAAAGGAAAGAAGAAACCCGAGAGAAGAGTCGTCAATTCTCCTCCACAGTTTCCTTCTCCAAGCTAAAAGCAAAAGATAAAAGAAGAGATTAATTCTAAGTAGTGATTATTTGTGTGTGTTTTACAGGTGTATTTATAGGGCTTGAGTAGTCCTAGAAGGCACATAAGTTCTAAACTTTCCTAAAACACAAAACTCCTTTATTTCCAAAATATGGTTATTTCCAAAATAGGGTTCTGAAATTTACTGTTCACACACGTACATGTGCGCTCGATTGCATGCGTCTTGCGCTCGATCGCATTGCTGCGCTCGATCCTTCATGTGTGTGAACGATCGCATATGCGCTCGATCGCATGCAGTAGTGCGATCGATCGCAGTTTGACCAGAAGCTGCTCCAGGATTTTCAGGCTTCTTCCCTTAAGTGCCAAAACTGCTTCCTTTTTCTCTAAGACCTATAAAAACATGTGAAACAAACAAAATGAAGTGAAACAGACTAAAATGTATAGACAAAGAGCTTAACACATGTAAATTAAGGGGCTTAAATATGAATATTTAAGCACTTATCACACCCCCAAACTTTCATATTGCTAGTCCCTTAGCAATACAAAACTAAAAACTAAATGAAGAACAAAATTAAAGATAAATTCACTTTCACGATACTCAAAGATTTGGGTTGCACAGAAAACTATGATAACAGTTCATGAGTAAGCTTAAAATAAAAACAACTTTTTGTATTGAAAAAGGATTTTCAAAAGTTCATGTTACTTACCTAAGGTTGGCTTAAGGCATCGCAAGTTTGATTTGTGTGTGATGAATTAGCACATATAAGATGGGGCTTCTATATAATTGTAGTGTATAGGGTTTCAATGCCCAAACCTTTATCGAATTCCTTATCAAATAGAACAAAAATGGCATAATACTTTCTTCTTCTTTCTTTTTCTTTTATCACGCGATCTTTGCCATGCTAAGTTCCATTGAGCTTTCTATTTGACCCTTGTAACGAGTGTTTAGCCAATGACTCCCAAACCATATGGTTTTAGGGCATTAGGTGTAAAGACACCCCTAAAGACTTACTAACTCGAATAAAAAAGGCTACGGAACTAACAAGTTTTAATGCTTCTAAATGAAATTCCCACATTTTGACGTGGACACTCAATGCTTACTGAGACAAGAGGCCCAGTTACTCAGTGGAAAGTTTTTAATGATCATTAGAAGCTTTTTAATCACTTTTTTTGCATGATGGACACTTTTCTTTCTTTTTCTTATGCCAAAGTGTTCTTTTTAGCAAGTTATCCGATTACAGTTTAGATAATGGAAACAATACAGAAGAATTATATGTCATACCCCACACAAATGCGTGTTAATTGTGCTCGTGCAAATTTGGATCAAACTCGTGAATTCTTAGGTGCCTTGAGGTAGGTAACTAAGCTTTGTAAAATTCCCATTGCAAGACTATGTGTTCTAGCTTTTAAGCTTACTAATGAAGTGTTATCAAATTTTTAAATCAACCAAAATTTTTGTTTACCAAAAGAACATGCATTTATCTTCCTAAAAAAAAAAAAAAACTGGAACTTAGTGTGTGCATGTGTTTCAAGTGCGTGTGTGATAGTATCTAGTATCTCCCACTACCCCCAAACTTAAAATACACATTGTCCCCAATGTTTGTGTGGCATGGAAAGATCTGACCTAGAAGATGGAGAACTTGGTTGCTTGCTTCCTTGTCCACGCCCCCAAACTTGAACTGGATGCACGCACTAAGTACCTGACAAAGAAAAATAAACATTGTTCTGGAAAACAAGAAATATAAATACTAGATATGTAAACATAAATATAAACAAAATAAAAATATTAAAATGAAAAGGATAAGTCTGGGGTGCCTCCCATGAGCGCTAAGTTTAACGTCTTCAGCCGGACCAAGCCTTATTCTTCCCCAAAACTAAGATTTGCAGCAACTAGCACTGGTTGTGTCTTATTCTCTCCCATATAAGCATAAGTTAAGTACTTTGGCAATTGCTTTAACTCCAAATTTGGTGCCTGGACGATAAAAAGGAAGAAAATAGTATTAGTAGCCACATGAGGGTCAAATGGATCGATGTACTTACTTGGATTCTTTGGATAGGCCTCAAGGAGGTGCATAGTGTCAATGATGTCATCAGTAACATCCTTACATTTGGGCTCAATATCCGATCTTGGGACACTATAGGTAAGAGCGGTTTCTAGTGGATCAACGTAATGGACTTGAAAAGCTTCCTCAACAACACTTTATGCATACATTAAAATATTTTATATTATCTGGGGGTAATTTTAATGCATTATATCTTTTGATTTCAACCTTCTCACCATTTTCCTTCTCCATCTCACTTACCTTGGATTTGGATGCTTGTGCAAGCTCATCAACTCCGATGATCTTACCATTTGTTAGAGTTGTCACGGCATTTAGTTGTTGATGTCCTCTTAGAGTAGGTAGTGGTTGGACTGGAAGTTCACCCAACTTTCTTTCACGTAGCTCCTTAGCCAATTTCCCCATTTATTCTTCTAGCCTTTGAGTGGTTTGTTTTTGGTGATCTAATGAAGTCGTCAATGTTGTCATAAGTTACTGTTGTTGAGTGGCTAATTGCTTTACAAGATCTTCTAGACCATCCTTCTTGGGTTCTGGAACTGGTTGGGCTGCTTTATGGAAGTTCCTTTGTTGCCCTTGAAGGTTCAAGGTGTTTTGATTGTTACTCCATGAGAGGTTGGAGTGGTCTCGCCATCCAAGGTTGTATGTATTTGCATATGCACTGTTCGGTCCCACATAGTTTGCTTGCTCGGGATCTGTAGATGAATACAAATGGTAGGTCTCAGTAGTGTGATCAAATTGAGAACATAAAGCACATACCTAACTTTGTGCAGCTTGTGGTCGAGGAGAGATGTTTTGAGTAGACATGGCTTTTACAATCATATCTAGCCTCATATCTAGCTTCCTCTCCAAAGCAGCTATTTGGGCAGAGGGTCCACCATTCAGAGTAACCTCATATATACCTTTTCTTTTGACTCTTTGTCTACCTCTAGAGGAGAATTGTTGGGTATGCTCACTCAATGCCTCAAACAGCTCCATGGCTTCTTCACTGCTCTTTTTCATCAGCACACCTCCACAACCAAAATCAACAATACCTTTATTCATGTCATTTAGACCTTCATAAAATGATAGTACCAGCTCATCTTGAGGTAGGTTGTGGTGTGGGTATTTGAGTAGTAGCTCCTTGAAGTGTCCCCATGCCTCAAAGAACAGATCTTCATCCCTTTGTTGGAAGGATTGGATCTCCTTCCTCATTTGCCTCGTCTTTTGGGCTGGGAAGAACTTCCTTAGGAATTTGCCAGCCAACTCCTCCCAAGTGTGGATTAAAACTACAGGCAAAGAATTGTACCATAGCTTAACATTATCTTTTAAGGAAAAGGGAAATAGAATTAACCTTATTCCTTCTTCGTCTAGGCCCTGGATGTGCTGGAATTTGCAGAGATCAAAGAATTCCCGAAGGTGCAAGTGTGGATCCTCTGCCGGTGTACCCCTAAAGTGAGTCAAAGCATTGAGTATCTGTGGGGATATGTAATAGTTGCCCTCTGCTTCAGGTTGATATGCAATGCATGAAAGATGGTTGAGGTTCTGTGGGATGAAGGATTACTTCATTGGTCTTCGTGCAGGTTGTTGCTGGATTTCTAGCTGTTCCGCCATTGGTGCTTCTTCCGTGAATTCCTCTTCTTCTTCTTCAAAGTTGTTTCTAAGATTTTGTCAGATGGTCCACTCAAGCTCGGGATCAAGGGGAAAGACTGTTGGATGTCGGGATCGACGTTCGTGCATGAATCAGGTAAAACAGCTTCAGTGCAGCAGTTCAACTCAGCTACTCGGGTAACTCTCTATCCTATTTGCACTCGATCGCACAGAAAGTTGTGATCGATCGCAAGTATTACAGAACCACTGATTAGGGTTTGATGTACCTGAAACAAGAAAAGAAATTGATTAGGGTTTGATGAAAAGTAAAAATAAAGATGGTAAATAAAATAATAACGATGATTAAACGAAACGAAAGTATTCCTAAAATGAAATTTAGTGCAATCCCCGGCAACGGCGCCAAAAACTTGCTGCGCGTTTATCTACCTAAATAAATAAGTAAATAATCATATTCATTTTACTTGCAAGTGCACAAGGTCAACTTAGTAGTATAGTGTGCGAATGCAAGATCATCTCCACAGGGATTGGTAGATTTCGATTTAGAATTATATTCGTAATGTAAAAAGATAGAAATAATAAAAGAGTTGATTTTGATAAAGATAAAATAATAAAGATAAAGGCGTAGGGACGTGATATCCACCACTAGTTATGCTACCATAATATATCAGTATGCCAATACTTTAATCATGTCATGAATACTTAATGTTTGTCAACTTAAGGACATGGTATCTACTCCTTAAGCTATTGATCTCCCTAAGCAATGAGTTAGGCATGGTATCTACTCTAACTCTTTCTCTCTCAAGGGATTTAACCTGGTGTATGCTGAGTTGTTCCTTAAGAGAGCATAGGATCTATGGAAATCAACAACCACACGGGACCTAGGACATGATATCTACTCCTGGTTTCCCATGTTGATTAACCCAAGAATCCGGTGTGGATATCTTTTGTTACTAATGTCAGACCCAGGACTCGGTCATCCAAATTGATCTAACTAACAAGTCCATACCACATGCACATATTGATCAGACATATACATATGAGGAATTTAAATAAAAGCAGTTATTAATCAAGTTAAGCAACACAGCATAAATATCGCAAAGGTGCCAATACTAAATTTATTGACTAAACATAATTAGGGCTTCAACCAAGCCCTACTAAGAATTTAATTACACATAATAAAATAAAAATGAAAGAAGAAACCCGAGAGAAGAGTCGTCAATTCTCCTCCACAGTTTCCTTCTCCAAGCTAAAAGCAAAAGATAAAAGAAGAGATTAATTCTAAGTAGTGATTATTCGTGTGTGTTTTATAGGTGTATTTATAGGGCTTGAGTGGTCCTAGAAGGCACATGAGTTCCTAAACTTTCCTAAAACACAAAACTCCTTTATTTCCAAAATATGGTTATTTCCAAAATAGGGTTCTGCAGTTTATTGTTCACACCCGTACATGTGCGCTCGATCGCATTGCTGCGCTCGATCCTTCGTGTGTGCGAACGATCGCATATGTGCTCGATCGCATGCAGTAGTGCAATCGATCGCACTTTGACCAGAAGCTGCTCCAGGATTTCCAGGCTTCTTCCCTTAAGTGCCAAAACTGCTTCCTTTTTCTCCAAGACCTATAAAAACATGTGAAACACACAAAATGAAGTAAAACAGACTAAAATGTATAGACAAAGAGCTTAACACATGTAAATTAAGGAGCTTAAATATGAATATTTAAGCACTTATCACTTTGGTGATAATGAGTGAAATTTATCATTATTATCGAGGGAATTCAATGCCCTCGGTGATAATGAGTAAAATTTCTCTTATTTTCAAACGTTCAGTCATGGTTTGTTCAGTTGACTGAATAGCTATTTGAAATTCAAATTAGTTTCAGGTATTTCATTCATTCGACTATATAGTTCATTTAGTTGACTGAATGAATGAAGAAAACTTTCCATCCATCATTCAGTCGACTGAATGACTTCATTCAATTGACTGAACCTCATTCAATCGACTGAACAAGAACATTTAGTTGACTAGACTTCATTCAGTCAGTTGAATGAAACCATTTAGTCGACTATATGCCCTAAAACATAATTTTTCGTGTTTAAATGGTTTTTCTTAGTGAAAACCGTTTTTTTATCAAAACATTTTGTTCAATATAAATGAGCAATAATGAAAAGCTAAATACTTTTAAGTAGAGATTTATAAATCTTAACTAACTTAGAACATATTATAGGTTTTCGATCTTGATCTAATATCTCTAAAGTAAACAGTTTTCGTCACATATACTTGTTTGGCATTTTGTCTTTGAATTTTATTTTGTTTGCAACTTGAACACGTAGCTAAAATTGTTAGCACAAATAAAAGTTAGTGTTTTGTTATAAATAAAATCAAATAAGAGTCAACAGTGATAATATTATATAAATATATAATATAAATGTGACTAAATATATAATTTATGTGACTATATATTAAACAAAATATTATATAATGTAGTAAATATGATTAATAAAAAAGAATATAATTAAATATATATATTTAATACTTAATATTTAAAAACGATATAATTAATTATTTAGCTAATATAATATAATTAAGTGTTTTAATATTATTGTAATATATATTTTTTATAATATTATTATAATAATATTTTTTTTTATCATTATTATAATTATTATAATAATTATTTTTGTTAATTGTAGAACCCAAAAACAAAAAGGAGCAAGTTGTAAAACCCGAAAACAAAAAGGCGCCAGCTGTCCCGGTCTCTGTTTTTACAAAACAAATTTGGTAAGAAAATGAAAAAAATCCTCAAACACAGACCACTCTCTCTGTCTCGCACTCTCTTTTTCTATCTTATTCAACCGACGAGTCTTAATACTCAAACCCCAACCCAATCCTCTCTCTCTCTCAAACCGCCATAGCTCAGTCCTCTCTCTCCAAGCCATGAAGAATCCACCTTTTCCGTGAAGAACCCGCGAAATCCACTGCCCCACCGTCGCTTATCCGCCCTTGCCTTGAAGAACCGCCGTGAAGAACGCGAGAACCTTTGTTAGGTTAAAAAGTTCTACTTAGGTAAATGATTTTTGCATTTCTTTTGTCTTTCTCATGCTGTAATAGGTTTTAGAATTTCTTTTTCTTCATACCTCTGGTTGTTTCTATGTTATGATGGAATATGAACTTAATTTCAGATACAAATTATTGAGAGAGTTTCCCATAGAGATAACCTGAGGAGTTTTGTGCAAAAATCAGAGGACGTTGAGAAAAAATGCCTTGAAAAGGCTATAAATTTGTACAGTGTGCTGCGGGTGTTACCTTATAACACAAACAAGTGTTGTATTTTGAAAGGAGAGAAAAGAAGATAAACAGTTAAAAGAGGTTTGATCTATTTGTACATTCAAAATTTTTATTTAAATTGTTCAAATCAAGATATTACCACTACTTTGTAGAATTCTGAGTACAAAAATGGCATTCAAAAAGTCAAGTAAATCTAATTCCTTTTTATGCATGTCAGAATGTTGTTAGGTTATATATAAACCAGATTATTAGTCATTGGCTATAGTTCACCTGCTTATAGGTGCACAATTTTAGTGAATGTAGATAATTGAATTGAGTAGAGGTTGGTTTATTTGGAGAGCTTTGTTTAGTTTTCCTATATGCCAACTTGATCAGCCAATAAGATGAGTTGTCTTATTTAGGCACATATAAAAATTGCTGAATGAGAACTAGAATTATCAAATCTGGCTCAAACTAGAGATCATGGATAACAGAAGGGCATCTGATTAATTAAAAAAGAATAGAAACAAGGATCAAGTGCGTCAGTGTTGTTAGCTAATGTGTGATTATATGATTGCAAACATAGGACTTTGCTATACTTTTTAGGTTTGTAATAGTCCCTAGTATAAACTAAATTAGGCGGTTCTTATAATTACAGCAAATCTATTTTCCCAAAAAAAAAAAAAACCGTGTTGATGTTTTAGTGATGAAGTTTCACTTTTTTGTGCTTTATCTATTGTTAGTTAGCACAATTAAGAAACTATTATAATTTATGGTTTCTTCATTGAATTACATGCAGCTTTTCTCATACCTCTTGTACTATCTACATTGTTATATCTAATTGTGCCCTATCTGTTCTAGCTCCGGAACTCTGATTTATATATTATGTAACTCCAGCTGAATCTAGCATCAAACAAGAAAAAGTGTTGTAAGTAATGCTTCAGGTTCCACCTAAAATTTCAGTATTTATGTGTTCGATTATATATCTTAGAGTATTTTTTCCAATACATTTGGTCATGCTAGGAACTTTGGGTTGATTTTATGGTTTTGGTGTACAATTTAGGAACTCATTGTAATTGTTCCTGCTGGAGATAAGCAAACAATGTGAGAACTGCACTTAGTAAGGTACAAAAGTCATTTGGTGACATCAAAGTGCTTTGTTGAATGTATAGGGATAAGCAGCAAAGTAATTTGACATCTCATATGCTCAAAATTAAGTTCTACGCATGCCTTCTAATCTTATGATACTTTGCAATTGCTTTCTAGTGCAGTTCAGGGAAGCAATATGGTTAGAATTTGAGTGTCATAGAGCAATTTGCAACCTTGGAGCTGTTCTAGTCAGTTTTTTAACTTGTCTTACCCCTTCATATATGTGATAGCATGATTTATGTTTGTGATTTTGTTTTTCTTTCAATTCAAGTATGTATCTTTATCTTATTGCCAATTGGCAGTGTTGACACTGGTCACCTGCAGGCCGTACTTCAAATTCTTTAGCAACCTTTTATAAATGGAGTTTCATGTGTTTGCAAGCCACTTTCTTCAAATGGGTTAAATTCAAAAGGTTTTCCTGTGGATGTAGTGTGTACTCTCAAATAAAAATCCAGTTTGGATTATTGAATCTGATAGGAATCCGAAATACGTCTTTTGGGATGGATGTGGTAAAAATAAGGGCTTGAAATCAAGAGTTGAACAAGCCCTGGATGTGGCCAGGTCTTCCCAGACATTAAGACCTGTTTCCATTGTTCTTTTCTTCGCAAATGGGCTTCAAAAATTTGTTCATCGGAACCGAATTTCATTCTCTAGGATTCTGTAAACTCCTCTATCAACGTACAGTTTAACTAGGAATTGTTTTTCTTTTGATTAAAATTCTACTTATGATTCATGGTTTTCTTTCATTCTGAAAAGGTATTTCTTTTCATTGAAAACAGGTTTCGACCCCGTATTCTGATTGATGTAACCAAGATTGACATGAGCACTATTGTTTTGGGCTTCAAGATCTCAATGCCCATCATGAATGCACCAATGACAATGCAGAAAATGGCTCATCCTGATGGTAAGTGCCCCTTCTTTCATGAGCTTTTCTTCCTTTGAAGAAATTGAATGAATTCTAATATGTTTAGAGTAAGCGGAGATGCGCATTGATGTTCTCCTAAAGTGTGTATCTGCATTTGTAAATACATAAATGGACATACATACGCCTTGTAATTTTGACCTTGAATTTCCAATAAGCATATATTAGGGTACACTAGCTATGATTTGTAGAGGGGAAAAGTGAGAGGAAGGAAAGAGGAAAGAAAAGTGAATGGAGAGAACTTTTCTCTCATTTGGTAAGAAACAAAAAATGGGAGGATTAAGTCTGCAAAAATTTATGTGTGGACAATATTTCTTAACTTGAAGATTAGTCATATGTATAGTTGTTGAAAAAAGCATACATAATGAAAAAACTGAATAGAATGCATTAAAAGGCAAGATTGATAGTAAGAGTTAGCTTAGAAATTAGATAGATATTTTGGGATGGCATGATGTATATGATATAAATAGAATGGGTAGTTTTCCATCATATGTTTATGGGTTTACGAAAGGATTTCAAGGATAATTAGTAGACTGGATGTTTGTTCAGTGGATTGAATGGAAATTTAAAATTTAAATTGGTGTCAGGTATTTTATTCAGTCAACTGTATGGTTCATTCAGTCGACTGAATGAATGAAGGAAACTTCCTGTCCTTCATTCAGTCGACTGAATACTTTGAATCAGAATTTTTCTGTTTTCAAAGGTTTTTTTTTTTTTTTTTTTTTTTCAGTCAAATCTGTTTTTGTCAAAAGATTTTATTTAAAAATGAGCCATAAAGAAAAGCTTAATACTTGGAAGTGGAGATTTACATATCTTAACTACCTTAGAACCTATTCTAGGGTTTTGGTCTTCTTTCTAGTATCTCTCAAGTGTGATTTCTTCTTCCTTAGCCTTGTAATGCGTCTTGTTTTTGAGTTGGATGCTTAGATGCTGTTAAAACACTTAGGTAAAACTGTCAACACAGTTAAAATATTGTTTTGTCATAATTAAAATCAAATAAGGGTCCACATATTGTAATTCAATGCCTTTAATCTCATTAGTAAAGCCTTGGTTTTAATTCTTTTAACTGGTGACAAGGTTTGTTGCAAGGATTGAAAGCTGATGGAGATTCAAATCAACTTCCAACCATTGTTATAGTAGCGTACAGGGGGATTAATCCCTTGGTAATAACATTTTTAAATATTTATAAAAAATAATCGCATTTTTTAAAATTGTAATTTAAAAAAACTAGTATTTTGATATGATTTTTCAATTTTTTTTTAAAAAAATAGTATTATCGAGGGATCCATCCCTTAGTGATATACTCATAATATTTTATTATTTTTGGTAAAGCCAATTGAAATTTTTTTTTTTTAAATTTCACGGAGTGGATAAATTTGTCGGTACTGTCCCTCCGTGATAAGTTATCACCGAGGGAAATTTTTTGCCCTCATTGAAGAATGTATTATCGAGGAGTTTAACAATAAAGGGAGCATCACTGAGAGGAATCCCTTGATGAGTATTACTGAGAGTTAAGGGACTATCATCGAGGGAAAAGTCCCTCGGTATTAAGCTGTTTTCTTGTAGTGAATCTTTGCTAGCTAGCATTCTGCCATTTTTGAGGATGTGGTTGTCCTTAAAGTTGTTCCCATTCCCCATCTTGATAGCCTTCTGAGCATCGTGCATATGTTTGAATCTCACAAAGCCAAAAAGGTTCTTGTTCTGTTGACGCACTTTTCTCGAGATGAAATCATCCTTAACCATTCCAAGATCTCAAATTAATTCCTTAATGAACGCAAACTGGTGCGAGGGTCGATATTATCCACAAACAAAGAAATCAAACCATCTCCCCATCTTTTCCTGTTTAGAAATGTAGAGTTGCGATTTTTAGCCAGCCATTCATTATTCGAACGCCTAGATCTTGCCATTATAAAGCCAGATTGCTGCTAAAACAGTAAAGCTAGAGCAACTAGCAAAAGCAAGGATTGAGAGGATGATCAACACAGACATGGTGTTCGAGCAATTATACGGTGGATCGAATCTGCGGAGGAAGCTCAAAAGTAAGAATAGATTGTCCGGAGATCCAAAAAATTGAAGACCACAAAAATACTTTTCTTGAACAGATAATCATGCGGAATATGTGGCCATATATATGAAACAATCAAAGCTTTTTTTATTTTGGTTTGAAGAGGTGAGTACCCAACTAGGCACCCAAAACCTGGGGACAAGAAACCCAATCGACTCATCACAAATCAAACCCCAAGACTTTTCCACAAGCTTGATTCCAAATTTGAAGCGTTTCCGCAATTTCCTGCCCCTTTTTAGCAAGCCAATCAGCACAACAAGCTTAAACCACTTTAAGCATGAGTTTATTTTTTAAAATTTATCAAAAAATTAATCAAATCAAGTAACATATTAATTGATGTTAACTGTTATTTAATTAAACTAAATAAGATTTGATTCAATTTGATAAAGTTTTTGACAAATTTTCAAAAATAAATTCTAATTTAAATTGACCAAACATTGCCTATGGATATGTCTAACTTCACAATCTCAAGCTTTAACCATAAGGTCTTTACAAGCTTTAACAATTCCAGCATAGGGTTACGAAGCAAGGAAACACCCATAATTTTTGCAATTGCCAGCTTGGAGTCAGATTCCAAAATAACCTTTTGAAGCCCAGTTCCCAAGCCAAAGAAAGCCCCTGGTAGATGCCAAAGAGCTCAGCAGAGAGAATGGAAACCGAACCAATGTAGCCCTAAAAACCATTAATCCAATCACCATGCTCATTCCTTAGAATTCCACCAAAACTTACACGCTGTTGATACGTTAGGCTTTAATCCGTATTTATTTTGATGCATCCAAAAGGAGGTTGTCTCCAGTTGATAACAGTTTCCGTACGAGGTTTTAAAGTTGAAAATATTTTTGATTTAAGCATTATAGGATTATAAAACTTAATTTTACTGGTGTTTCATTGCCTCGATGTATAATATTGAAATGGCGTGGGACCACAAAAGTTGTGTTACTTGCAAAAGAAATTAATATTGAAACCTTAGTTTTATAAGATAATAAAACTATTTTACTAGCAAACGGAAAATATTGAAATTATTGGTATCGGGATCAAAAAAATTACTTTTCATAAAAAGATAGTTACGCGAAATATGTGGACATATAACAACATCGAAATTATTTCCCTTTTTAAAGAAAATATTTTTTAATAAGTGTTATAGGATCATAGAATTTACTTTCACTTTCATTCAGTTGTTTTCGTCTTAATAATACAAGATCAGTAGTTTTGTGGACCACAAAAATAGTTTTCCTTGTAAAAGCATTTAATACTAAAACTATGGTCTTAAAAGACAATAAAAATTATTTTACTAGCAAACAAAAATTGTTTCTCTTGAAAAGATGATTGCGTGAAATATGTGGCCATATTGAAAAGAATATTTTTTATTAAGTGTTATGAGACCATAAAAGTTAGTTTTACTGTCATTTAGTTATTTTTATCTTGATAATATTGAATCAGTAGCCTTATATGAGACCACAAAGTTGTTTTACTTGGAAAAAATATTCATACAGAAATTGTAGTCTTTTCCTATATGGAGAATTCAGAAATAACTACACCAAGAAGTTCATGTCTACTAAACTATTTTGAGTACAATGTTTTATTGTTGTTTTTAGGACGACAAATACTATTTTTCTTGTAAAGGGAATTATGCAGAATATGTGACATATAAAACCATGAAAACTATATAACTTGCAAAAGGTAATATTTTTCAATTGAGTGGCATAGGACCATAAAAGTCTGTTTTACTATCGTTTCATTGTTTTCATTGTAATGTTTTTGAATCAATACTAGAGCTGTGCAAACAAAAACCGATATCCAATTTGATTCGGACATCCAAACTAATCCGAGCCGAAAAATAGGATACTTAGTTTTTCGGATCAGATTCGAATTGGCATTTTAAATAAATTCAAATATTGGTTCGGATTTGGATCAAAGGCTTTATAGGAAGCGGGTATCCAAACTGAACAATACTCGTAATTCTCCTCTGAAACTCTACTATTTAAGCTTCATTTTCTCCCTTTTTCTCATTTTCAGCCGCTAATCACTTCCCTTAGCGCTCTTTCTCTCTCTGCGTAACTCCCTACATCACTAATCCTTATCTTCCTCTACTTTCTTCCTTAAGCACCAGTATTGATCTCCCCTAAACTGCAACAAACTTCCATTAATTTCGTATATCTAAACCTTTCTTAGTTTCCCTCACTTTAACTAGAAATCCTTAGAAAACTCTAGAACCTCTCGCACCTCAGCCTCCTATGAGCAGTAATCCTCGTTGGATCTCCATCCTCATCTATTTCGTCATCACCAGATAAGGAGGGAAATTTCTCTATTAATAATTCTAAAGATCTACTATATACCTGATGTTTGAGACTTATTGTTATTTTGATAACACCACAGGAATCTTAACACACCAATACGTGCAAGACCGTCTAATTAGGGTTCTTCCTCTCTTTACTTTCTCTGTTTAATACGAAAACTTTATAATGGAGAAAACTCACATAGTTTAATAGAGGAATGGGGACCTAACTCATATTTATAATAAACTCATTGGGTTGTTCATCACCATTGCCTAACCACATTTAAATCCATTAGGTGTATCTGGCCCACCTACAAGATCAAGTTGATGTCAAGCCCACAAAGTCCATATCATGAACCCAATCTAGTCCGTTTTATAAATAAAAATCCCTACAAACTAATGGAAGTCTATCACTAATATTAGAACATTTTATATATTTTAACATTCTCCCACTTTAGCAAATATTAGTTGTAATGTTTTAGATGTCTTAAAAAAACATTTTAGAAAACGACTCTCGAACTGAATTACTGATTTTAAATATGTGGTCACAATTTTTTGAAAAACAAGCTTATGAGATAACACCTAAACATGATCCAGTCCAATAAAGTCATCAAAATAGGACTATGGTAGCCATTATATCTCAATTGACATAAGATTAATACATAATCACAAATGCTAATAACTTCACCTACTTAAATCTTGATATGGGAGTGTGGCAATAAAATAGGACCAACATGTGATCTCAAAAGTGTTATTCCATTGTCGTTCCTCAATTTCTCTATTACTAGTTTCACTAAGAATCTAGAGAAATCCAAGGTTTCTCTATTACCTGCTTCACCCAGAAGCTAGAGAAAACCCTATGGGGTTCTTGATTTTTCTATTACTTACTTCACTCATAAGCTAGAGAAATCTCAGGTTCATCTATTAAATTGCTTCACTCAGAAGCTAGAGAAAACCTAGGGCTTCACCTAGAAGCTTGAGTAACCCCACGAGTTCACCAAGAAGCTAGTATGTCTTAGTTAATATGACTCTAAGTTCGCAAAATGGTGTTACGAGACTTACTAAATAATGACATAAAAGTCATTCTTAAGACAACACCAAGTCTTAAAATTTTAATGCATCATGACATGTCATATATATATATATATATATAATGTGCACAAAATACTCATAATATGATATCAATCAACGAAAACAATGATTATCGATAATATTTTATTACATCTCAAAAGATGTTCAAAGGAAAACAACATATAAACTGACATAAAAATCATACCCCCACTAATAAACTATATCAAAAGAACTAACAATACTCATGTTGTCTACATGTGTTGACAAAATCTAAAGGCCCAAGATCCTTGGTCAAAGGATCATGAAGCATAGCCACAACATCAATATGCTAAAAAAATATATATCATTATTGTACACAATTCCCAAAGAAAACTCGATATCTTGTTTCCATTTCTTATAATTTGATCCAATCAAGATTTTAATTATGACATTACCATTGCTAGTAGCAAATGAAATTGATAGGGAAAAAATCATTACAGACTCTCCTTTGGGCATAGAATATAATACACATTTAGGATTTGCTAAAAGAAACTAACAACTAAATGCGTACCAATTTTTGAAATACCTAACACTTTTGGGTTGATAAGACATTCTAGACTAATATGCATTCAAACAACAATTTCATGTTTATCAATTATTAACACACGCAATAACCCCATTTGGACAGACGATTGAATGTATTAATCTAGTCCCAAACAGTATGAAATAATCTTAAAATTTTAACGAACAAACCACTTTGGTGGCAACAATCCACTTCAACCCTTAAAATTATTTCAAACCGAGGTTTAAAATAAAACATAAGAGAGAATATGTTTTTAATGTTTATTAAATAATTATTATTAATTTGAACATCAATAATTTTAAATTAAAAATAATAATTATTATACTTTTATTTTAATCATTAACTTATTCTGATGCAGTATAAGATATATTAAATGAGAATAAATTTAATTAAAGCATTTGAGTCCATTCATATTGGATTAAAACATTACAAGGGCCTATGAGTCAATGGTTCAACTACTATTTGCCCAAAACTTTCTCTTATATTTTAAACTTATTAAATTGCTTGAAATAAAATATGTCTAATTTATGGCCTAGAGAGATAATGACTTTTTACTACTTAGTTGGTCAAAACCATGTAAACAACATTTAACTTTTAAATAGTAAAAGCTTAATAATTTCACCGGCCTAATTTGTAGACCTAATAAACAATCATATCAATTAATTAATTAAAAAACTAATGCTCAACCGCAAGCCACTTAAATGGCTTATTATCAATTAATTAATTAAAATGTTTCAGTAACTAAAGCACTAAAAGTTTCAGCAACCAAAACCATTAAATGGTTGTAATTAGAACACAGATAATTACATAAGTAAATCACATAACGAACCAAGTAAAAAAAACTTGTTCCAACTGACCTTTAGGTATGTGCATTGATCTACCTTATTCTCCTCAAAACCAATAGAATTCACCACCTCATCAAATTTTAGGTACCACTAATATCAGTATGCACTATTTCTAGAAGATCAAAACTATGAGTTAAGCTTTTTTCTTGGTTTTGGTTAGCTTTCCCCTAATATAATCAACAGAGGCCCTCCATATCCCCAAAATCAAGAGTAAGTAAAATATTATCCTTAACAAGACTTTCAATTCTCTATCTAGAATTGTGGTCTTGGTGCTTATGCCATAAAACAAAAGATTTTTTTTTATTTAATAAGAGGTCTTTTGAAGGAAATTGTTTCAACACAAAAAAATAAATATATTCATTTTTTGAAATCAAACACAATCTGCATTTCAACTCTTATAATTCAAACTAGTCAAGATTTCAATGGTTGCTTAGTTATTGTTTATAGAAAAGAAGAGTGATTCAAGACAAAAATGAACACATCAGTATAAGACTAATAACCAACATATTCCAAAACAGAGAATATAAGAGTATAATTATAAACTCTCAATAAGTACATAAAACATAGATTTTTTGAAGAATAAAATATTAAGATGTTAGTCATCTTTTTCTTCATATATTAACATATCACAACATTGAAATATATTTTACATGCTCAAAATTTAATTATTGTCGATAAGTGCACCAAATGAACAAATATGATTAGAAAATATGTTTTAGAAAATTCAAGAAAGCTATATATTTTCTATAATTTTTAATCTTCATATTTTCTATGCATTCCATGAAAGTATACCTGATTTTATTATTTGACCTAATCATAATTTAAATAATGACAATAGAAACTGTTCATGACAACCAAAGGCAACATATAAATAGGAAAGGTTGTTAAAACAACTAGATTCCCAGTGCATCATTACATACTCCCCTTTGGGCAGAGTATGCTACATGAACATGAAATCTCTTACATAAAACCAACACATTAACATATCTCAGTTTTCGAAAGGCCTAACATTTTTTGCCAAAAAAAATAATTTAGACTGGAATAAATTCCACCATATGTCTTATGTCAACCTCTGAATTAAAACACGCAATTATCCAATTTGGGCAGGTGATTGAATGCAATAAGCCAAAAAAACATTGCATAAGAAAAAAATAAAATAACACCATAAATATTAGTGAATTGACCACTTCGGCGGTAACTATCCACATCAACTGATGAAACTATTTCAAACTGAGACTGATAACATATATTAGCCAACATGTATACATACTCAAACAACATGTATGCATTTGATCCTCTCATTATGAGATAATAAACCACATGTACCTCTTAAACGATTCGAGACTTGTCAATCACACGAATTATAAACAGAAAGAAACTAAGACACGAGATACCCAGGTTCACCCTAGAATACGGCTACGTCATGCCAGAAGTTTAACTATTATCAACCTCATAAATCTCTCGTTACAATATGCGCTCAGTACATAGAGGGTATTTATAAGCAGCTTAAGATGCCCTAATTAAAGTTTTCACCCTACTACAAATCCACGGCTATTCATGGGCCAAAGTCCAAAACCGTCAAAGAAAAATTCAAACCCAAAATATGTACAAGGCCTGAAATTTTCGGGGGCGCTGCTCTCTAACCCCTACCCGCTCACCGGGGAATAGGACCCCGTGGTCGTCGGGAGTTCTATAGATATGGACCCGTGAAATATGAACCAACTTTAACACCTCTTTGGATCAAAATCAGAATATATGTTGCACAAGTAAAACAAGTATTGAACTAAAATTAATAAAATAATCATATAAATTATTCATATACAAAAGTAAACACAAATGTAGCTTTATTTTGCATTGAAACATCATAAAAGTTCACAAATCAAAGATTTAAAAGTTTTAGATCATAATCTTTAAACATCAATGGTTTTTAATTCTGGAATTGAGATACATTAATGTGTGGGGCTACTAGATTTTCTATATTTGATTGGAAATATCTGACATATGACATAAGATTTTAACCATAAATTATAATATGATTGAATTAAAATTAATAAAACTCGAACTAGTGTTCTAATTTATAGATGTAAATTGCAAATATACATGTGCAGCACAAAAAGCAGAGCATGTCTTACATGTTAAATTGAAAATTGTGGCAAAACTAGTATATAGATTCAGTAGTCAAATTTTCCAATGAATCCAAATTAAACATTTAGTTAGTTCCAATTGCAACACTCAAGCAATTCAAAGAGTTATGATAAAAGACAAAAGAAAAGTGTCATGGAATCATTTTTTAACTTAGCTTTGGTAACCGTGTCCTACACAAGTCCACAAACTACCCTTAGCACTGTAATAAAATCACTTAGTTTCCAACTTAGGCAGAACGTGGACCACCAAGCAAACAATTATAATGGGCCTGCCATTTTTATTTATTTTAATTGTCCTGTACTGAAGTAAGCCCAACATGAAAACCCAACTTGCCAGGAACCCATTTCATCCCGAAAGATGCCTCGTGAAGCTAGGACACTTCCATCCGTGTTTAATTTTAAAACATTATATGATCCTTTTTTTTTATGTCGTTGGGGTCAATGACTCACTGAATGTGAAAAGCTTTCTCATGAACATTCTTTGATTCAGCATGGGGAGCGAAATTTGTAAGCATAATTTTCATGCAAAATTGCAGACATCAAGAGATTTTCAAAAATGAGCAGGAACTTGCATGGTTTTAATCCTTGATTGAAGAAGAACAATGACCTATAAATTTAATGCTAAACGATGATAGTAAGGGACAAATCTAGTAGCTTAAGGTTGCGGCTCTAATGTGTATTTATCACATGAAATAACATAATTTCACTAGAAAATACAATATTTCTGAATTATGTATGATAGATAACTACTCTCATACCTAATGTTAATAATTTTAAGGATCTATTACATGCATTGTATTACTAATTTGATCTATTTAATATCACATACCTGATGTTTGTGACATATTGTTATTCTGGTAATACTATAGGGATCTCAATACACCAATACATGAAAGACTGTCCAGTTAAGGTTCTTCCTCTCTTTGCTCTCTCTGTTTAATACGATAGCTTTATAATGAGGAAAACTCACTTATGTTAAGAGAGAGAGGAGGAGACCTAGCTCATATTTATAATAAACTCAATGGGCCGCCCATCATAGCCAACTAGGTTTGTCAAGCCCACACCACTACCCAACCATATCTAAATCTATTAGGTGTATATGACCTACCAACGAGATCAAGTGGATATCAGGCTCACAAAATCCATCTCAGGAACCAAATCCAATCTGTTTTATAAATACAAAGCCATGCAAACTAATGAAAGTTCATCACTAATATTAGAACTAACATTCTCTCTCATCGAATCCCTGTTGGTGGCGAGAATGTCGCAAAACCGTTGCGACGACATTGGCCTACGAAATTGCCTAAGGTTTTTTTTTTCTTTTCTAATTTTTTCATTTTTCGAATACACTCATCTATAAATACTAATGGTTTTCTCCCATTTTGAAGGGTTGGCCTGGAGAGAGAGAAAAAAAAAAAAAAAAAAAAACCGAGGGACTGAAACGGGATGGTGAGAGAGGAAAAAGGTAGAAAAAAGAGGTTCTGAAGAATTTTGAAGAAATACTAGAGTTTAGGTTCTAAACTATTGTAAAATTAGTGAGTTTTGAGAGAATTGTAAATTAGTGAGTTTTAAAAGGAATTTGGAGAAAAATTTATAGATTTTAGGATTCGAAATTTTTTTTTGTGTGTGGAAAATATAGGTATTTAGGTAAGCTACACCATATATTTGCCAGAGAGCATTGGACCGAATTAAGGACCACTCTGTATTTTGTGCGATCAAAGCCTAGATTTAGCACCAACAAGCAACTATGAGGAGATTCTTACCCAAATATTTTTAACGAAATGAACGAACTCTTACCACTTAACCAAATACTTGTGGCCAAGATTTAGATTTTTTGTACAATAGTTTAGATTCTAAACTATTGTAAAATTAGTGAATTTTGAGAGCATTGTAAATTAGTGTGTTTTAAAAGGAATTTGGAGAAAAATTTATAGATTTTAGGATTTAGATTTTTTTTTTTTTGTGGAAAATATAAGTACACAGGTAGGCTACACCATATACTTGCCAGAGAGCATTGGGCCGAATTAAGGACCACTCTGTATTTTGTGCGATCAAAGCCTAGATTTAGCACCAACAAGCAATTATGAGGAGATTCTTACCCAAACATTTTTAACGAAATGAACGAACTCTTACCACTTAACCAAGCACTTGTGGCCAAGATTTGAATTTTTTGTATAATCATCTTTCTCTCTAGCCTTCATTTTGTTCTTTGTATGTAGTAATAAAACAGTTCGGATTGAATAATCCAATCGAATCGTCGGATAACCAAATGGTCATTTATCAGTTTTTTTTTTCATTTTAATTAGCTAATGTATTAAATTTGTGGGCTTATTTGTGGATAATGTGAATATACCATGGATTTTAATTGTCAACAAATTAAGATTGTATTTTTATAATATCAATTCAATAAAAAATTATTAGCCGGTAAATATATATTTTATACTTGAGAGGGGCGAAGAGTTTGAATGTGAATGTACCATGGATTTATATTGTCAACATATTATGATTTTATTTTTATAATATCAATTCAATTAAAAAATTATTATCCAGTAAATATATATTTTATAATTGAGAGGGGCGAAGGGTTTGAATCCTCGTCATTATTAGAGATGTACAGTAACTAATTAGACTATATTCAAGCCAATGGTGAAAACAAATCTATATAAACCACTGTAAAAATAATAAATAAATAATTTATTTTATCATGATAAAACTAAAATACTTGATATGACATTCATTAAATAAATAAGAAATTCAAAGTAAATATAATTATTAAAGCTCAAACAAATAATTCTAGTCAATAAATTGAACAAACATAAATCCTCAACTAAAAAAATTCTTGTAGAATCACATAATTCAATAAAGGCAAACAATATAATTTATTATTGTTTATCACCACTCTTACTCAAATGAGTTAATTCTTCCATGCATATTCAAAGTATTGAAATATATAAGATTTATTTTTTTTGAAATTTAATTATGTTTTTTAAAGTAATAATGATTTTTCACAAAAAATATTTAAGGTATATACTCTCTTACTCATATCTCTTTTAGCACAGATTCCTCAACATTTTGATCATGCGCAACTTGCATAGAAAACAAACGTTTTGAAGGTAGGGTGATTTCAGCATCTGAATTCAGATCTTCTTTGTTAGATAGATGAGGTGATGAAGAATAAGAGTGCAAGATCCATCAAGTATTTTGTTTTTAAGATAATTGGGATATTAAAAAATTATATTAATATTTTTCTAACTTTACTATGAAACCCAATAGATGAGGACATTCACGCGAATGGTCAAAATTTTAAACTTTTTCAATTGTAAACTTTGTACTCCCTTTTTTTGTTGTAGATATTTAGTCTTATCTTAAAAATATATGTTTGCCCTATCATCCTCTTCAATATGTTTTGCACAATATCAGGTCCACTATCCTATATGATTTTTCTTAAAATAATTTAGGATTATATACAAACAATTCATTTGGTACCATCAATTAAAAAATGGTTCTTATATGAAATGTATTACCTTGTCATTTGTTTCAATAGGATGTCTTACTGAACATTGGATGATTGTTTCTGCTTCTTATTAAAAAGGACAAATGTAGCGCCACAAAAATGATCGTATGCTTCAATAGTTAACATATATCTATTTAAATGATGTCTTATAAGTTGACAAAATAGTTTAGAGTAAGAAGAAAGTAATATTTATTTCAGCAAATACTTCATTGAACTTACAAAATTTTATTACCTAGGAACTGGATCTTTGGCACCTAGGCCACATACACACCATTATTTTCCATTATCCTCTTTAAGTTTTTTATGACAATATTGGAAAGACATTTAATGCCATCCATGTGTGGTATCAATTTTCATTATTGTCGCTCCACAAGTATAATTGTTCTGCTATAATAATGAGCATGAGAAACAATCAATATGAATGAGTAATTATTAAAGAAAATTAATATGCATGAAGAAATATTGTGTTTAAGTTATTATCTATATGATCATAATATATGCAACTTATTGTAATTACATACCTCGCATGTAGGATTATACATAGCGTTTAAGATACCAAATAATGTTGTTCTATTATTGAACATCAATTTTTCAATAGGAACTATCACTCTTTGTGGCGTTACATAATCTTCTATTTGTGAATCAGTCGTGAATACACTGCAAAATTAAAAGAAAATAATAGACATGAAGCACAATATTTTTTTTTATATTATTAGTCTTTTGAAAATAACTATAATTTTATAATATCATTAATAATATAGAGATATGAAAATGAACATGAAAAAATTATCATTGTATGTAGATACACATGTAGAAACAATTTTAATCCGTACCTATTCATCAAAGTTTACACCTCTGGTATATTTAGGTTCACATAAATCTTGGTGCAAGATGTCGTTTGCAAATTGTACACACCCAAAATAAAACATAAATATCACAGATGATACTTTAATTTAAATTTTATTATGTTATCATAGAAACTAAAGTCAAATCCAAAGTAATTCAAGAATTAACATACCCATATATATTTTTATGGTAGTTGATGTGACAACCAAACTTAGTGGAGCTTATGTGTTCAGAATGTCTTCATTGATTTGAAATGCAGCGTCATTCCACATGGTGATCTCAACCGAATTGCCACTGAAAAAGTTTAGTATAATATTATTAGTATTAAGCAATTAAAATGTGGCTTTTAGAATTGTTAAATTTATTGAAGTCTTTTATATTTGAGTTTCAAGGTGTTTACTAACCTTTCATCCTCGATTTCAACCACCCTTTTTTCATCAATTGGTCCTTCACACTCTAGTCTTGGATGGGAGAATATCTCCAAACTCTTCCAAAAACGTCTTTAAAATAAATATAAAAATTAATAAATTTAATTAGCAGTCCTAAGAAGCTCATCATAAGATTAATAAAAGAATTGATAATGTACCTGTCAAATACCTATCATTTTGAAAACACGTAAAAAAGTCTACTAAAGTAAAAAAAAAAACTCAAATTTATGTCTTCCAATAATCTCATTTGTCTCATCAATCGGGGTAACTGTAGTCGTCATTGTAAAATAAATAATGTACTCATGGTGAACAAGAATGTAGTTACCTAAAGATTTTTTTATTTTGAAATTTGTATAAAAAACAACCCTACTTCTTTGAGAATTTGTCTATACTTAGTAACTTGACTTTTGAAAACTTTAGCATATACATAAATAAATATTATATAATATAATAACTTACTTGTTCATCCAAGAGAACCATATCTAAAGATATAAATTCATTGTTTTGAAAAAATTTCACAGCACCCCACATTCGAGTTAAACGAACTTTGATTTTGTAACGATCATGCATATCAGATATTTGACTCAAAAGTTTATATCCTTGAATCATATTTGACCAATATTATCTTGTTACAAAATAATACAATTCTGGTTGATAAACATCAAATTCAAAATATTTTTTAAACTAACAGCATAGTAATCAGAAAACATGATATGATGGTAATGCTATAAGAATGAGTAACATAAAAATTATTGAATATAATAATTGATGAATAGTAACACCTATAAATGCTAAAGAATATGTATCATCATGGAAATATTAATTAAAATTTTGTTGTCACATTTTCCCAAACATAAAATGGATACCATTTTGTTGAACACTTCACTATAAACAATGTTTTTTGTATAACCACTTGTCTCTTCATCATTGTTATCGACTAAAATTTTCGGTTTAGAAGTCACTCGCAAAATAGCTACATATAATTGACCATGACTAAATATTGGGTTTGGCACATAAACACCAACATGCTTGAAAGTTTAGCCTTAACTTTTGTTTATTGTCGTTGCGAAGAAAACTTTTATTGGAAATTGTCTCCGAGTCATAAAAAATTACCATTTTTATTCACTCAGAGACATTTCAATCTGATGAATGAAAACTCTAGTTCTGATGTTTTTTCCTGTTATAACTTCTACTTCTATGATTGAAGTTCCCAATCTTACAATGATCAATCTTGTTCCATTGCAATTCCCATAACTTTGATTTATGTTGTGAAGAAGAATTATTGGAACTCCAACTTTGAGTTCAATTTCATGATTAGAAATCCTAGAAAATTTTAATGTATTCAAGAACTCTATAGGGTACAGAATCGATTGCTAATGAATAGCATCTGATACAGGGGATATTCTGCCAGCACTAAGATACTTGTTCATATCTCTATGAAGCATTGAAATAATTCTATCATTTACTTTGTCAACACTTTCATTCGTCAATGTCAAAATTGCATTATCTCTTAAGTAATTGGCTTCGTTGAAGTTGCTGAGTAAATCTTGATATGTACTCGAGACTATTTGACTAATTAGGTTTTGATAAGATTTGATAAGTAGATCTTCAGATAAGTTGATCAATTTACATTCTTCATCACCTACCACTATAATAGAAGGCAATTCACCTTCTCCGAGATCTAATATCCATAGGCTGAACTCTGATATTGCTTCTATAGTTGCTTGTTCCACGTCATGATTTTTAAGTCTCATGTTTGTTTTCAACAATTAAATTTGACAATGATCACAAATTCTTGATTCACTTATTGGAGCTCTAATTATATCTTCTTTACCTCCTAGTGGGAAAACTGGTAGTATTTGTTTGAAATCACCTCCAAGCACAACAATTTTTCCTCCAAAAACTTTATGCTAAGAATTTGGATCACTAAATCTCATAATATCTCTGAATGTCCGATCAACTACTTCTAACGCATGATGATGTGCCATTGGTGCTTCATCCCATATGATGAGACTCGATTTACAAATCAATTCTACCAACGATGTCTCTTTCTTGATTTCACAACATGATTTTTCATCTAAATTTATAGGAATTTTAAATCTAGAGTGAGTCGTTTTTCCACATGTAACAAAAGGGAGTGAGTCGTTTTTCCATCTGTAACAAAAGAGACACTACTCCCGATGAAGCAACAACTAATATTATTTTACATTATGAGCATAACCTAGTAATTATTGTATTCCATAAATATGTTTTACCTGTATCACCACTTCTATAGACAAAATATAAATCACCATATCCATTATCAACAACTTCTAAAACAACATTGTAAACATCTTTTTGTTGATCGTTTAACCCAATAAATAATTAAGCATACTCTTCGGATAACATTTCTCTGTTATAAATCAATTCATCCCTCAACAATGAATTAAATTCTTCTTGTATTGCAATCAAGTCTTGGAAAGGGAGAGACTTGATCTCCTGCAAAGATATGCCTTTCTTATTCATTATCTTTTTGATTTCATAGAAAGTGTAATTTTGTTTTTGTTCATCAGTCAAACATAAAGTAAAATAATCGAAAATTCATCTTTGTCGATGCTCTATATCTTTTGAAAGTATCTCCCAATTTTTATTCCATAAATCAATAAGATCAACCCTATGTATTACGTGAGTCAACTCATCATTGTCATCGAAGACAACATTTTGTTCTTCAGGCAAATGGAATATTAACCTTTCAACGAATGGATCATGAACTTGTACATCCAATTGAAATATTCTCCAGAAAGATTATGATGCTAATACATAACGACAATCCAAATAGTTTTTAACCTCATCAACCTCGGTGATTGTTTTTGTACCATTTTCATTATTGGTCAATACATTTTCTGCGATTACAAATCTTGTTTTGTCTGGGCCTTTATGAACATATTTGAACAAATATTTAATGGATCTTGATTAGTTACACCATTCAACATTTATATGGGCATCATATTTCACTACTAAATCAACATTATGAGGAACAACCCATTTATTATCCACTTTAATACCATTTTTCATTACATTCCTACCATCATCTCTTCTTTTGTACGCATTAAATCCATCTTCATCGACATTGGTTTCAGCATGAAACATTTTAGGATAGTTTTTCGAACATTTGTTGTCAACCATGCATGGAGATTTCAAGTTGGCACTTCAGCATGGTCCATGTATCATGTATTGTACAACAGCATTGTAAGCTATAGGATCACTATTCTCATGAGGAAGTTTTGCATATATGATATTATTGATATCAGATGGTTCTAAATTCTTATCTTCTGGATGAAGGAAGAGTAATATATGAGCATGAGGCAGACCTCTTTTTTGGAATTCAATCATGTATATAGCTGAAAGGTATAGAATAATAAACTTAGTGTAACTATTAAACATGTTATTAAATATTAAAAAATTAATTAGAATAATATTTCTAATACCTGAAACAACTCATCCAAAATGTTTTTCTGTTCGTAAATCCTTCATCAACTGGTCTAATTTTATTTTGAAAACTCTAGCAACGATATCTGGCCTCTCTTCTACTTGCTGGCATGGTATCATATCCAAGAACTTTTGAATCTCTTTCCACTTTGGATTGCAAGTAAAAGTGAGAAATATATTTGGTGGACCTACCCATCTACAAATAGCCATTGCATCTTGATAATTTTGTATCATATATCTTAGACCCAGTAAAAGATGATGACAAAATAAATCTTTTTCCAACAGAAGTAAGTGTTGTGTCTTCTCTTACAACTGCATCCATAAGACCTCCATATAATTCTCTTCGTAAAATTTTCTGATTTTGCTCACCCTCTGCAACCTATATACTTCAATACATGTGAATGCGTCAACAACATATTGTTGGAATAGATGACCACCTCGAAGTAAAGTTTCGCCTTCATTTACCCTTTTGTTGCATCCTGTAAGCATAAAATTCTTGCATAGTAACCCTGTTCCTTTTTCTTGAACTATCAATTTCAAAACCTCTAAATGGTATCTTTAGTCGAAACATAAGGGAACAATATGGGGTACTGCATTGCCATGAAACTAGGATGTAACTCATTGATTCTTCGCAAGCCAACACCTTTCTCCTCGATAATAACTTATGATGTTAAAGGTAAATTGTATTGTCTTCCATCAATTGTTTGGGTCCCAATTAATCTAATTCGAACTAGACTATAATTTGAATCTTTAAAACTATCTCTTGCCATTCTAAAAGTTTTAGCAAGCTAATTATTCTCATCAAGCATCTTAAGCAATCCATCCAAAATTTCAGGATCTAAACCTTGACCACTATCACCAGATCTCATCATCTATAAATGATTTGATATCTCATTTTGCATGTCATATATGTATAAATAGGAAAATTTTGGTCTTTGTCCATTGCTTGGTAATAATGACCCAATTTTACGATGATTTTGACCATGTAGGCCAAACGCATATGGCCCAACACCACCTCCATTTATGGTCTTATCAATAACTCCACCCATCGAAGTAAAAGCAAACATTGAATTGCACTCCCTTTTATTTTATCTAAATTTTCTTGACTGTTGACCCCTTATATAGTCCAACAACCTCTTTAGAAACTCGGGAGTATCTCCTAGTGGAGTAAATTTTATCTTTCCTTGTAAACAACATAACGAAAATTTTGGATTCAATGAGTTTATGGACTTGTTTTCTCTTTCTTCGTACCACATTATTGCTCCACAAGTACTACAAAAGTCTTTGAGGGGTTCGAAATTCCAAGCCTAACCTACAACAAACTAAAATGAGTACTTAATTTTTATTCTATATGAATTTCTATGATATTAAATAATATAAAACATACTTGTAGGTGTAGCTTGCGATGCCATTTCATAATTATGCTGATTATGCCTATTTGCTTCTATTTGATAATGACTATCTATTGGATAATGACTATCTGTTTCATGTATTCCAATATACAGAATGAGGCATTGTAATAAACATATTAATACATGAAGAATATAGTCTTGATGTGATGATATAGATACCTTTCGATGAGTCTAATAAATAATCTCTACGGTAATGGACATCCATATTTGATGAAGAGCTCACACCGTAATCATTGTTATTGTTGCTAGTATTACGTCTATCCAATAATGAACTTTCACCTGTGAGCATCATCGTTGAGGGACGTCAGGAGTTAAATTTTGATAGGTTTCTTGGGTTGATGCAACATTACTCGTAGTAGTTAACGTAGTGGTCGTACCATCATCATTAATAATGGTTTATGAATTTCCATTTCTGATTAGGGTTGCATGAAATGACATTGTAGTTTATGATGGATACTAGATTTGGATAGGAATTGAATGAGACATTTGAGGCAAAAATATTGGATGTATAATTGAAGGTTGTTGAGAATGGAAGAAATAAGCCCCATTAAGATTTTGATAATGTCTCAAAGGTTCCACCTAATCCGATCAATACCTTGCAACACTATGTTGGGTAAGTGTCATATTAGTGGACTCATAGGCATTGGCATTAGGAATTTGGAAAACATTTCCAATGTTGTCATAGGTAAGAACATAGAAGAAGTAATTATATCATGACTACCTCTTAATGGTTGAAAGGACATAGATTGGTTAGAGGCAGTGTAACTTTTAACCAATGGATTAGGGGTTAAAAGTTCAACTTGATTATTATTGTCAAATATTTGTGCTCGAACACGACTCCTATTTGTACGTAGATCTAAAATATTTCTTCTCCTTGCCCTAGCTTGTCTTGAAGACTCTATACAATCCATTGTTACCCCCACAACAACTATAATCTAAAATAAATACAAAGACGAAAAGTTCCACATTAAAATGGTGAAGTAATCTATCTATTATTGCATAATAAAAAATAGTCGTAAGGATAATAATTATATTGATCACAAGTCATGGTCCAGTGTTATCGTCATTGTAATTGATGTGTGCAAATGAATCTGTTATGTGCTACTTGAATGATACTTTTATTTTATTTTTCAATTTTAAGGTATCTTTTAAATTATTTTTATATTTTAAATAAGAGTATGTCAAGCCCCCACCATCTACATTGCTTTTGAAAAGAAAAAATATCTTGTTTCTTATGCTTGTTCATTTGTCTGGTAACACCCTAATTGTGATTGATGTTTAAATATTATCCAAAATGATAATATTATTTAAATTTAAATGATAACAATGAATCTAGTGTGTATTATTTGAATGCCATTTTTTATTTTATTTTTAAATTTAAGGTATCTTTTGAATTGTTTTTATATTTTAAATAATTTTTTCATTGTATAGTAAGTAGTATGATGATTACGTTATTAAGTAATTTTTCTTATATTTATATTTATTTTTGTTATAATACTATGTTTGATGTTTCTCGTGTTTTTTTCTTCTTATTTTAGTTGTACAAATTTAATAGAATGTAAATTAGTTTTTTTGGATGATTTATTTATCAAGGTACCTTTAGGAATGAGTTTTTATTTTTATTTTTATTATTATTCAATATCTTGATAAGAGTATGTCAAGCCCCCGCCATCTACATGGCTTTTGAAAAGAAAAAAATATCTTGTTTCTTATGCGTGTTCATTTGTCTGGTAACACACTAATTGTGATTGATGTTTAAATATTTTCCAAAATGATAATATTAATTAAATTTAAATGATAACAATGCATCTAGTGTGTATTATTTGAAGGACATTTTTTTTTAATTTTAAGGTGTCTTTTAAATTATTTTTATATTTTAAATAAATTTTTCATTGTGTAATTATTGGGTAAGTAGTATGGTGCTCATGTTTGTTTGGTTTTTTTTTTTTTTTTTTTTGCTATGTTCTTAAATAGTTTTTCTTATGTTTATATTTATTTTTGTTATAAAACTTTGTTTGATGTTTCTCGTGCTTTTTATTTCTTATTTCGGTTGTACAAATTTAATATGATGTAAATTAGTTTTTTTGGATGATTTAGATAAAAAAAACCATGTATTATATTATTGCAATGTAAATAAAAACTAATCACATTAAAAAATAACGTAAAGTAACATGTGAAATTAACCAAGTAATAATGATAAATGTTCATAACATAAAAATTGAACAAATGTCGAAACATAAGACTATATTCTCTCTAAAAAAAAAAACATAATAAATTCAAATAGCATCAACAAACATTTCTAATTCTAGGTATATTAATTTTCCAACATTGTAGTTTTTACAGTATCATCTCTGATAATCTTGATCAATCCTTTCATCATTTAAAATTTTTATTGCAATCACTTGTGCGCCTTTAATAATTTGTTATGATCTTTTTTTTTTAACTTTTTGTCTTTTAAATACAAAGTTTGATAATCACATTGCAACTTTTTGTTCTCTAGCAAAACACCCTCATAAGTTGAATCCACTTCGTTGTATAACTATTCTTAATATTCTATATCTTCAAAATTGACATCTAAAATCATGATATTGTAAATATCTTTCAAACATTGTATTAGTTGTTGGGCAACTTCTTGTTCGACTCAACTTTGTCCTTACTTAATTTTCCCCAAGATTTTAAGTATTCTTGGGTTTGATAACTCTTATTCAGTACGACCTCCACAAATGCCTGGACAACTCCATTTTCAACTTGTTCAAATCCACAATTTGGCTCATCTAGACTCAACTTTTGTGTTATGTGAGTTAAAAGTGTCTTATAACAGATACTGACAACCATCATATCTGTAATAACTATAATTAAAAATGTTATTAGCAAATTTAAATTAAATAATTTTTTAATAAAATGTTATTTAGACATCCTCTGCATTGGTGATTGAAATATTTAAAAATAAATCTTAAATATTATATTATTAGTAGTAATACTTTGCTTCAAAAATTTTATGCTATTGAACTCATTTTTTATGTATAACTAATTATGATACTACTTAAATTTACTATATTTTTTTTGACATTATATATAATTTAGTGGTTGATAACACACAAAATTAAGTAATGTAAATAATTAAATATTGATAGAAATTTAGATTAAATTAAAATAGCTCGAAGAAAGGTGAATAATTGAATGGTGACTAAGGAAGAAAGTTGGGGACCTGAAAGTCTAGAATTGATCCAACCTAGTTCAGTTGTCAAAAAAATGAAAGAAAACGAGATGAATAATCAGAATACCCTACCTTTTTTTTTTTTTTTTCATACAAAGCTTTCTTGATAGCCTTTTCCATACAATTGCAAAATAATAAAAAAGTTAACACCATAAAAATTCATATAGGATAAAAAAAAGTTTCTTTCTGTAACGACCCATCCCGGGTTGGCCACCTCCGAAATGGTGTCATCATATTTTGAGAATCCCAACACGACACATATATGCAACCATAAAAATAATACTAACAAATATATATATATATATATATATATTTTAATCAAACCTCATCAAGGGCGGTATATAAACCTGATATTAACTTACAAATAATTTACAACGCAAGATGCATGAATATTTACAAATATTTATTTCCTTTTCTCACTAGTCTGAGGATATTGACACATACATGGCTTACAGAAATTGAATCCATCTGAATTTTGACCCACCAACTACTTGTCCTGTCTGCCACTTGAAATCATTGTACAATGAGGCGTGAGCTTCACAAGCTCAGTGAACTAAATTTACTAGAAGTATTCTAAATTCCATAAATAGTTATTTAACATTTAATTATTTATTTTTCATATAACTTAATGACAGCTTTCTACTATCGTTACACATGACATAAGATTCATTTTCTATTAATCTCTTCTTCTCAATCATTGGTCAACTTTAAAGACCATCAATTATCTCATAATTACATCGTAATGAGGTTCACATCATAAAGTCCATCATTTAGATGGTTCTTATCATTCTCTGCTTCTTTCTTACCATAATTGTCTCTCTCTGTAAGACCAAATATTCTATAAATAATTTCATGATAGCATACCACTCATCAGCATTTCAATAATGCAGCAATAATTAAAACAAATGCAAATGCATGAATTACGATGGGAACGTCTTTCCACCAGTTGACAGATTGTTATTATCTTAGATCGGCTGCCCTCCCGGTTCTTTTATTTTTATTTAGACCGGCTGCTTTCCCGGTTCTTTCATTCTCCTAAGACCAGCTGCGTTCCCAGTCCTTTTATTTTCATTAGATCGGCTACCTTCCCGGTTCTTTTATTTTCATTAGACCGACAGCCTTCCCGGTTCTTTTATTTTCATTAGATCGTCTGCCTTCCCGGTTCTTTTCTTTTCATTTAATGCATATGCATATGAACAATGATATGGAATATGCATATAAACAGTAATAAAACAACATATAAATTCAAAGTACTTAAATCGTATATCCTGATTATTCTCAAATTTATATAACAAAAATTCTACTAATTTCCTCTCATCCCAAATCATATCAAATCATCCATCCAAGTTTGTCAAGATCCACTAAAATTCATCTCATCATAATTCGTATTAAAACATCAATATATCTCATCAATAATTTATTTATGACTTTTATTCTCAAATAAACTTATGATTTCAAAAATATCATTTCTCACCGAAAAATATTTCTACATGTCCAAATTTCCTATCATACCTATAAATCAAGTTTTCATCTATCACCCAAGCATACATCAATAATTTATTTTAATATTATCACTGGATATTTCATTTTTATTTAGACTATTTAAAGTAAATCCAACTCACCGCGTAGCACTTTAAGCTACTCATGGATCACTTCCTTGCCTTTTCTGTTTTTCTCCAAAATTTTCTCTGATTGTTGACCACCCACACCTGACATAATATTTGTATCCGATTTCCAATTATTTCTTCATTTCTTCATAAACCACACATTTTGAAACTTCCCACTTTAACTTCTTGAAACTTTCATAAATGCTAAAATTTTAAAATAAACATTACCTTATGCTATTTTGATATCTTCTCGAAATTCTCTATAAAATATTCCCGAAAATCCCTTCAAAATTTTGATCTTCCATGTTTTCTTTGAACTCCCAAGTGTTTAAATAAACAAGAAATCAAAGGAAAGTGCAAACGAAATTTGATACAAAACACTTGCGTTTTCAGCTTATGTCTATATATAGGCAAAATTTGCAACTCTGCAGCTCAACAGCTGCATTCTCACCATATTATAAAGCCTCTACGTTTCAGAAACGCGGAGGACATAATTATGTTAAAAAATATAATCATGCCTACAGTTTTGGCTCTTTCTCTTTTATTTTTTCTTTTTTCCTACTTTTACTTTTACCTTTTAACCTTTTTCTTTTATTTTTTATTTTTGTTTTTTCTTCTTTTCACTTTTTTTTGCCTTTCTGACTTTTCTCTCTTCTGGGATGCTTACGTCCCAGATTTTTTTTTACTATTCACCTTTTTTTTTCTAAAAAATTATTTTGTTCAATACTAATCATTCACGTAAATATATTATTTAAATTTCATGACATATTTATTAAATTACTTATTTATCTTTATTTTACAAATACAGGTATTACAATTCTACCCACCTTACAAAAATTTCGTCCCCGAAATTTCCTTACTAAAATCAAGTAAAGAGTTGGGGATAATCCTTCCTCATTATTTTTTCATGTTCCCACGTGACTTCTTCGACATCTTTATTGCGCCATAATACTTGAATCAAATGAATGACTTTATTTCGCAAGACTTGTTCCTTTTTGTCTACGATTCTGACTGGTGTTAGCACAAAAGTCAAATCTTTCTGAATTTCTATCGCCTAATTCGTGATATTATGAGACTCATCATGCAAGTACTTTCTCAGTAGAGAAATATGAAAAACATTGTGTAATTACTTTAATTCCGGTGGCAAATTCAAATGATAGGCTATGAGCCCAATTATCTCAATCACCTCATAGGGTCCCATAAATCTTGAGCTCAACTTTCCTTTCTTTTTAAACCTTGACACTCCTTTCCACGGAGATATCTTCAAAAATACCCAATCACCCACTTGGAACTCGAGAGGTCGTATTCTTTTATTAGTATATCCTTTCTGTCTATTCTGAGCTGCTCTGAGGTTCTCCCTAACCAGTTTGATCCTCTCAGTAGTCAAATCTATCATTTATAGGCCATATATTTTTCTCTCTCCAACTTCTTCCCAGCACACTGGAGTTCTACACCTTCTACCATACAAAGCCTCAAAAAGTATCATCCCTATACTAGTTTAATACTGATTATTGTATGCAAACTCGATCAAAGGCAAAGAAGCATCCTAGCTTACTGAGAAACTTAATACACTTGCCCTCAGCATATCTTCTAGTATTATGATAATCCTCTCTGTCTGCCCATCTGTTTGCAGATGAAAAGCGGTACTAAACTGTAATTGCGTACCCATCGCTTCTTGGAAACCCCTCCAAAATCTAGAAGTAAATCTAGAATCTCTATCTGATATGATACTCAAGGGTACTCCATGCAATCTTACTATCTCTGCCACATACAACTCAACCAACTTCTCTGGACTCCAAGTCGTTTTGATAGGAAGAAAATGTGAAGACTTAGAAAGTCTATCCACTATAACCCATACGGTGTCATGCCCTCTCTGGGTACGGGAAAAACCAGAGACAAAATCAATACTCACATTTTCCCATGGCCACTTAGGTACTAGAAGAGGTTGTAATTAACCTGTTGGATGTCTATTCTCAGACTTTACCTGTTGACAAGTCAAACATCTAGCAATGTATTCTGCTACATCCCTCTTCATCCCCGACCACCAATAATTCTATTTCAATCCCCTGTACATCTTATTGTTTCTCGGGTGCATGGAGTTTACAGAATCATGAGTCTCCCTTAATATCTCATTTCTAATCTCCACATCATTGGGAACACAAACTCTGTGCCCCAATACTACCATACCATCTTCTCTAATTCTAAACTCGGTCGACTTCCCACTCAACACTTCTTGCCTGATTTTCTCTATCCCGTCATCTTTACCCTGCAGCTGTAATAAACGATCAATAATAGGAGATTGTATCACCATATTTGCCATTAATACTCCTTGATCATTGACACTCAATTGCATTCTCATTCTTCTTAATTCCTTCATTAGGCTAGTATTATGACTCCCAATGACAACTAATCTCCCTGTAGTCTTTCTACTCAATGCATCAGCTACTACACTAGCCTTTCCTGGATGATAGTGAATTGTACAGTTATAATCACAAATCAATTCCATCGACCTCCTCTGCCTCAAATTCAACTCCTTCTGGGTTGGTAAATGCGTCAAAATTTTATGATCAGTAAAAATTTCATACTTTGCTACATATAGATGGTGTCTCCAAATCTTCAAAGCAAAAACTATAGCAGTCAATTCTAAATCATAGGTTCGGTAATTCCTCTCATGGTTTTTCAGTTGCCTAGATGCATAAGCTATAACTCTCCCATGTTGCATCAACACACATCCCAACCCCTGATGTGATGCATCACTATAAACCACAAATCCTTCATCACCAGAAGAAAGCACTAATATTGGGGCAGTAGTCAGTTTTTCTTTCAACAGCTAGAAACTTCTCTCGCATTCCTCTGACCACCTAAACTTCACATCCTTCCTGGTCAATTTAGTCAAAGGTCCAGCAATCATAGAAAAATTTTGGATAAATTTCCTATAATAACCAGCTAACCCCAAAAAGCTTCTAATTTCGGTTACACTCGTGCGTCTTTCCCAATTCAACACTACTTTTACTTTTTGTGAGTCAACTGCTATCCCCTCTCCCGACACAACATGCCCCAAAAAAGATATCTCGCTCAACCAAAACTCACATTTAGAGAACTTCGCATATAATTTTTCTCTCCTCAAAATCTCCAACACTATCTCCAAATGTTGCATATGCTCCTCTTTATTCTTAGAATATACCAAAATATTATCAATAAACACAATTATAAATCTGTCCAAAAAGGGTTTAAACAGCCGATTCATAAGGTCTATAAATGCTGCAGGAGCATTAATTAATCCAAAAGGCATCACTAAGAACTCATAATGGCCATATAGTGTCCTAAAAGCAGTTTTAGACACATCCCTCTCCTTTATCCTCAATTGATGATAATCCAACCTCAAGTCTATCTTAGAAAACACTCTAGCTCCCTGTAATTTTTCAAATAAATCCTTTATCCTAGGTAAAGGATATTTATTCTTGATGATGATCTTATTCAACTGTCTAAAATCAATACACAACCTCATAGTCCCATCCTTCTTCTTGACAAATAACACAAGGGCTCCCCAGGGTGACATTCTAGGTCGGATAAATTGTTTATCTAGCAACTCCTGAAGCTGAACTTTCAACTCTCTCAATTCAGCTGGTGCCATCCTATAGAGTGCTATGGATATGGGTGGTGATCCTGGAATCACCTCAATAGAAAACTCAAGCTCCCTATTAGGGGGTAATCCAGTCAACTCTTTAGGAAAAACATCAAGAAAATCTTTTACTACCAAAATATCTTCTAACTTTCTATCCTCCTTGCTAGAATCCACCACATATGCTAAATACCCCTCACAACCCTTCCTCAACCATTTACTAGCAATTAAGACATAAATCAAACAATTAGCAAGTATCTTACGTTCTCCTTGAAAATTAAACTCCTCCTGTCCGGGTATCCTGAACACCACATTTTTCCTAAAACAATCTACCCAGGCATGATATGCAGATAACCAATTCATCCCCAGAATTAAATCAAAATCTGTCGTATCTAAAGGCAATAAATCAACTTCAAATTCTTTATCAGCCATATTAATTACACAACCTAGATAGATTGTCCTGATAATAACTCTATCTCCAGTAAGAACCTCAACAACAATAGCATGCATCAAAGGACTAGCACTAGCATCAATAGATTTCATATAACTATTATATACAAAAGAATGAGTTGCACCCGGATCAATCAATAATCTAGCAGGCCTACCAAGGATAGATATCATACCCATAACAACATCAGGAGTGGCTTGTGCATCCTGCTGGGTCAATGCATAGACTCTATCATCTCCGGACTGAATCTGACTGCCACGTCCTCGCTCTGCTACAGATCCTCGACCTCTGCCCCACACACTCCCTGATCCACCGCCTCTCTCCATTAGTATTCTCCCGACACTTCCAATGTTTACTTCATCAGATTTTCTTACTGGACAATCTACAGCAACATGTCCTCCCTCACCACATATAAAGCATATCTGCGTAGGAAAATTACGAGACAGATACCTCTTCTGATTACACTTATAGCAAACCCTTAACTCTTGATTATCCATCAGATTACCACTTCCCCTTGGTGGCATACTCACTCCTTTACCATAACCCCCAGTTCCCATTGCTTGTCTCCCAAATCGAGGGGTCCCATCGGTATTACTCTAGGTTACAGAAGCAATAGATCTTTCTTGCCTCTGATTTTACCCTACAGTTCATTGGGACAAGGAACGCCCTCTCTGGGGTGGTCTCCCACCCTGTACACCCATACTGCTACCTCTTCTAGATCCCTCAAATCTAGACCTCTTCAGCCAATCCCTCATCCTTTTCAACTCCATCAGATCTTTCTCAATCTGCAATGCTTTATCCACCAATATAGCATAATCCCCTATGCTAATATAAGAGAGTTTAGTCCGAATATAATAATGTAATCCGTCTAAAAATCTCTTACATTTTCTTTCCTCCGTATTCACGAACTCAGGTACAAACCTTGACAGGGCTATAAATTTACTATCATATTCAACCACTGATAAATTTCTCTGCCTTAGGTGAATAAAATCTCTTTCCTATTGTGCCCAAAAAGTATCTGGAAAATACTTTGCAAAGAATTCATCCTTAAACTTATTCCAAGTCAAAGGTTGATCTACCCGTGCACTCACCCTAGGCAGAATATCTTCCCACCATTGTGAAGCCTCACCCTCCAGCATAAATGAAGCAAAAGCAACATTTTGTCTATCTGACACCGGTAAAACCCCAAAATATTTCTTCACGTGCGTAATCCATTGCTCAGCTTCCATCAGATTCGCTGATCCCTTAAAAGACTGAGGTTTAAACTTAAGAAACCTCACAAAAAAATCTCCTTGTATCTCATTTGCAAATACCCCTCCCTCAGGAGCCTCTTGCCTCACCACTTCTGGTTCTTTTCTATCCCGTTCCTCTAATTTTCTCTGTAAATTAACAGCCATTTCTTCAGATGCATTCATCATTTCTATAACACAATTAAGGGCTTCTCTCAATTCGTTATTCCTACCCGTAGATACTCTTCCAGCTCTACTGGTACTAGCTGCACCATCAACATGTTCCCTTGAGGGAATTACAGACTCAACTTCCACCTCTACTTCAGTCCTCCTAAAAATTGGGGGTCTACCACGTCCCCTCTGATTTAGAATTCTACCTCTAGCTCTCGCACGACCACGTGTCATCCTTAGAATCTGCATTTAAGAATAAAATTTATTTAGATCTTCCACTTTTTAAGTTTTCATGCAGTCTACAGAATCTTAAAACCTAATGATCTGATACCAAAATTGTAACGACCCATCCCGGGTTGGCCACCCCCGAAACAGTGTCATCACATTTTGAGAATCCCAGCACGACACATATATGCAACCATAAAAATAATACTAACAATTTTTTTTATATCAAACCTCAACAAGAGCGGTATATAAACCTGATATTAACTTACAAATAATTTACAACGCAAGATGCACGAATATTTAAAAATATTTATTTCCTTTTCTCACTAGTCTGAGGATATTGACACATACGTGACTTACAGAAATTGAATCCGTTTGACTTTTGACCCATCAACTACTTGTCCTGTCTACTACCTGGAATCATTGTACAATGAGGCGTGAGCTTCACAAGCTCAGCGAATTAAATTTACAAAAAGTATTTTAAATTCCTTAAATAGCCATTTAATATTTAATCATTTATTTTTCACATAACCTGATGACAACTTTCTACTATCGTTACACATGACATAAGATTCATTTTCTATTAATCTCTTCTTCTCAATCATTGGTCCACTTTAAGACCATCAATTATCTCATAATTACCTCGTAATGAGGTTCACATCATAAAGTCCATCATTTAGATGGTTCTTATCATTCTCTACTTCTTTCTTACCATAATTGTCTCTCTCTGTGAGACCAAATATTCTATAAATAATTTCATGATAGCATACCACTCATCAGCATTTCAATAATGCTGCAATAATTAAAACAAATGCAAATGCATGAATTATGATGGGAACGTCTTCCCACCTGTCAACAGGTTGTTATTATCTTAGACCGGCTACCCTCCTGGTTTTTTTATTTTCATTTAGACCAGCTACCTTCCCAGTTCTTTCATTCTCCTAAGACCAGCTGCCTTCCCAGTTATTTTATTTTCATTAGACTAGCTACATTCCAGGTTCTTTTATTTTCATTAGACCGGCTGCCTTCCCAGTTCTTTTATTTTCATTAGACCGGCTGCCTTCCCAATTCTTTTCTTTTCATTTAATGCATATGCATATGAACAATGATATGGAATATGCATATAAACAGTAATAAAACAACGTATAAATTTCTTTTCATTTAATGTATGTGTATATGAACAATAATATAGAATATGCATATAAACAGTAATAAAACAACATATAAATTCAAAATACTTAAATTGTATATCCTGATAATTCTCAAATTTATATAACAAAAATTCTACTAATTTCCTCTCATCCCAAATCATATCAAATCATCCATCCAAGTTTGTCAAGATCCACTAAAATTCATCTCATCATAATTCGTATTAAAACATCAATATATGTCATCAATAATTTATTAATCGCTTTTATTCTCAAATAAACTTATGATTTCCAAAATATCATTTCTCACCGAAAATATTTCTACATGTCCAAATTTCCTATCATACCCATAAATCGATTTTTCATCTATCACCCAAGCATACATCAATAATTTATTTTAATATTATCACTAAATATTTCATTTTTATTTAGACTACTTAAAGTAAATTCAATTCACCGCGTAACACTTTAAGCTACTCGTGGATCACTTCTTTGACTTTTTCGTTTTTCTCTAAAACTTTCTCTGATTGTTGACTGCCCACACCTGACATAATATTTGTATTCAATTTCCAATTATTTCTTCATTTATTCATAAACCACACATTTTGAAACTTCCCACTTTAACTTCTTGAAACTTTCATAAATGCTAAAATTTTAAAATAAACATTACCTTCTGCTATTCTGATATCTTCTCGAAATTCTCTATAAAATATTCTTCAAAATTCCTTCAAAATTTTGATCTTACAACTTTTCTTTGAACTCCTAAATATTTAAAAAAACAAAAAATCAAAGAAAAGTGCAAACGAAATTTGATACAAAACACTTGCGTTTTCAGCTTATGTCTATATATAAGCAAAGTTTGCAACTCTGCAGCCGAACAGCTGCATTCCTACCATATTATAAAGCCTCCACGTTTCATAAACGTGGAGGACATAATTATGTTAAAAAAAACATTATCATGCCTACAATTTTGGCTCTTTCTCTTCTTCTTCTGTTTTCTACTTTTACTTTGACCTTTTAGCCTTTTTCTTTTATTTTTTAATTTTTGTTTTTTTTTCTTTTCACTTTGTTTTTCTTTTTGATTTTTCTCTCTTTTGTAACGTTTACGTCCCACATTCATCTTTTTTTTACTATTTATATTTTTCTTTAAAAAATATTATTTTGTTCAATATTAATTATTCATGTAAATATATTATTTAAATTTCATAACATATTTATTAAATTACTTATTTATCTTTATTTTATAAATACAAGTATTATACTTTCCTATCCCCCTATCCTAGAAATAAAAAGAAAAAAAAACAAAAAATCAACTCACCTCAAAGCGCCCAAAGAATCTGTTTTTTAACAGGTGATTTTGCCTCAAAATGTTGTTGAAATCCATTGTTTCCTATGGCATAACTGGTTTGTTCCCTTGTGATAGCTTTTGAGCAGTGCTCGTGTGCTTGTTTCGTCTCTTTTATTTGAGAAAATAATAAAATTCTTATGCTTTGCCGTTAAAAAAAACACATATGGGTAGTGTAGAGGTTGTCAAAATACCTTGTGAAGGGAATTTCGAGGCAGGTGGGTTGGCAAAATAAGGAGTTTACAGAAGTGGTGATTTGGTCGTTTGGTTATGAGGGGATTTTCTATGGTTTGTGCTCTTCGTTGCTCTTTTGTTTCTGGGAAGTTTTCAAAATGATGACATACTGATTTAGTTTAAATTTTAAATGATGTGTTCTTTATTAAAAAAAAATTAAATGATGTGTCATACTATTTAAGTGTTTTATTATGAAAAATAGCAACGATATAAAATCTCAAAAAAAATTATATGATGTTGAAAGTAATTTTTGATTGTCTAATTACAAAACATCTCAAATCCGATTGTCTAGTTTAAAAATAAAAGCTCAATTACGAATTTTGATTGTCGAATTGTGATATTTCAAAACTCAACAACACGATACAAAAAATATTCTTTTGCGCGCCAATGCACCATCGTAGAATTCAATTTCCAAATGTAAAAGACATTAATCAGGACAGAATTAATCCAATAGTAACATCGGTCTCTTATAAAGAGTTTAAGTTTTAAGTTTTACACTTTCGATTGTCGTAACCAGTAAAAAAATCTTAGAACTTGTGATCCTATGGGGAACCAAATTTTACTGTGGTTTGATTTCATTTTAGCCCACACTTGATTACGATTAAGAAATATAATTAGCAACAAATCATTGTTGCGTTTGTTTTTTGGAGAAACATGTGAGGTTCCTTCATAGCTCTGGTTGGCTTTAGAGTTTTTGAAGGTTATATGTGGCCAGTAGACTTGATTTCTCTATTTTGGTACTGTTTTTTTGCTGATGAAGGGGGAGAGCTGTGGGTAGAATATACATGGTGTATTAGTAAAGGCTGCAAGATAATTGTTGTGTATTGCTCGGTGATGATTGCATCATTGCTCTATGTACTGGTAAGTGTTTATTGAATAAAATATTATCTTTTTGTTGCTAAAAAAAAAAATCACTTCAAAGAATTTCAGAGAGCTAAAATACCTGAACAAACTAAGTAGTAAAAGTAATTTCAGTTATTGAAATTGACATTAAATACAATACAAATCATTGTTGATCAACAAATATCTATTTAAGTTTTAGATACTCAAGCTGTTACTAAAAAACATATTTAGACAACAATCTCCTAGTAGCATATATTAGTAACAGAAAAAATAAAACAAAATTAAGAACACTTACCAGAGAGAAAATAAAAGTCTGATCCCAACTTTAATAGCTCTTATTTATTCATATTCACATCAAAAACCACTTCAATCTCCATATTAACCAAACCTATTATTACGAAACAAATAAATCAAAATTAAAAAAAAAACTTTTTTCAATCAAACCATCCAAGCAAAGAATAAACATACCAAAAAGAATTAAAATATTCTCCATTCACATTTCGACCATTAAAGAAAATCATATCACCCAAAAAATAACTCCAAAAAACAAAAAGCTAACAGTGCTTTCACTTATACTCATATATGTTTTAGAGAGAAACACTTGGATAAGTGTTTCTATAAGATTTGATCAATTTTTGTTTCAATTATCTCTAATTTTTTATGAATAATTATAATTAATATAGCAGACTTTTATCTATCAATAATATGAGAGATGTGAGTAAATTTCAATTAGATAATTATCATCTAAAATCCAAATAAACCATCTAAAATAACTCTACCGAATTTTAATCTTATCGGTTCACTTGAGTTGTTAAAAATGTATTGAAGTGATTTTCTAAATTATTGTTATTTTTATTACTTAACTTTCCTATAATTCAATAAAATAAAATTATTTTTATTTATTTTATTTTTGTATTAAATATAAAATTGAATGAAATCAAAGATGAGACACAACAGTACGGATACAAATGAAATTAAACCCTGAACTCATTGTTGATATTTATCTTACCAACAAAATGAGAACTACTTTCATCCACAATTATTGCAGCCCACCCATCTTTAGCTAAGAATGAAATAGCAAATAATTTTTTCATAGTCTGCGCGAAAGACTTCTTGTTTAATATTAAACTCTCAAGCCTAACTCGTTTCTTCACCTTTAAGATATCAAACATTGTTTTCATAAGGATTTTATTATTGTTTAAAAAATAACTTATCAATAAAAATTAGTCTTATGTTCGTGTATTTGATCATTGTGCCAAATGTGATTTGATCATAAAAATACATTGAAGTGATTTTTTAAATTATTGTTATTTTTATTGTTTAACTTTCTCATAATTCAATAAGATAAAATCTCTTTTTATATTTATTTTTATATTAAATATAAAATTGAATGAAATCAAATTATTAATTTTTAAGGTCGAGTTCGATTTTTCAGATCAATAAATATTTTTAAAGATAATAAGAATTATTATGTGAGCGAATAGTAATCAAGAATTATAAAATTGAATGAAATAAAATTATTAATTTTTAAAACGGAGTTTGATTTTTCAGATCAACAGTTCTTTAATAGATAATAAGAATTATTATGTGAGTGAATATTAATCAAGAATTATAAAATTGAATGGAATCAAATTATTAATTTTTAAGATCGAGTTCGATTTTTCAGATCAATAATTCTTTTTATAGATAATAAGAATTATTATATGAGTAAATATTAATCAAGAATTATGAAATTGAATGAAATAGAATTATTAATTTATAAGATCGAGTTCGATTTTTCATATCAACAATTCTTTTACAAATAATAAGAATTATTATGTGAGTGAATATTAATCAAGAATTATTATGGTTATTATTAATACAGATAGAGTTCGATTTTTCATATCAATAACTCTTGTATAGATAATAAGAATAATTATGTGAGTGAATATTAATATCTTTTATAGATAATAAGAATTATTATTTGAGTGAATATTAATCAAGAATTATTATGATTATTATTAATTGAGACTGAGTTCTATATTTTTGATCAATAACTCTTTTATTGATAATAAGAATCATTATGTAAGTGAATATTAATAAAAAATTATTATAGTTATTATTAATTGAAACTGAGTTTGATTTTTTTATATCAATAACTCTTTTATTTATAATAAAAATTATTATGTGAGTGAATATTAATAAAAAAATTATTATGTTTATTATTAATTTAGACCAGGTTCGATTTTTCAGATTAACAACTCTTTTGTAGATAATAAGAATTATTATGTGAGTGAATATTAATCAAGAATTATTATGGTTATTATTAATTGAAAGATTAAATAAATTTGTTAGTTAAAGATAAAACATACAAATATTTGAATTTGAAAGCAAATATATTTTATTTGAAAAAAGTAATTTGATAATTAATTGGCATGTCCATGTTAGCGTCCACGTCATTAATTATGTGTCGCACGGGAACTATTTTACTTTTATATATTTATATATATGAAACCATCAAAGTTATTTTACTTGTAAAGTAAAATATTTTTGAATTAGGCATCTAGGATAATAAAAATTAATTTTGTCTTCGTCGAAATGAAATTGAAATATCATACTACAAAAATCGTTATACTTGATAAAGAAATTAATACTGAAACTGTAGTTTTACAAAATTATAAAAATTATTTTACTATCAAAGAAAAAATATTAAAATTGTGGGTTTAAGAAAAAAAAAATATTTTTCTAGAAAATATAATTATAAGAAACATGTGACCATATAAAACCATCAAAACTATTTTATTGGTAAAAGAAAATATTGTTTTAATGAGTGTCATAGAATCATAGAATTTACTTTCGTTGTTGTTGTTGTTGTTTTTTTTTTTTTTTTTTTTTGGGTCTTAATAAAGTTGCATTAGTGGTTTTATGGGACCACAAAATTGTATCCCATAGAAGGGCTTAGGTTTATTTGCAAATAATCTATTTGGGTTCAAATGGGGTAATTTAAACCCTCAATTCGAAAACCGAAGCAGTGTAAACCTTCCACCCTCATACCGTCAGGCTAAAAAAGATATCTTAACTTGGTTTAACCAGGGTTACTAAAGAGCCAATTTTTGATCGACACGTGGCAGATCAGCTGGCTACTCAACTCTGAATCAACGCCTTTTCTTATCTCTCTCTTAAATTCCCAAAACAAATTCGTTCTCTTTCCTCTCTCTCCCTCTCATCTCTCTCTTAAATTCCCAAAACAAAGTCGTTCTCTTTCCTCTCTCTCCCTCTCATCTCTTTCATCTTTGCCCCCCTTTCCCTCTTTCCCTCCCCGTCTCCGCCGTGCTCTTTCTCCGGTGCTCTCTTCTCCCTCTTTCTCAATTCTATGTGTTTGCAATTCTTTGACCCAAAACAGGTAGTAATTTCTATCTCGAGAGAGTGGGAGCGAGAAATTACCAGAAAATGCGAGAAAGTTTTTTTTCAGCTCAATGACGGGTAAGATCTGAAAGGAGAAGAATCTCTGTCGAGATTTGTGAAATATGAGAGACTGGTAGTTCATTCTCTTCTTCTTTTGTAATTGTAGTTTTTTGTGTGTTGTTTTTTCATGTTATGGGATTTTGCGGTTTTAAATAACTTTGGAAAATTGAAATTAAGACCTATAAAAAGGGCGAGGAAGCATAATTAATGGGTATTAAAAATCATCACGTAGTAACACAAGACAATGGGTCTACAGTAACATGGCAGGACTGCAAATGAACCAAGCTGTTTGCAAACAGCTCAGAATTGGCTCCTTAACAATTTGTTTTATGTTCATTTACGAATAAAGTGAGGATAGTTCTATGTACAAGCCCACATCACGGGAAACCAAATAGATTATAACATGACATCCATCATCCTTGGCTTGAGCTGCCTTCTCTCTGGTTGAGACAGTTCCAATGACGGTGGCACCAAGGGCATTTGCCCACTGACACAATAGAGAACGAACCCCACCAGCTGCTGCGTGAACAAGAACTGCGTGCTAAGGTTCAACCGGCATTACAAGTGAATACCATCGTGTCTCTTGATAATGCAATATAATTAAAGCTCTGGTTTGTGAGCTGGGATAAAATTTAAATTCTTCAAGGTACACACAACTTACCTTGAAGACGCAGAAGAAACTGAGCTGTCATACCCTTAAGCATGATGGATGCCACAATAATAGGATTAACTAAAGGAGGAACAGGCACGACTCTGTCTGCAGGAAGGATTTGCCCTTCAGCATACGAACCCATAGGATTACCAGCATAAGCCACGAGAGCTCCAACTTTCCTACCAGTTAAACCAGGGCCTACAGCTGTCACCTCTCCAACAGCCTCCATGCCTGCAATAGAAGGTAATTCTTTACAACTTCTCTAAAAAAATTTACTTCCAATGATGCATGACAGGAAATGCAGTGCAACAATAGCCATATACAATCATCAGTCAAAAGAGGCATACTTCACCCAATCTCACGACAACATATGATGCTAAGGTAACTCAACCAAAAGTAAGGCAGAAAGACTCCTGAACTAGCAGGAGCTCACTTTGCTCATTGCTTGATAAACATGAACCCAGCTGACAATGCAAGTAACTTGGACATGATTGTAGAAGTATTTCTAAAAATGAGCATGCATAGAACATTACAATTCAGAAAATTTCATAGCTAATGTGTCATCAAAGTTCAATACCAAAGTCCTGAACAGTATGCAGGGAATATCAACAGGTTTCATATTTGTAACATCATTCAAGGATATAGTACAGAGAATGTTAATTGAAGTTCTTGCAACAGAAAATAAATTAAAAGTCTTCTAGGCAAAATGATTTTATCTTTGTGAAAACGGCAGCATATGCTATCAAAGGTAACAAAAAATATCAACCGAAATTCATGAAGGCAACAGAAGACCAATTTTCATTCCAACCAACATGGAATGAGTAAACCTATTTTGTTTCTATCAACGTTATAACTAATAGCAGAAGAGTATGTACTAAGTATTAAATTCATTTCCTTAGTTTCGACAACTTAAGATCATAGTTTTTTTGGGGGGATAGTAAGTTCCAGGATCTGCTACATTAGTTAAAAGCTTGAGATCCCAAACACCTATGAAAGTACAAACTAAGAGATTTGTGATCCATCATTAAAGAAAGATTAATCCTGTTGCCATCATTATAGCATAAATTGATAAAATTAAAGAGTTTTCCTGCATCATGAAGATGATAATCAGATAATCACCCAAAGATCCAAACAAATCACATACAAAATTGACAAGAACTTGCCACAATAGAGAAGATGATTCCACTAATTTGATTGATGACTAACTAAAAGAGATCAATATATGTTTTTTAGTAGTCAAAACAAGTAAATAAGTATATGAAAGTGACTATGTTGTTGGCAATTATACTTCGTGATACAGAGTCTAAGAAAATTGATTCCGAAGGCCTAAATTCAATAAAAAGTGAGGGAAGACATTATAGAACACAACAGATAATGAGGTCCTTATGACCATTTCCAACTATGCAATTACCCTAACAAGATAATAAGCTGAAAATCAGTGACTTTAACACATGAACTTCCATATCTAATGTGATGAGTTATCTTGCAAGTATCATATGCTATAGTTGCACTAAGAATCAAAATGTCCAAACATGAAATGCTGAAAATATTTAGTTAAGCATATAATTTTTTTTTTATAAAATAATAGTTTTTAATAAAATCTCCTCATTTATCTCAAATGATCATAACTCTCTCCATTTGAAAATTGAAATGGAATCAAATTTATGGTGAAATTAAATGTCACATCATCAAATGGAGAATATTCAGATTCAAATTTAACTTGACATTCATTTTAATTCTTAAATGGAAAGGATCGTGGTTCCATTTCAAAACGATTATGCTTAAATGTCTTCCCTACTCTCAGTAATAGCACATTAAAACATTAATTTTAAAATATGGAAATTAAAATGAGAACCCAATAACCTCCTACACTAATGTCCTTCCAGAAATCTCTCTAGTTGATGTTATGAGATTTAAGCAGAATTTTGTTTCCTTATCAAAACTCATGTGCATTAAATCAAAGAAAGATGATAATCATCAAACCAATTGAAGGATCCAATAAGAAATCATATGGCAAAAACTTTTAAGCCATATTTTATAGCTAATATATATTTTTTAGAGAATCTCTGTAATTTTTTCTTAATTGATAACTGTAACAACCCATCCCAGGTTGGCCACCCCTAGATGGTGTCATCACATTTTTGAAAATCCAAGCACGACACATATATGCAACAATAAATATAATACTACCGGATTTTTTTTTTTTATCTTTTTAGGAGAGGTAAACAAATCTGATATTCACTTAAACATAATATACATAAATGCATGAATATTTATAATAAAATTTTACAAGTCTTTAACTCGATTGTCTGAGTATATTGACATGTACTTGTCTTACAGAAAAAGATCTCGTCTGATTCTCAACCCACCAGACTATTTATCTTGACTGATACCTGAAATCATTGAACAGTGAGGAGTGAGCTTCACAAGCTCAGTGAATTAAATTTATTAAAAGTATTCCAAATTCCATCAATAATCCTTTAATATTAAATCTTTATTTTCGCATAACCTGATGAAAACTTTCTACTATCAATCTCTTCTTCTCAATCATTGGTTCACCTTAAAGCTACCAATTATCTCCTAATTACCTCGTAATGAGGTTCATATCAAAAAATCCATCATTTAGATAAGTCTTATCATCATATTGTCTCTTTCTATGAGACTCAACCTTCTATAATTAAAATTCACAAAAACATACCACATCTCAACATCTCAAAAATCTCATCATTATAATTGTCTCTTTTTATGAGACCCAACCATCTATAATTTAATTCACAATTAATATACCACATCTCAACATCTCAAATAATGCAACAATAATTAAAACAGATGCAAATGCATGAATGATTATGATGGGAACGTCTTCCGACCTGTCGACAGGTTATTATTATCTTAGACTGGCTGCCCTCCCGGTTATTTTATTCTCATCAGACCGGCTGCCTTCCTGGTTAATTCCAGTATATACCGGCTGTCACGGTTTTTACTTTTCATCCCAACATACACCGGCTGTCATGGTTTTTATTTTTCATCCCAGCATATACCGGCTATCACAGTTTTTACTTTTCATCCCAGTATATACCGGCTGTCACGGTTATTTCATTAGACCGGCTGCCTTCCCGGTTATTTCAGTTATATTATTAAATGCATATGTGCATGAACAATGATATGAAACAGTAATATAAATAGTAATATAAAAACAATATAAAGATTCAAACCACTTAATTTGGCTATCCTAATTATCCACAAATTTTATATAATAAAGTTTCTTTAAAATTTCTTACATCTAATCATCCTGATTTTTTTTTATCAAATTATATAAAAATTCCACTAAATTCTTCTCTTCTCAAATCATCCACCAAAATTTATCAAGATCTACTAACATTTATCTCATCATAACTCGTATTAAAACATCAATATATCTCATCAATAATTTATTTATTGCTTTTATTCTCAAATAAACTTATAATTTCCACACAAAAAAATATCATTTCTCACCGAGAAATATTTCTACCTGTCCAAATTTCCTATCATACCCATAAATCAAATTTTCATCTATCACCCAAGCATACTTTAATAATTAAATTTAATATTATCACTAAATAATTGATTTTTGATTTAGACTACTCAAAGTAAATTCAACTCACCACGTAGCACTTAAAGCTACTCGTGGGCCACCTCTTTGCCTTTCCCGTTCTTCTTCGAATTTTCTCTCGATTGCTGACTGCCAACACCTAACATAATATTTGAATTTAAATTTCTTATTATTTCTTCTTTTCTCCATAAACCACATAGTTTGAAAAAATTCCTATTTTAACCTCCTGAAACTTTCATAAATGTTAAAATAACATTACCTTATTACCTTCTGCTATTTTGATAGCTTCCCGAAATATTTTCGAAAATACCCTCAAAATTTTATTCCTTCCACATTTCTTTAAACTCTCAAGTGTTTTAAGAACACAGACGAATTATTTGGAACTATAGGAAAATTTCTTCGTGTAACTACACAAACCTAATGCCCATATTTATAGGGGAGCTCAGGCTGAAAATCAACAGCCCTCCCCTCTCTCCCAAGTTCTCCATGATATGGAGATATAAATTTAATACCAAAAACATCATGATTAGAAAAAACATCATCATTACAAATTCTCTCCACTTACATCATTAAAAATTCTCTCCACTTACACTAGCCAACAAAACTCCATTTGCATAAATCTTTCGGTGGCAGTAGGTGGCAGACCTGCTGCCACGATCTACTGTTCGTAGTTGAATTTTTTTTTTTTTGCTTTTCAACCTTTGCCTCCAGAAATCTTTATTTAGCCATTCTAAGATTTTTATCTCTTTGTCATATTTATTAAAAATACATATTCACCCTTACTCTTAAAATACGGATATTACAATAACTATGCTTCAGTTGCATAATCTAAAATCAGGCAAAAAAGGGTTCTTCACATAAGCTTCATAAATGCCATTGACGCATAAATCAATCATTGAGTGCTATATAAAAGAATCACCAATCCATCCTAACAACAAAGCTTATACTGACATGAATCAACCATAGCAAGCACGAGAAAAAAAACGCATTTCAACTAATGGCTATCTAAGATAAAGGAACTTCTTTCCTTCAATAATAGAGATATCAATCAGACACCAAAAAAAATAAAGAAACTATTCAAACCAAATAAGTGAACCCAAATCAAATAATAAGCACAAAAAAGAAACAGGAAAAGAAAGGTATATTTGGTACTTAAAGAAGCTATCAGTCTCCATAAATCGAATGAGACCTAAAAAATATTAAGAAGTATAGCTTTAATGGGTAGGAGAGAGAATTTAGGAAAGCCATAAACATGATTTTACAAATTTTGGAATGCTTACCTCAATCAAGAAGTTGAGCATGCTAGCTAGTAAATTCCAAAAATGTTGCACAATAGCTGCAATTAAAATAGGAAAGAGAGAGAATGTTAAATTGAAATAAGAATCTAAAAAAATAGAAATCTTCATCATGAAATGTTCATAATAGAAACCCAGAAAAATGAAATCATTCATGTTGCGTGATTATCTACCTAAATTAATGAGTAAATAATCGAACTTGTTTTACTTGCAAGTGCACAAGGTCAATGGTAGCATAGTGTGCAAGTGCGAGATCATTTCCACAGGGATTGGTGAATTTCATTTTAGAATCAGTTTCTTAAAAAAAGAATATCAAAATAACTGTTGAATGTGAATTAATAATAATGAGACATAGAGCTTTGATATCTACCACTGGTCATACTTTCCCAATGAGTAATAGGTCAATGCTTTCCTTCCTGTGAATACCTAATGGTTGCCAACCTAAGGGCATGGTATCTACTCATTAAACTATTGATTTCCCTAAGCACTGAGTTAGGCATGGTATCTACTCTAACTCTTTTCTTTCTTAAGGGATTCAACAAGGTATCTACTGAGTTATTCCTTAAGAAAGCATAAGATTTATGAAAATCGACAACCACATGAGACCTAAGGCATGGTATCTACTCCTGGTTTCCCATGTTGATTAATCCAAGAATCCGGTGTGGATATCTTTTATTACTATTGTTAGGCCTAGGACTCGGTCATCCAAATTGGTCTACTAACTAATCCATACCACATGCACATATTGATCAGACATACACATATGAGGAGTGTAAATAAACACAGGCATTAATCAAGTTAAGCATCATAATCAAGGCTATTACAAAGATAATCAATGAATATATATATATATATATATATATATATATATGTATGGGAAAACATAACTAGAGCTTCAATCGAGCCCTATAAAGAGTTAGTTACACATGCTGTCTAAGATAAACATCATAGCATAAACTAAACATAAACTATAAAACCTGAAGAATACTGTGGAGACGGGTTGTCAATCCTCTCCAAAGCTTACAACTCCGAGGTAAGCAAAAGATAAAAGAAGTGATGTCCTTGGTGTGTGTTTACAGGTGTATTTATAGGGGTTGAATAACCCTATAAGACTCAAGAAACCCTAAACTTCCTAAAACGTAAAACCTCCTCTATTTCCAAAACTGGTTCTGCCGTTTTACTGTTTACGCCCGTACATGTGCACTCGATCGCATGCGTTTTGCGCTCAATCGCAAGGCTGCGCTCGATCCTTCCTGTGTGCCCACGAGTGCTTATGTGCTCGATCGTACTTTTGCCTGCAGCTGATCCAGGATTTCCAGATTTCTTCCTTTAAGTGCCAAAAATGCTTCTTTTTCTCCAAGACCCTACAAAAACATGTAAATCACATAAATGAAGTAAAATGGACTAAATTAACATAACTAAGGACTTAACAAATGCAAATAAGGGGGCTTAAATATGAATGTTTAAGCACCTATCACACCCTCAAACTTACATATTGCTAGTCCCTTAGCAATACAAAACTAAAATGAAAAATAATGACACATAGATAGATCCAATATTCATAGTGTCTACAAAAGTTTAGGTCTTCACACAAAACTATGATGCGCATTCATGAGCAAGCTTAACAAATATAAACATATCTTTACAATGAATAAGAGTTTTGAATGCTAATCACTTTTATGAGGCAGTTTAAGACATCACAAGTTTGACTTTAGTGTGTGGTGAACTAGCACATAAAATATTAGGTTTCCAAATAATTCTAATGTGTAGCGTTTCGATATCTTAAGATTCACCAAATTTCCTAATAGAATCAACAAAAATGGCATACTTTTTCTTCTTTTCTTTTGTTTGTGAGATTTTTGCCAAGTTAGTTCCTTAAGCTTTCTATTTGACTCATGTAACGAGTGTTTAGCCAATGACTCCCAAACCAGATGGTCTTAGGGCAGTAGGTGTAAAAGCACCCCTAAGAACTTACTAACTCGAGTCAAAAAGGCTACGAAACTAACAGGTCTTAATGCTACCAATCAGAATTTCACCTTTTGACGTGACACTCATTGCTTACTGAGGCAAGAGAGCCGGTTACTCAGTGAAAAGTTCTTTTCTTAATGATCATAGTGCACAAAATTTTCACCTTTTGACGTGACACTCATTGCTTACTGAGGCGAGAGGGCCAGTTACTCAGTGAAAAATTAGTTTACTGATCTTTAAGAGCATTTATTTTTTTGAGCAATAACAATTTTTTTTTTCTGTTTATACCAAAGCGTTAATCTAACAAGTCATTTGGTTCACAGTCAAGCAAAAGAAACATACAAATCAAAATTACATGTCATACCCCACACAACTATGTGTTAATGTGCTTGTGTTAGTTCAGGTCAAACTTGTGAATCCTTAAATGCCTAAAAGTAAGTGATCTATGTTCAAAACTTAATTATTGGCCTATATGTTCAAAGTGTTAAGCTCACTTATGAAGTCAAATCATATTGTTTGTTTAGATCACCCAAAATTTTTGGAACAGAATGAACATGCATTTATCTATAAAAAACAACAAAAAAGGGACATAGTGTGTGTGTGAGTGTGTCGACATGCCCCCAAAATTATAATAAATAGCTATAGAAAAGTAAATACTAACAATAAAATAAAATACTAAAAAGGATATGCTTTGGGGTGCCTCCCATGAGCGCTAAGTTTAACGTCTTCAGCCAGACGGGGTATCCTCTCACTGCTGATCGTCGGGTGGTGCAGTCGAAGAGGTACCAGGTGCCAGAGGTAAGCAATCAAGAATGACCCGTAGTATTTCCTCTTGTCGTGCAAACCGTGCCTTCAAACCATCTATGCGCTGGTGCACGAGTGATGTGGCTGCAGAGACCTCACCTCGAAAAGAGGACAACTCAGCGAGAAAGTGCTGAGACTCTGTGGGTCCTATATCCGGATGGTTTTTCTCTCGTAATGGGCTAACTGCAGGGGTCTCTATCTTCATATGATCCTCCTCAACCCTCTCAGCTGCAGGTGCAGGGGCTAGAAGTCCCTGAGGCATGTGCGAGAGACTATGTGTCCATTGAGCCTTCCCGAAGAAAGGATGCTTTCACACTGGTCCGTCACTGGTGGTCCCCTTAATCCCTTTCTTCTTGAAGATGTACGAAAGTAGGAATGGGAATAGAAGCCCCCATGCATTGGCCGTGGTGGTCTGACAACCATGGACATGATCCCAGAATTTATGCAGCTGGCTCCATATAATAGCGGGAAGAGAGTACCAGTGACCTTTGTGGAAGGCATATACTGTTTGTAGAAACTGATCTCTCTTCTGTGTCTTGTGCCCGAACGGACACACATTGCACTGGAGGATTGTGTCCATGAGCCAAAGCCGTGGAGGTAACTTTGACCGGTTTGCTGCGTTGTTGTGTCTGTTGGCGTACTGACTAGCGCACATATCCTCAATAATCTGGACAAGTCAAAAGAGTCCGGCTGCTCCTCGATATTGGTGTCCTCTAGAGGGGACTCATCACAGCAATGAAAACCAGTGGCTATGTTGGCACTAGTCACCTCAATGGATGTGCCTTGGACTGAGGAAGTCAATACTCTCAGTCTACTGTAGTAAAAAAACATGCTCTAATAGAATTGGACTACTAGCTGGGTGTAAGCAGTCGAACAGACTGGTTTAAAGAGCCTCTTCAACCCCCAGTGATTAAAAGCTTGGACCGCTTATTGAGTGGTATCCATTTTCTTGAAGACTTCATCGATGGCGAAAGTAGTCTCCAATAAAAGTTCTCTACTCGATGCTTGGCCGGGATGACTGGGCACGACTGCTCGAGGCACGGGAGGTGGAAGCGGTTTGCTTTGACATGTCGATCCTAGTTTATGTCAAATTTGCGATCGATCTTGAATATGTGCACTCGATCGCAATTGCCGTGTGCTCGATCGCACATGGTCAGTCTTTTCCTCGAAAAGCTTATGAGCGACAAAAGACTAAGCTATGGTCTTATTGATTTGAGTTTTTTCCTAACCTCCTGTAAACATAAGAGCACCCAATCATACACAAGGTAACATATATATAAAACTGAAAGTGTAAATAAAACATTTAAAATACGTGTGTGTGATCAAATTGGGTACCTTGTGTATGGAGGGAATATGTACTGGTGTGGCGGTGATAGTATGGTGGTGGTGGTGGTTAGTGGTGATGGGGGTGTGGTGGTGATGGTGGTGACGAGGCGTGGTGATGCTAGAGTCGAGAGTGTGAGTGTGGTGCTGGTTTGTAAATGGAAGAGTGCGAGTGAAAGGCTGTGAGTGAAATGTGCAGAGAGGGTGAGTGAGTGAGTGGGAGTGAAATGTTTAAACTTATCACAAAACTGTCTGCCATGAGTGCGCTCGATCGCACTTGGGGTGCACTCGATCGCACTTTTGCACTCAAGCACACTAAATGGTGCGCTCGATCGTAAGCAGTGTACATGGATAAAAATAAAAACTTACCACAGCTGAAATGACAAAGTAAAAACAATACAACCTTACCATGTGTTAGTGGCCTCAGTACCACTAACCTCAGTAACGGCACTTGAGCAAGATGATTGGCAAATGTGAAACGTCTCAAGTGCTCTCTTGACACAGTGCTACTCCTGTTGAAGGGTGCACTTATAGCCCACATCAGGTGGTTTAAGTGCCTTTGATAGCTGCTACATCTTCAATCTTGGTGCCTGGTTAATAAAATAAGGAAAAGTCGTATTAGTAAGTTCAGGATTTTCAACTTAAGGATTATACTTACTTGGAGGCTGTGATGTGTTCTTGATGGGGTGCATAGTTCTATTGATGTCTTTAATCACATCATCATCCGCTGGCCTAATTTTCAATCTTGTGTCCTCATGGTTGGGGATGGTTTTAGATGGAACAGTGTGATGGACCTGAGAAAATTTCTCAACAACACCTTGCATCAAGCTTACGTTAGAGTATGCATTATCATCTTTGGTTGATTTTAATTGTAAACTGAGGTTTCAACCCAAGAGGGGGGTGAATTGGGTCTTTAATACTTTTGCGGAATAAATATAAGTTTATAAAAATGTATAAGCAACAAACAATTAAAACAAGTAATGTGCTGTAACTAAAGAGTTTAAAGAGTAGAGGATGCAAACTCAGATTATAGTGGTTCGTCAATATCGGATTCGTTCCGACCCTACGTCCACTCTCTTCAAGGAACCTTCTTGAAGTAATCCACTAATGAACTTAGTCGTACAACTTTATCGGTGTTGTACAAACCTTACAATCCCTTCCTCTTGGAAACTATCCCCTTCCTCTCGGAAGTAATCCCCTTCCTTTCGGAAGTAATCCCTTTACAAAAGATGCTCTAAAGTAAATGGTAGAGAGACAGCAAATGAAAGCTTATACAACTGAATGATATCTCTCTTTCAAATTAAAGCTTATAGAATGGCTCAACAAGAATATTTCAAAGCTTTTTGTGTTTCAAAGAGTATAATGACTTGATTGTGTGAGTTCTATTCTTTTTGAATGTGTGCAGCTCTATTTGAATGCTCAATAGAGTGGGTTTATATAGCCATCAATTAATATGTTCGTTAGGGCTTTAATTTGAAAAATATTTGCTTTAAAATGTTCAGATTTGGTGTCCAACGGTCATATTTTTGAATTACCAGTCGATTGGGTCGTGATATGATGAGTCTTAAATATTGCATATTTTAGACCCTTAACTTATATTTGTTATGCTCTTACTTAGTAGTATTTCACTTTATTTTACGCCTTTCTTGTGTTTTGTGTATTTTTACAGGTTTGTGGAGAAAATAAAGCATTTCAGGAGATGTGAAGCTTCTAGAGACATTGCACTCGATCGCATATCTCGTGCGATCGAGCGCACCTGTGCTCGAGCGCACCTGCCTACGAACGAGCGCATGGTCAACATCCTACATCGAAATATTTGAAGTTTAGTGCATCTGCGATCGATCGTAGCAGATATGCGATCGAGCGCACATGAGATCGTGTGCACAAGATATGCGATCGAGCGCACATGAGATCGTGCGCACAAGACATGCGATCGATCGTACCTGCGATCGATCGCACCACACTGCGATCGATCGCACCACACTGCGATCGAGCGCACACGGGTAGTATCCCACATTGAATCTGCAACCCATATTGCTCCGGGTCTTCCCCTATATAAACACCATCTGGCTTCATCATTCAGTGTACAATTCCTAAGCCACTTTGGTGTTTACCGGTGGACGTCTGCCAGCATTCTGGTGGATCCCGAAGGCATTGCTACCACGAGGGGAAGCGCCGCCCGTCAGCGAGTGGAATTTCTCCCATGTAAAGTTGTTTATTTATTTCTTTATATTCAGTTGTTTTAGTTTAAATGTTTAGCACTTTTTATTATAGTTTTATAATTATGAGTGGCTAGACTCTTCAGCTAAGGTTGAAGATGAAGCCCCGCCGTTGTTTGGCATAGTAGTTCAGATTTGCTTGTACAAATCTGACAATTTTTAGTGTAAATGTTCTGTCAATTATTTGAGTTAATCTTATAATTGATTGAGTTTAAATTGTCTGTTGGATTTTCTTTGTGTTTCATCTGATGGATACATTGAATGCTTTTCGATTAAATTGGATTCCCTTTGTGATTTGTTAAGAGCGGATACATTGGGTGCTTTTGGTTTAGTTGGGATATTCTTTGTTTTTTTGTCTTATAGTTGGATTCATGGAATGTTTTGATAGGCTATTTTTTTAGAACATGTATGCTTAACTTCGGTGGGGTGGATTCGGAAACCTTAGTGCTTTTTATTATTAGTTTTAAAATCAACTTAGTTTAGTTTTAATTTATTTTGCAATATCATTCTGAAATTTGTAACTAGGTTAAGATAGAGTTAGTTTAGATTGAAAATATACTTTCACAACGCAATTCCTTGTGGATTCGACCTCGCACTTGCACAACGCTATACTGCAAACGACTCGTACGCTTGCGAGTAATTTAAAACTCACAACAAGTTTTTGGCGCCGTTGCCGGGGAGTTGTTTGGTTTGTGAAAATTTTGGTCTAAAATGATTTTATTTTTCTACTAGTTAGTTATCTTTTTGTTAAAAAAAAAAATTATGTGGATGAATCCAGCGCCGGTTTCACAGTCTTTAGAGGACACCCTCAAGGATTTCATTAAAATGACCGGCCCGTCCCTCAATATTGGCAACACTTTCAATGTTGAAAGCTGTTCCATCTGTGCTAGTCCCATGCATTTAGCACAGAATTGCCCATTAATGCCGGCTTGTGCCGAGTACCCCATGGAACAAATGAATGCTTTAAATGACTGTTGTTGGGAATCAAATGGATCTTACTCCGAAACATACAATCCAGGGTGGTGGAACCATTCTAATTTTTAATGGGAGCAGAACCAACTGATGAATCAGGGAGGAGCCCCTTATAATCAATACCCTCCCGAATTTCCTCCACCAATACCAAGTTATGCCTATCCAACACCATCACTCGCTTACCAAGCTCCCATTCAAGCGCCAGCATCGGTTTCACAGTCATTGGAGGACGCTCTCAATGATTTCATGAAAACGACTAACCAATCTATGAGTGAAGTGATGAGTGCAACCATAGAAAACACCCAAGCGATTGCCGAGCTAGAGAGTCAAATTGATCAAATCGCAAGTTACGTGGGTGAAGGAGAGGAAAGAAAGTTCCCCAGTCAACCTGATCCTAACCCAAAGGAACAGTTTGCGGTGGAAAATTTATCAACTCCTATACAAGGGCAAGAAAGTGGCAACAAAGAAAAGAGAGATGCTGAGCCATCTACAGCCACACTTATCATTAAGGATCTCCCTAAGTCGTTTTTACCTAAAGCGCCTTACCCTGAGAGATTACAAGCACCCAAGAAAGGAGAGGAGTTTGAGGATCCCCTAGAGGCATGCTTTGCTCACTTTGGAGAGGACTTGGGCTTAGATAAGTTACTCGAGGAAGTAAATGCCATTTTGGAGTCTGATCCTCAGAAGAGCAGTGAGACGGAGGAGACTATGGATGAATCATGTATTGAGGACCCCCTGGAGGCATGCTTTTCTCAATTTGAAGAGGATTTGGGCTTAGATAAGTTGTTTGAGCAAGTAAATGCTACTTTGGAGTCTGCTCCTCTAAAGATCAGTGAAACGGAGGAAACCACAACACCTGAACCTCACAAGAAGGAACTTAAGCCTTTAATGGATAATCTTGAGTATAAGTTCCCAGGTCCAGCAAATTTTTTGCCTATAATTATAGCTTTAGATTTGGGTGATGCTCCAGAGGAGAAATTATTGGACGTCTTAAGAGAGCATCAGGAAGCTATAGGCTGGACTATTGAGGATGTCAAAGGAATCAACCCCTCGTTGGTGATACACACGATACAGTTGGAGGAGAATGCTAAGCCATCGAGGGAGCCACAAAGAAGGCTCAACCCTGCTTTGTAAGAGGTTGTGAGGGCGGAAGATATTAAGCTGTTAGAGGCAGGGATCATTTATCTCATCTCTGATAGCAAGTGGGTGAGCCAGATTCCAGTCGTGCCCAAACGTGCTGAATTTACGGTAGTAAATAAAGACAACGAGTTGGTTCCAACTCGAGTGCAGTCAAGATGGAGAAAGTGTCTATACTACCGTAAATTGAATGCTGCCACTAGGCCTGATCATTTTCCATTCCCATTTATTGATCAGATGGTGGATCGCTTAGTTGGGCCTGTTTACCAATGTTGGGTCTGGCTGAAGACGTTAAACTTAGCGCTCATGGGAGGCACCCCACAGCTTATCTTTTCTTTTGTTTATTTATTATTTCGCATTTTTATGATTAATGTTTGTTTCTAGTATTTTTTGTTTTCCAGTTTTTATTTTTCAGGGACAAAGCGTACTTCAGTTCAAGTTTGGGGTTATGCTATGAGCCATACCAGTCCAGATAGTTTTCCATATCTCAGGTCAGCTCTTTCCATATTAGTCACACATTGGGGTCAATGTGTAATTTAAGTTTGGGGGTATGGGAGACACATCACACACTTTGTCCTAGTATTTTTTGTTTTCCAGTTTTTATTTTTCAGGGACAAAGCTTACTTCAGTTCAAGTTTGGGGTTATGCTATGAGCCATACCAGTCCATATAGTTTTTCATATCTCAGGTCAGCTCTTTCCATATTAGTCACACATTGGGGTCAATGTGTAATTTAAGTTTGGGGGTATGGGAGACACATCACACACTTTGTCCTAATTTGTTGTCTTTTCGTCATAGAGATAAATGCATGCTCATGTTATCGTAAAATTTTGGTTGATCTAAACATTTTCTGTGATGTGATGTCATTGGTGAGCTTAACATTTTGAACACATGATCTGGTGATAAATTTTTAAAATTTAGTTACTTACTTTAGGCATTTTGAGAATTTACATGTTTGATCTAATCTAACACGAGCACATTAGCACAAATTATGTGAGGTATGACATGTGAATATAATGTGTATTTTTCCTTATCTTAACTGAAACTGGATGACTTGTTGGATGAACTCTTGGGCATAGGAAAATATTAAAAAAAAAATTATCAATAAACTTTTCGCTGAGTAACTGGACCTCTTGCCTCAGTAAGCAGTGAGTGTTCACCTCAAAAGGTGGAATTTTGCTTGGTAATATTAAGGTCGGTTTAATTTCGTAGCCTTTTTGACTCGAGTTAGTAAGTCCTTAGGGGTGTCTTTACACCTAATGCCCTAAAACCACCTGGTTTGGGAGTCATTGACTCAACATTCGCTACATGGGTCAATTAGAAAGCTTAAGGGAACTAAACATAGTCGTGCCTTATTATTATTAAAAAAATAAAAAGAATAAAGAATAAAATAAAAACTATGCCTTTTCGTTCATTTTTGATGGGAAATTCGATGAATCTTGAGACATGGAGACCTTACACATTAGAGTTACTTGGAAGCTTCATTTTTATATGCTAATTCACCTTACACTGATTCAAGCTTGTGATGCCTTATCCTGCCTTTTGTAAGTAATTAGATTTTAACATTTCTGTTCATTGCGAAGATGGGTTTACCTTTTTAAGCTTGCTTATGAATGAATATCATGGTGATGTGTGCTCCTTAAATTTTTGGATACCATGAGTGATGACTTTATCTTTATGTTCTTTGTTTTTCATTGAGTCTTTTATTTTGTTTTGCAAAGGGACTAGCAAAATATAAGTTTGGGGGTATTTGATGAGTCTTAAATATTGCATATTTTAGACCCTTAACTTATATTTGTTATGCTCTTAGTTAGTAGTATTTCACTTTATTTTACGTCTTTCTTGTGTTTTGTATATTTTTACAGGTTTGTGGAGAAAATAAAGCATTTCAGGAGATGTGAAGCTTCTGGAGACATTGCGCTCGATCGCGTATCTCGTGCGATCGAGCGCACCTGCCTACGAACGAGCGCATAGTCAACATCCCACATCGAAATATTTGAAGTTTAGTGCATCTGCGATCGATCGTAGCAGATATGCGATCGAGCGCACATGAGATCGTGCGCACAAGACATGCGATCGATCGTACCTACGATCGATCGCACCACACTGCGATCGAGCGCACATGGGCAGTATCCCACATCGAATCTGCAACCCATATTGCTCCGGGTCTTCCCCTATATAAATACCATCTGGCTTTATCATTCAGTGTACACTTCCTGAGCCACTTTGGTGTTTACCGGTGGACGTCCGCCAGCATTCTGGGATCCTGAAGGCATTGCTACCACGAGGGGAAGCGCCGCCCGTCAGTGAGTGGAATTTCTCCCATGTAAAGTTGTTTATTTATTTCTTTATATTCAGTTGTTTTAGTTTAAATGTTTAGCACTTTTTATTATAGTTTTATAATTATGAGTGGCTAGACTCTTCAGCTAAGGTTGAAGATGAAGCCCCGCCGTTGTTTGGTGTAGTAGTTCAGATTTGCTTGTACAAATCTGACAATTTTTAGTATAAATGTTATGTCAATTATTTGAGTTAATCTTATAATTGATTGAGTTTAAATTGTCTGTTGGATTTTCTTTGTGTTTCATCTGATGGATACATTGAATGCTTTTCGATTAAATTGGATTCCCTTTGTGATTTGTTAAGAGCGGATACATTGGGTGCTTTTGGTTTAGTTGGGATATTCTTTGTTTTTTGTATTATAGTTGGATTCATGGAATGTTTTGATAGGCTATATTTTTAGAACATGTATGCTTAACTTCGGTGGGGTGGATTCGGAAACCTTAGTGCTTTTTATTATTAGTTTTAAAATCAACTTAGTTTAGTTTTAATTTATTTTGCAATATCATTCTGAAATTTGTAACTAGGTTAAGATAGAGTTAGTTTAGATTGAAAATATACTTTCACAACGCAATTCCCTGTGGATTCGACCTCGCACTTGCACAACGCTATACTGCAAACGACTCGTGCGCTTGCGAGTAATTTAAAACTCACAATATGATACCAGTTGACTCTTAATATCCATCTTACCACAAACCATTAATCCAAACACCCGAATGATTTTATGCATAACATTCATGAATACAAGTCTTGGCCTCTAAAAACATAATAAATTGCGTGATATTAATCACAAAAACAAGCTCCATAGGCTTACTTTTCAAATCACTCTCCACTATTGTAGAAAAATCACACTACATTGGATCAAAAGGTCTTTAATAAGCTTGTAACGTTAGGCTAAGGTAAAGGTTAAGAAAGAACGGGAAGGATTCAACAAGTAGAAGAGCTTAATCTCTTAGTTTTGAACACAACTCTTTAAGCACTGGATAACCTTACTTCAACACCCAACTCTTTCAACCATTTTTCGAGCATTTCTTTCAACAAATCACCATTTTTTTCTTTTCTTTCTTTCTTCTTTCTTTGCCATAATTCATTTTTTTTTATTATTTTGGCACATAACCATTCACCTTCTTTTTTGTTTTTTTTTTTTCTTTTCCACAACCCCAACTTATCTCCTTTAATGTACTTGGGTTGCGGTAATGATATTTTTTTCATATTTCCACCTTTACTCCTTTTAAGTGCTTCTCACAACATGTGTATAACTAAGTTCTTTTAAAAGAAAGGTAAGGATAAAAATATTTTTAGGCTCATAAAGGTAAGTAAATGGTTTATCAAAAGAAACAAGGTTCAATTTTTCTTTTCAAGAAAAAGGCTCAAATAGGTGACTAGTGATAAATATAGCAATGGTAGGTTTGAAAGGCTCAAACGGTTCAAAAATGGTCTATATCATATCCTAAGTAGTATGCATTCTAAGAATTCGCCTCAAGTGATTATCAAGTAAGTTCTAGAGCTTGTCAAGACCGTAAAAGTATTCACAAAATAATCACACATAAAACTTTTCTAAATGCTTTCGATTAATCATACAATCTTACCACAAGCTAGAGTCTCTAACCAAATCAAGATTGATACTTAAATTAATTTCAAACCGAAGCAAGATTTAACTACTTCTAAATGCTATATGCTATCTCAATTAAGCTCACATCATTGACATGCGAATTACATCCAAGGCAACCATAAAGCATGCTTTAAAACAAAAAGAAAGGGAAACAGACACCAAGCAGTTCAATGGAAAAAGAAAAAAATGTATGGAAATAAAGAATATGGAAACAAAGAAATAAAGAATATGGAAACAAAGAAGATGTGTTTCCTCCACCCCCAACTTAAAAATTGCATTGACCTCAATGTAAAAGAAAGAGTAAAGGAAACTCCCCTTGTAGCCAAAGGTGCACAGAAGCTGAAAATTATGCTCCACCATTTGAACTGCTTCGTTTATTTGTCCCTGAAAAATAAATACAAAAGTAAAAACTTGGAAAACAACAAGATAATAATAATAAAAGAAATATGAAAAGCAACAAAAATAAAAGGATACGTTGTGGGCTGCCTCCCACGAGCGCTAAGTTTTATGTCTTCAGCCAGACGCTCTTATTCCCTCATCGAAAAGCATAGGTTGAATGCATCCGCCGCTGCTGCACTACCAAATTCGGTGCCTCTATGCTTTTGGGGGGCCTTAAGGATATCATCAGTAACATCCACAAATACTGGCTCGATATATGCTTTGGTGAAGCCATGGGTGAAGGTGGACTCTAATGGATTAAGGTGCTGGACCTTTTCCATGAATGAGTCCATCATGTATGCTTGGTGGCTTGAGTCCACATCCTCTGATTTTTTCGTTGTTGGGATGTGTAATAACTTACCACTTACTGTCTCAATGGCATTCACCTCCTTCATATTCTTTTGTGCTAGGTGCTGACCGTGGGATGTGGACTGAGCTTGAGAAAAGAACTTACCTTGCTCAGTTACACTCAAGTAACTCATCAACTTGGACACTTGGCTCCTAGTTTCTTTACCCTCTTCCATCACCTGCGTAATTAATGCCTCAAACCTTTGGTTTGTTTTGCCTTGTGCCTCTATAAAAGCCTGTAAGGTGTCTTCTAGAGAGTTCCTAGAGGCCGAGGGTGCGTGATAAGGTGCAGGGGATGATCGAGGGGGCTATGCATGCTAGTTTTCAGATTTCCAGCTGAAGTTGGGGTGATTTCGCCACCCCGGGTTATAAGTGTTAGAGAAAGGTGTAGGAGGCCTCTTGTACATGCCTAAGGCGTTACATTGTTCCTCATACGCCCCTCTCATATCAAAAAATGTGGGGTACTCTTTAGCGAGATGATTTACCCCGCCACACACAAAGCACGGCTCTAAAGAGTCGGCATGATTAGCCACATGTGTTTGCTTTGAGCTCTTAGTTTTAAATGCATCAAACTCTCTAGTGAGCATCTCGACCTTGGCTCTAAGGTTATCCTCTTCCCTAAGATGGTAAATTTCACCACCATTTGGGTGCCCTATAGGTTGTGACCTATTTGTGCTTTCAGTAGCACTAGGTCCAGTCCAAGTGTGAGCTTTTTCAGCAAGCTCATTAAGGTACTCTATGGCCTCATCAGGATCTTTCTCTAAAAACTCAGCATTACACATCATCTCTACAAATTGGCGCTCTCTATATGTAAGTCCCTCATAAAAATAGCTCACTAAGCACCAACTCTCATACCCATGGTGAGGGCACATACTCAATAACTCTTTAAATCTCTCCCAAGTCTGATACAAAGTCTCGCTGTCCTTTTGTGCAAAGGTGGAGATTTGCCTTTTTAAAGCATTGGTCTTATGTTGGGGAAAGTATTTATTAAAAAAAATCCGAGTCATTTCAGTCCACGACCTAATAGATCGTGGTCTAAGTGAGTATAGCCAACTCTTAGCTCTATCCTTCAAAGCGAAAGGAAAGAACTTAAGCCTCACAATGTCATCGATTTCGTCTTGACTATGAAAAGTCGCGACTACTTCCTCAAACTCTCTAATGTGCACATATGGGATTTCATTATCCAAGCCATGAAATGTAGGGAGTAAATGTATCATCCCTGTTTTAAACTCTAATGGGCGAGTATTGGCTGGAAATATGATGTATGATGGTGTGGTTGTGCGTGTAGGTTTGAGGTAATCCTAAAGTGTCCTAGCAACATTCTCATTATGGTTATCGGCCATGTTAACAAAATCCTCTAGATTCTCACTTGGGTTTTCTCTATGGGTTGATCTAGGCGAGGTTTCACTATCAGACTCAGAAGGAGAGGGTAATTCTAGCTCAGGTCCTCTAATAAATCTACCTCGCAGATTTCTTATCTAAGCATGCACCAAATGAATCAGAGAGGAAATAAAATAAAACAGAAAAAATAAAAATAAATAAATAAAATAATGCAGCAAGTTGAAAGAAGGAACAAAGTTACTGCCTTTACAGCTGCTGAAAAGAAAAACTATTTACAGTTCTTGTACCGTCATGTCAAAAGTTGACAGACTTTCTTGTACTTAAGCGCGTTTCCCCGGCAACGGCGCCAAAATTTGATTACGCCCAAAACATAACGCGGTTATTGTAGTTTAGTTTTGGGGTGTCGATTCCATAGGGAAATAAGTTAAGTACAACAGAAGGTGTTAACCTTAACACAAATGATAAAAGATTAAATGAATCTGAGTTTTTGATTGTGCAAAAGGGTAATTGTGTAAATAGGTTTGAAATATAATTAAGAATGACAAGGTTCCGAGAATCCTCCCTATGTCTACTTAAACTGCCATAACTTTCTGTAGAAATATCCTTTTGATGAACCGTAAAATTCTCCAGAAAGTAGACTTCCAGATATTTCTAAGCATATATGGCTCATCTCCTGGTTCTTCTTGTATCAATACAGTTTAATTTTTAAAGATGATTGATCTGTATGGGAAATTCTGGCAATTTAGTGAAACTCCTTTCCAGTGTGGGCAGCAGCTGTTGCTCTTTCAAGCCCTCCATCTTGTCCTTTCGGAATCATTCCTTCACTCTAGTATGCCTCGAGTCTTTGTGCTTCAAGCAATAATAACTTTTCCTCCTCTTTTGAGCTTAAAGTACCTGAAAATGCACCAAAATAGATCAATGATCCAAGAATGATACTTTAGAGTTGTTAACGTATAAAAGTGCAATTAAAACCTAGATCAACCCTAAAATGATAACAGTTAAGTACTGTTAAGATGCATTTTATGACTCTCATCAGTGTCCATCTCAGCAGTATCAGCAGCAACCTCCTCGTCATAACTGCTCTCATCCTCTCGGATCTGAATGTGCTTCCCGACCTTTGAGTAGATGAAGCCGTCACGAACCGTACATCCCATCTTCTTTAGTGATGAGATGTTGATGATGTCTTTTGGTCTGATATCCTGAGCCTCGGAGGCAGGAAGAGGCACCCAAAAGTACTGGGGTATGAGTGTAATGAGCATCCCGTAGGGTAGACACCCGGAGTCATTTGCTTCACCATTAATCATGTTGACAAGCAGCAGGGGATATATATTAAAGTGGTGCCCTTTTTTACCAAATCAATACTGTATCTATTTTAGATAGATACCCCCGACTCTTGAGTCTCGGGTGGATGGTCCAACTCACTATGAGATTGAACAGTTTCGAGTCGAGGGGCATATCATTACATGTGTGAAATGTAGTGGGTCTGTACACATAGTTAGGGTCGCCCCTGACTATTTGACATGCCACATCGACATCGAAATTGTTTGGCCATCCGTCCAGACTCCATTAGATCCCTCCTACAAGGATCCTCAGTATGCTCATTAGGAGGTCAGTGTTGACCTCAAACTCCACACCCTGGAAACTGGTTCTGAATCTCAGAGCCAATGGATTGGGTTTCACCGAGTTCGTATAGAACTGGTGAATCAGTCTCGGGTAGTATTTTTCATGTACTCTGACAAGTAGGGTCAGGTTTATTGCCACAAAGGCTGGCAGGATATCGAAGTTGCCATGATGGATAGAGTCGAAATCGACAACTCTACCCATTATGATCATCTTGTGACGGATTAAGGAATCATACCTCGCCTTGGCAGCAGGACTGGAAAACAGAGCTTCATCAAGCTCTGTTCTGGGCTTTTTTCTTGAAGAGCCTACTACTCCCTTCCCCGGTGTATCTGGATCCTTAGTTTTGGTATACCTTAGCCTTGTAGGTGCATTTGGTCCCCCAGATGTGTATTTGATACGGATTCTATCAGTCATTTTAGAAAAAAGAGATTTTGGTGAAAATATGAGATTTTAACCGTAGAAAGTTAAAAATCTCGTTATGAATGAGTAGATCGATGTGTTTAGATGAAGTTTGGATGGTTTTTGAATCAAAAAGATGAAATTTTCTAGAGAGAGAAAGCTGGGTTTCTTGAAAATGGCGTAAAAATCAGAAAAAAAATGAATAGTCTTTATATAGAATCGCCATACCAATCAACTTGGTCCTTTTTAAAAGATAAACATTTTTCATACCAGTCGACTGGGTCAATGTACCAGTCGATTGGGTAAACTGGCAGTAAGATACTAGTCGACTGAGCAGTTTGTACCAGTCGATTGTATGATAACTGATTTTCAAAAAATTGGCTCCACACAGGGTCTAGATTTACTAGTCGACTGGGTACGATTTACCAGTTGATTGAACGAATTGGCAGAGACTTACCAGTCGACTAGAACAGATTTACCAGTCGATTGGACCCTTAAGAAAATTTCCAGTCTTGAATTGTAGCACGAAATTTGTTTATCTATGACATCTTGAGTGAGGGAGATATTTAAACAAGAATTAATACTCTTTCACTAAATGTCAAACTATGCAGATGATGATTTATGAAACAATCAGACGTTCAGTTTATCACAATCTAGCAATCCTATTAACATTCTTATCTTACAGAAACTAGCTTCTCCTAGAGGTTTTGTAAGAATGCCAGCTATTTGATCTTCTGAAGGTATGAATTCTAGTCTTATGTCACATTTTTTAGCATGGTCTCTTAAGAAATGATGTCTGATTTCTATGTGCTTAGTTCTAGAGTGCTGAATAGGGTTCTTGGTTAGGTTGATAGCACTAGTATTATCATAAAATATTGGGATGTTTTTTAGGTTCATGCCATAGTCTTCTAGTTGTTGTTTCATCCATAATACTTGGGCACAACAACTTCCGGCTACTACGTATTACGTCTCGGTGGTTGATAGTGCAACGAAATTTTGTTTCTTTGAAAACCAAGAGGTTAACATTTTACCTAAGAATTGGCATGGACCACTTGTGCTTTTTCTATCTAACCTACATCCAGCAAAATCAGCATCTGAATATCTTACAAGCTCAAAAGATGAATCACTAGAGTACCATAATCCTATGGTTTGGGTTCCTTGTAGATATCTAGGGATTCTTTTTACTGCAACTACATGTGATTCCTTAGGATTAGCTTGAAATCTAGCACACATGCATACACTGAACATAATATCAGGTCTACTTGCAGTCAAATAAAGTAAAGCACCTATCATGCTTCTATAATATTTAGTATCTACAGTTTTACCTCCTTCATCAAGATCAAGTTTAGTAGTTGTGCTCATAGGAGTTCCAAGTAGCTTTGAGCTTTCCATCCCGAACCTCTTTAGCAGGTCCTTAATGTACTTCGATTGATTGATGAAGATGCCTCCTTTTAGTTGCTTGATTTGAAGTCCAATGAAGTAGGTAGCTCTCCCATCATGCTTATTTAAAATTCACCTTGCATACACTTTGCAAAATCTTGACACATAGATTCATTAGTAGCACCAAATATAATATCATCAACATATATTTGAACTATCAAAGTGTCATTTTTGTGAATTTTTGTAAAGAGAGTTGTGTCTATTCTACCTCTTACAAAATCATTATCAATAAAAAATTTACTTAGTCTTTTGTACCATGCCTTTGGAGCTTGCTTCAACCCATATATAGCTTTAGAAAGCTTGTAGACATGATTTGGAAGACTAGGATTTTCAAATCCAAGAGGTTGCTCAACATAAACCTCTTCTTCTATAAAGCCATTTAAAAAGGCACTTTTTATATCCATTTGAAATAGCTTAAACTTATTAAAGCATGCAAAGGCTAATAACATTCGAATAGCTTCTAATCTAGCTTAAACTTATTAAAGCATGCAAAGGCTAATAACATTCGAATAGCTTCTAATCTAGCCATGGGAGCATAGGTTTCATCGAAGTCTATTCCTTCTTCTTGATTATATCCCTTAGCAACTAGTCTAACCTTGTTTCTAGTTACTATTCCATTTTCATCCATCTTATTTCTATATACCCATTTAGTTCCAATTATTGAATGATTCTTAGGTCTTGGAACTAGTTTCCAAACATTGTTTCTCTCAAATTGATTTATTTCTTCTTGCATTGCAATTATCCAATCATTATCTTTTTCAGCTTCTATAAATGTCTTAGGTTATACTTGAGACAAATAAGCTACAAAATTGCAAATATTTCTAATAGAGGAGCGAGTTCTTACCTCTTGTGAAGGATCACCAATTACTTGATCAATCGGGTGATAATTTACATACCTCTAATCTTTGGGTAGACTTTCCTCTTGTTGGCTTGAGGATGGTTGGTCCAAATTGGGAGTTTCCATCTCTTCATTTGCTTGAGGTGGACTCTCCTTTGGGTCAACAATGGGAGTAGAAGTTTCTATTCTTGGAATAAAATATGCATTATCTTTAAAGGAAACTTCTCTACTACTAATTGGGTTAGACTAATCAAGAGTTACATGTACAGATTCTTCTACCACTAGAGTTCTCTTATTGAAAACTCTATAAGCCTTACTAGATGTTGAATATCCTAAAAATATTTCTTCATCGGTTTTAGAATCAAATTTATCCAAATTAGTTTTATTGTTATTTAGGATGAAGCATTTACAACCAAATGCACAAAAATTGGAGATATTAGGCTTTCTTCCTTTCCATAGTTCATATGGAGTTTTATCAAGCAGGGGTTTAATTAAAATTCTATTTAAGATATAGCAAGAAGTGTTCACGGCTTCAGCCCAAAAGTATTTTGGTAAACTATTTTCACAAAGCATTGTTCTTGAAAATTATTCTAGAACTCTATTTTTCCTCTCAACAACTCCATTTTGTTGAGGAGTTCTAGGAGCTGAAAAGTTGTGATTAATTCCATTTTCATCACAAAATCTTGAAAAGCTTTGATTTTCAAATTCTTTGCCATGATCACTTCTTATGCTTGAAATACAAATTCCTTTTTCATTTTGAACCTTTTTGCAAAACTTTTCAAATCCTTTGAAAGCTTCATCCTTGTAAGCAATAAAAATAACAAAGGTATATCTTGAATAGTCATCAACAATAACAAGAGTATATTGATGGCCACCTAGATTAATGGTACTAATTAGACCAAATAAGTCCATATGTACAAGTTCCAAAGGTCTAGTAGTTGAGACTACATTTTTTGCTTTAAATGAAATTCTAGTTTGTTTTCTCATTTGACAAGCATTGCATACTTTGTCTTTTTCAAAATTGATTTTAGGAAGTCCAATGACTAAATCTTTTCTTGAAATGATTTTTAGCAAGTTCATGTTCACATGACCAAGCCTTCTATGCCATAGCCATGGATTTTCACTAAAAGTAGGAAAACATTTTTCATTTTCAGAATGCAAGGATTTCAAATCAACTATGTAGACATTTTCATGTCTATGGCCAATAAATTTGATCTTGTTGCTCTTGATGTCTATAACTAGACAATGAGAGGTCTCAAATGTGACTTTGTTGCCTTTGTCACATAGTTGACTAATACTAAGTAAATTTGGCTTAAGGCCTTGTACTAGCAATACATTATTTAAGGTAGAGAAATCATTACCGACTTTTCCATGCCCGATGATCTTTATTTTGGTGTTGTCTCCAATGGTGACATATCCACCATCTCTTATAGTTAACTCTTTGAATACAGTTTTATCACCGATCATGTGCTTTAAGCATCCATTATCAAGGTACCAACAGTTATCTTTCTCCTTGGTGTGGAGACATACCTACATCACACAAGGATATATGATAGCACTTTTAGGTATCCAAAATTTCTTGGGTCCTTTGGGGTTAGTCCTAGAAAACACGGTTCCTTTTGGAACCCATACTTTTTTAACAGTATATGGCGATCTAAAGACATGCTGATAATGCACAATCCTAGGATAATAATTATTGATGTTTCTAGGATTTCTTACTTGTGCATATCCATAATCCTTAGGATAGTTGTTCCTAGAATACATGTTTCTATGATAAAGAATATGAGTATGCATGTCATTTCTAGAGAATGTATGATGATGATTTCTAGGATACATGCTAGCATTATTATGAGTATGCATATTATTTCTAGGATAACCATGATGATAATTCCTAGAATGTGCATGTGCAGAGTGTATATCTTGATTATACATATTGTTCCTCGAATGCACATGATGGTTTTTTCTAGGATGTGTATAAGCATTTCTAGAGTGTGCATACATATAAGCATGTGTATTTCTAGGATACTTCATTCTAGTATGATCATTTGAATTTCTAGATTTCCTAGCATTCATTGAGGGAGTGCTTTTAACCTTGCTAGAGGTTTTTGAAGTAGAGGCTTCACTCACACATGAGGCTTTCATGAATAAGCTCTCTTTTGATTTTTGCTTTCCCAAAGGAGAGTATCCTAAACCAGATTTTCCTCCACTTAATCTTTGGGAAGAAAGCACTTTATCAAGCTTTTCTTTTCCAAGCATAAGCCTAGATATAGTGCCATTTAATTCTAAAATTTAATTCTTTAAATTCTCATTTTCATCTTTGAGGAAATCTTGAGAAGAATCATACAGTAAAGAAGATAATTTATCTTTTTCTTCTCTAAGACTTATCATCTCCTTAGAGAGAGATGATACCTCTTTCTTAAGAATTGAATTTCTAGAATCAAATTTCTTCAATTCATAATGCATTTCATTTATTACTTCTAACAATTCTTCACTACTACTTACAATATTATTCTTAGAAGAAGGAGAAGATGTTACCTCACTTTCATCGTCGATTACCATCAGACAAAGGTTGGCAATTTCCTCGTATCCGATTTCTTTGTCCGATGACTCATCTTCTTCTTCATCATCGCTCCAGGTAGTTGCTATCATGGCTTTCTTTTTGAAGCTCTTGTATGGTTTGTTTGAAACTGTACAATCAGCCCTAATGTGACCGGGCTTCTTGCAGCTATAACACATAAGTGGTTCCCTTTTCGAAATGGGATCTTTTTTGTAAGGTTTCTTGCTTTTCTTCAAGAACCTGTGAAATTGTTTGGTGATTAATGCCATTCCACCATCTTCCTTGCTGCTCTCTGCTTTTTTTTTTTTTTCCGATTCCATTTCTTTGCTGCTCGTAGAAGCTTTGAGAGCAATTTGCTTTCTTCTTCTCATCATTGTTGACGATGGGAGTCATTTCTTCCATCTTATACGTCAACAATGACCCAAGTAGTGTCTCAACATCAAATTTGTCAAGATCTTTGGCCTTCTGTATGGCTATCTTCTTTGGTTTCCATGAGGGTGGCAGAGATCTCAAGATTTTTCTTGTTAGTTCAAACTCCTCAATATTTCTACCAAGCAGTTTTAAACCATTTACAATAGTTGTGAACTGTGAGTGCATTTCAGAAATAGTTTCGTTAGGAGACATTTTAAATGATTCATATTTAGAAACTAGCATATAGATTTTTGACTTTTTTACCTCACTAGTTCTTTCATATGTAATTTGCAATTTATCCCATATCTCTTTAGCCAAAACACATGCAGATATTTTATTATATTCAAAAATATCTAAAGCACAATGTAAAATACTTGTTGCTCTGTTATTGAGAGACATTATTCTACAATCCTCGTCTGTGTACTCAGTTTTGAGTTTAGGCATTGTATGATGGGTCTCTCCAATAGTTATTTCCTTTGAAGGAATTTTTCGTCCTTCTTCAATGACTCTCCACAGATTATAATCTTGTCCTTCGATAAAGATTCTCATTCTGTTTTTCCAATAGTTATAGTTGGAGCCATTGAATAAAAGAGGTCTAGTATAAGAGTGTTCCTCATAATAGCTATTTGCTGCCATCGGATCAACTCAAGGATTTTAAGCCTAAAATCGAGAATGAGGCTCTGATACCAATTGTAGACTGAGGTTTCAACCCAATAGGAGGGGTGAATTGGGTTTTTAATACTTTCGCGGAATAAATATAAGTTTATAAAAGCGTATAAGAAATAAACAATTAAAACAAGTAATGTGTTGTAAATAAAGAGTTTAAAGAGTAGATTATGCAAACTCAGATTATAGTGGTTCGGCAATATCAGATTCGTTTTGACCCTATGTCCACTCTCTTCAAGGAACCTCATTGAAATAATCCACTAATGAACTTAGTCGTACAACTTTACTAGTGTTGTATAAGCCTTACAATCCCTTCCTCTCGGAAGCTATCCCCTTCCTCTCGGAAGTAATCCCCTTACAAAAGATGCTGTAAAGTAAATGGTAGAGAGACAGCAAATGAAAGTTTATACAACTGAATGATATCTCTCTTTCAAAGTAAAGCTTGTAGAATGGCTCAACAAGAATATTTCAAAGCTTTTTTTTTGTTTTCAAAGAGTATAATGACTTGATTGTGTGAGTTCTATTCTTTTTGAATATGTGCAGCTCTATTTGAATGCTCAATAGAGTGGGTTTATATAGCCATCAATTAATATGGCCGTTGGGGCTTTAATTTGAAAAATATTTGCTTTAAAATGTTCAGATTTGGTGTCCAAAAGTCATATTTTTGAATTACCAGTCGACTGGGTCGTGATACCAGTCGATTGGGTTCTTTTGAAAAATCTCGTTTTCAAAGCTTTTGGGGTATCAGTCGACCGGGTTATTCTTACCAGTCGACTGGGGACTCACTATCCATTTTACCAGCCGACTGGGGACTTACTGTCCCATATACCAGTCGACTGGTATTTGTACCCAGTCGACTGGGTTGTCTTCCAACCTAATTTTTCTGTTTTAACTTTAAAACATTTGTTTAAAAAGTTCGGTTTAGAAAACCTTTTGTGTTGGAGCCATTGACCAAGCTATTACAATGTACAATTGAGACTTACACTGGTTTTACTACCTTAGACCTATACTAGTTCTTCAGTCTTCACTTGAAAGTTTGATTCGGTTTGAGTTCTTGCACCTTGATCCTTGGTTGAATGCTTTTGTTGCTTACTACACTTAGTTTGCACTATTAGTATAATAACAGTTGTGTTTTGTCATCATTAAAATATGGGTGAAGGTCAACATTAATGTATTAAATATTTGGAATTCCATGTCCTCATCATTTACTGTCCTCGTGATGATGCCCCTTCTTATATTAATTTTGGTATCAGCAGTTATCATAAAAGGGTCTTCCCAAAATGATGGGGAGGGGTGATGGCATATAACATTCTTCCATATCTAAGATGATAAAATCAGCGGGTAAAATAAATTTACCTACTCTTACCAAAACATCCTCGATGATACCTCTTGGTCGTTTGATGCTTCTGTCAGCCAATTGCAGAGTGATAGAGGTCGGTTGGAGCTCCCCCAAACCTAGTGTCTCGAGTACACTGTATGGCAGTAGATTGACGCTTGCTCCTAGATCCAATAGTGCATGCTCAAATAGCTGGTCACCTAGCCTGTAAGGAATGGTGAAACTACCTGGATCTGTTAGTTTTGGTGGTAGTTTTCTTAATAGTACAACACTTAACTCTTCAGTCAAGGCTACTGTCTCATCTTCCTGAAACTTCCTTTTGTTAGTGCAATAATCTTTTAAAAACTTAGCATATACAAGTATTTGTTTGATTGCATCTAATAAAGGAATGTTTATTTCCACATTTTTTTAAAGTTTCAAAAATATCAATCAGTTTAGTTTCTTTCTCAGGTTTCACCAACCTTTGAGGAAATGGTGGAGGTGTATTTACCTTTTCCATCTCACTTACCTTAGAGGTGGATGCTTTGTCAGGAGATGCTTGTGCAGGCTCATCCATGCCTATGATCTTTCCACTTCTCAGGGTTGTCACAGCATTCAATTGTTGATGACCTCTTGGATTAGGTATTGGTTGGGCGGGAAGCTCACCTTGCTTTCTATTGCTTAGTTCCTTGGCCAATTGCCCCATTGGTACCTCTAATCCTTGAATGGCTTGATCATGTTTTGCAGTGGTTTGTCTCATTTTAGTTTGAAATTGCCTTGTTTCTTCCATGAACTGTTCTTGTGAGGTCATTAATCGTTACTGTTGAGTTGCTAATTGCCTCACAAGACTTTCGAGGTAGCTCTTCTTTGGTTCAGGAATAGATCGGGCTATCGGTTGGAAGTTTTTTTGCTGCCCTTGACTATTCTGATTGTTGCTCCACGAGAAATTCGGGTGATTCCGCCATCCAAGGTTGTAGGTATTTGCATAAGGGTTGTTCTTTGGTGGATAGTTGTTAGGTCCCACGAAGTTGGCTTGTTCATGATCTGCAGATGAATCCAAGGGACATGCATCAGTGTTATGATTAACTTGGGAGCATATCATGCATACCTGAAGTGGTGTAGTTGGTAGGCTAGATGAGGCATTTTGAGTAGCCATGGCTTTTACCAATAAGTCTAGTTTCCTTTCCACAACAGCTATTTGAGGAGAAGATCCTCTATTCAAATTTACCTCATACAAACCTTTACCCTTGGTTACATGTCTACCTCGAGAGGAGAACTGTTGAGTGTGTTCGCTTAGGGTTTTGAAGAGCTCCATAGCTTCTTCACTGCTTTTTTCCATCAGCACTCCTCCACAACCTGAATCAACAATACTTTTGTTAGTATCACTCAAACCTTCATAAAAAGCTTGTACCAGTTCATCTTGAGGTAAGTTGTGATGTGGGAATTTGAGTAGCAACTCGTTGAAGTGTCCCCACACTTTGAAGAATAGGTCTCCATCATTTTATTGGAAGGATTGAATCTCCATCCTCATTTGCCTCGTCTTTTGGGCTGGGAAAAACTTCCTTGGGAATTTGCTAGCCAACTCCTCCCAAATGTGGATAAAAACTGCAGGCAAGGAATTATACCATAATTTAGCATTATCTTTTAAGGAAAAAGGGAAAAGAATTAACCTTATTCCTTCTTGGTCTAAGCCTTGGATGTGCTAGAACTTGCAAAGATCGAAAAATTCTCGAAGGTGCAAGTGTGGATCCTCATTAGGAGTACCCCTAAAGTGAGTCAAAGCATTCAATATTTGCAGAGATATGTAATAGTTTCCTGCAACCTCAGGTTGATATGCAATACAGGATGGTTGATCAATGTTCCATGGGATGAAGGAATACTTCATCGGTACTCGTACAGGTGGTTACTGGTTTTCTAGCTGTTCTGCCATTGGTGCTTCGTTCTCGGATTCTTCTTCGTTCTCCTTGAAGTTGTTCCTAAACCTTGTCCTCGGGATCGAGGGGAAAGAATGTTGGATGTCGGGATTGAAGTCCGTGCATAAATCAGGTAAACCAGCTTCAGTGCAGCAGTTCAACTCTACTGCTCTGGTGACTCTCTACCCTAATTGCACTCGATCGCATAGAAGGGTGCGATCGATCGCAAGTATCACAGAAAGTGCGATTAGGGTTTGATGTGCCTGAAACAGAAAGGTAATCGATTAGGGTTTGATGAAAATAAAAATAAAGGTTGAAGAATAGAAACTAAATTTTTTTAGAAAAATTAAAGTAAAATAGAATAATGATGATTAAACTAAACGAAAGTAATTCTAAAAGGAAATTTAGCGCAATCTCTAGCAACTGCGCCAAAAACTCGCTACGCAATTATCTACCTAAATCAATGAGTAAATAATCAAACTTGTTTTACTTGCAAGTGCACAAGATCAATGGTAGCATAGTGTGCAAGTGCGAGATCATTTCCACAGGGATTGGTGAATTTCGTTTTAGAATCAGTTTCTTAATAAAAGAAGATCAAAATAACTGTTGAATGTGAATTAATAATAATGAGACATAGGGCTTTGATATCCACCACTAGTCATACTTTCCCAATGAGCAATAGGTCAATGCACTAGCCTTCCTAAGAATACTTAATGGTTGCCAACCAAGGGTATGGTATCTACTCCTTAAGCTATTAATTTCCTTAAGCACCGAGTTAGGCATGGTATCTACTCTAACTCTTTTCTTTCTTAAGGGATTCAACATGGTATCTACTAAGTTGTTCCTTAAGAAAGCATAAGATTTATGGAAATTGACAACCACATGAGACCTAGGGCATGGTATCTACTCCCAGTTTCTCATGTTGATTAATCCAAGAATCTGGTGTGGATATCTTTTGTTACTATTGTTAGGCTTAGGACTCGGTCATCCAAATTGGTCTAACTAACTAATTCATACCACATGCACATATTGATCAGACATACATATATGAGGAATGTAAATGAACACAGGCATTAATCAAGTTAAGCATCATAATCAAGGCTATTGCAAAGATAATAAATGAATATATATATGGGAAAGCATAACTAGGGCTTCAATCGAGCCCTATAAAGAGTTAGTTACACATGCTGTCTAAAATAAACATCATAACATAAACTAAACATAAACTATAAAACCCGAAGAAAACTTTGGAGACGGGTTGTCAATCCTCTCCAAAGTTTACAACTCCGAGCTAAGCAAAAGATAAAAGAAGTGATGTCCTTTGTGTGTGTTTACAGGTGTATTTATAGGGGTTGAATAACCCTAGAAGACTCAGGAAACCCTAAACTTCCTAAAACGTAAAACCTCCTCTATTTCCAAAACTGGTTCTGCCGTTTTACTGTTCATGCCCGTACATGTGCACTCGATCACATGCATTTTGCACTCGATCGCAAGGCTGCACTCGATCCTTCCTGTGTGTGCATGAGCACTTATGTGCTCGATCACACCCAATAGTGCGCTCGATCGCACTTTTGCCAGCAGCTGCTCCAGGATTTCCAGATTTATTCCTTTAGGTGCCAAAAATGCTTCTTTTTCTCCAAGACCCTACGAAAACATGTAAATCATAGAAATGAAGTAAAATAGACTGAATTAATATAACTAAGGACTTAACAAATGCAAATAAGGGGGCTTAAATATTAATATTTAAACACCTATCAATTCACGCCATAAATAGAATAACATTAAAGAAAATAGATAAGGGAGAAGGCTTACCCTACCTTCAGTACTCACTATTTTGTTTCCTGTTTAAAATTGTGGTTTTTCTTTAGTATAGGGTGACATAGCTTTGAGATTGATTTTGAAGAAACTAATACATTTAAATTTGGTGAGCATAATTTGTTGTTGTTTCATAAAGCTTTTTTTTTCTTTTGGAATTAGAGGGGAATAAGCACAAGATATATTTAGGATCATCTTAAAAATTTGGGTATTTTTTTGAACTAGTAATTAGTTTGTGGGAGTGGTTGATTCAGATATGTGGGAGCCAAAATCTAATTTTGATTCAGAGAAGAAAAATAATTAGCGAAAAAATTTAAAGAATTTTATGAAAGAAAATCAAAGAAAAATAGAATTGAGAAAGAGGTAGTAATATAGCTCAAAAATACCGTCCCAATGAAGACGCGACACGTAGACAGCTCCAAACCAAGACAACAGGGCAACACATGGACAACTTTAAACCCAGACAACGAGGCAACACGTGGACAGTCCCAAGCCAAGGCAGCTAGGCGACATTCGGAAGACACAGGCTCGCACGGCTGGATCCCTAAGTCATCATCGCCCTCCAGATCACCACCGTCCTTCTCGCAAGGGCTGCCTTACCCCCAAAACCCTATAAAAAGACTTAGGTACACATTCCAAAGGGGATCAGCTTCTTCCTGACCTAAAACGGGAAAATTGTCATTTCCACACTTCTTAGACCTCATACTAACAAGAGCATCAGAGCATCCTCGGAGGCATCCCCCTCTGGCGACTCCTTAGCTTACCCCCTCTTCTCTGTGCAGATCCCCTCGAGGCCTTGCCTCTAGCACAACAATATATTTTTAGTAGTAACAGATTGGCGCCATCCGTGGGAACACTACCATCTCTTGCTAACAATAAAAACAAAGAAGCATAAACAACTCATTTGTTGCCATGCCACCTAAAAACGCCGCCAAGGACGCTGGTAAGGGAGCAGCTGGGACCAGCACCCGTACCCAGTGGTCTGGGTCGATATCCCTAGCCGAGTCTGATACGTATCCCAACATGGCTATGCTCCAAGCACAGTTCATGGAGCTCTCACAATTAGTAACCAATATGGCCGCCGAGGTCCGCCAAAGGGCTCGCCGGCCTTCTCCTACACCTCTTTGGTAGGATCTCAGCTACACAGGTTCAGTTAGCCGCAGGTTCTCCGTTGACGTCTGTTCCACGGCTGACTCTTCCCCACCTCGTGCGATTAAATCCAAGGAGAGTCCCTTGTCCAGAAGTAGTATCGGTCTCGACAAACGAATAAAGGACATAGAGGGAAGGATCAACGAAGTGTTCAAAGGCCGGCACCACAATGTCATGGACGAGCTCAACATTCAAGACCCACTTTTCACTCAAGAAGTCCTCGAAGCCCCCCTCCCGTCGAATTTTTGAATGCACCAAATCAAACTTTACGACGATTCTACCGACCCTTTGGACCACCTCCAGCGCTATAAAATCACAATGACGCTCCACAGACGCTCCGATCCTGTGATGTGCCGAGTTTTCCCCTTGACGCTCGAGAAAGCAGCCGGAATGTGGTATTCTTGTTTGAAACCGGGGGGCATCCGCACATCCAAAAAACTAAGTTATGCTTTTGCATCACAGTTTCTCAGCAGTAAATGACCCAAAAAGACCTCGGAGTCCTTATTCAACATCATCTAGTTAAAGGGAGAAAAAATCTGAGCCTACATCTCGAGATTCAATTCTGCTACCTAGGATATCCCCGACCTTGACCCTAGTGTCCAGATGTTGGCATTCAAAATTGGGCTGAGATTTAGAGTCTTCAGTTTAAAACTCACCAGGCAATCGCCCGGCAACATGAATGAGATCTTGGCCTGAGCCGAGAAGTACATGCTAGCGAAAGATGACCAGGCCTTTCGAAGAGAGCGGGAAGAGGACGCAGAAAGAAAAAAATGGGGCCTAGCCAATCCATGCCGGGAACCCATCAAACAACCTTTCTGCGAGGATAGGCCCAAGGCCCCCAAACCCTTCGGGAACTTTACCCCTCTCAATGTATCTCGGATCGATGTCTTGATGCAAATCCAGGAGAAGGCGATCTTATAATGGCCCCCAAAATCGTTGCGCCTCAATGAGGATCGAGGCAAGTGGTGCCGGTTCCATAAGAACCACGAGCATGATTGATTACGCCCAAAGAGTAGCGCGGTAGTTGTAACACAGCTTTGGGGTGTCGATTCCACTTGGAAAAAAGTTAACTACAAGAGAAGATGTAAACTTAAACACGAATAATAAATCGAGTGAGAAGATATGAAGTTTTAATAATGAAGTAATTGAGAGCAAAATATGTAGTAAATCAGGAATAATAATAGAGTAACAACAAGGTTCCAGGAGTCCTCCCTAGGCTCATTGCCTTATTCCAATCTTAATTCAGTTGTTCTTATCTCGATTGCAAGTTTCACATCCCAAACAAGTAATCAGTGTATATTCAATTAAAGCTCATATACAAACCCTAATGTAATTGATATGACTTACTCTTCTTTATCGATTAAACACACATGGCATATACTATAGAGTTATCAAGAAACGACAATATATCTTTAACGACAATATTGCAGTAATGGACAACCCTAAAGAATAAGTCTACCAGACTCAATCACATCCAAACAAACTTGACATGAGAAAAGCATGACTAAACTTATATCAAGGAGAAAAATATAATCACCAGATTGAAAAAAAAATCTTCTAATTAGATTAAAAAATAAGTCATAATAATGTTTGACAATAAATCCCAATTATAATTGAACTAATAAAGGAATTAAAGAACAAATACACCTAGGGATTCATCCCTTCGCCTTACTTGGAGATTAGTTCACCATGGAACTCATGGCTATACACTTTGATGGAGGAGAATGAGGTTGCTTCTTTGAGTTTTCCAGAACTTGATTGCCAGCTTTATTAAACCCTAAGTGGCTTATTTATATTACAAAAGCTCCAGGGGTGTTTTAGGGTTTAAAAGGTCATTAAAATCCTGATTAGGTCCTAACTCGGAGAGGAGGAATCGTGTGGGTGTTACACCCCTCGTCCTTGGGCGGTGCACCTCTCACTCTTGGTTTTTCTTCTCAAGGCTGGAGGATGCACCTCTCCTTAGTGGGCGGTGAACCTCTCACTAAAGCTTCTTCATCTCAAGGCTAGAGGTTGCACCTCTGCTTAATGGGTGGTGCACCTCTCACTGAAGCTTCTTCTTCTCTTTTGGTTTGGTTTCTCTTCATTTTATCCTCCGAAACCACTCATTCACCTCGATATGCATAGAATCTTAGTGCTTCAAGCAATGATATCTTTTCCTCTTCTTTTGAACTTAAAGTACCTGAAAATGCACCAAAATAAGTCAATGATTCAAGAATATCACTTTAGAATTATTAACATATAATAATGCAATTAAGACCGAGATCAACCCTAAAATGCCAACAATTAAGCACTGTTGACATGCATTTTATAGCTCTCATCACAACCCCTAACTAGCTTATTGCTAGTCCCTAGCAATTCAAGGGAAAACAAGAAATGAATTCTATGGTAGGAATCAAAACAAGGTAAAGCAATGCTAGTGTTAAACAAGGAGCAATCCACATTTTTGTCTCAGGAATTACACGTAACATACGCAACACATAGAATCATTAAATATCACTTAAGTCCAAAAGTAATCCAAGAAGTAATCTTAAAATTGTTATCGACTCTTATAATCCATCTTACCATAATCCATTAATCCGAATACCTGGATAATTTTATGCATAACATTCATGAATACAAGTCTTGGCCTCTAAAAATTAATTTATGTGACATCAATCACAAAAATAAGCTCCATAGGCTCACTTTTCAAATCACTCTCCACTATTGTAGAAAAATCACACTACATTGGATCAATAGGTCTTTAATAAGTTTGTAATGTTAGGCTAAGGTAAAGGTTAAGGAAGAATGGGAAGGATATGCAAGTAAAAGAACTCAATCTCTTAGCTTTAAGCACAACCACTTTTAAGCACTAGATAACCTTACTTCAACACCCAACTTTTTCAACCATTTTTTTTATAAGAGCATATCTCTTGATAATTCACCATTTTTCATTTCTTTTTTCTTTTTTTTGTGCCATACTTCACATTTTTTTTTTCTGTTTTCTTTTCTATTTTTGGCAAATACCCATTCATCTCCTTTTTTCATTTTCATTTTCTTTTCTTTTTCACAACCCCCAACTTATCTTCTTTAATATTCTTGGGTTATGGTTTTCCATCCTTACTCCTCTTAAGTGCTTCTCAACAAATATGTACAACTAAGTTCTTTTTAAAAGAAGGGTAAGGATAAAATATTTTTAGGCTCATAAGGGTGAGTAAATGGGTTTTTGAAAGAAACAAGGCTCAAATTCTTTTTCAAGAAAAAGGCTCAAATAGGTGACTAGTGATAGATATAGCAATGGTAAGTTTGAAAGGCTCAAACAGTTCAAAAATGGCCTATATTATACCCTAAATAGTGTGCATTCTAAGAATTCGCCTAAAGTGATTATCAAATAAGTTCTAGAGCTTGTCGAGACCGCAAAAGTATTCACAAGGAAATCACACATAAAGCTTCTCTAAATTCTTTAGATTAATCATACAATCTTACCACAAACTAGAGTCTCTAACAAAATCAAGATTGACACTTAAATTATTCTCAAACCGAAATAAAATTTAACTACTTCTAAATGCTATATGTTATCTTAATTAAGCTTATATCATTGACATGTGAATTACGTCCAAAGTAAACACAAAGCATGCTTAAAACAAAAGGTAAGGGAAGGTAACACCAAGCAATTTAATGAAAAAGAAATATATTTCATCCACCCCCAACTTAAAAATAGCATTGTCCTCAATGTTAAAGAGAAAGTAAAGGAAGCTCACTTTGTAAGCACGAGTGCACAGGTGCTGAAGATTGTGCACCACCAGGTGAATTGCATGCCATTCCTTTTGCTGAAATTTCGATCTACAACATAAAACAAGACAACAAAAAGAAAGTAATTGCGATGTACCCTTAAGATTCCCACCATATGTTAGGTTAGCACATAAAATGGAGAAAAATGACTATAAATGGAAAAATAAAAGACGAAAAAGAAAATAAGGAAAAGAGAAAACACAATATATGGTGGGATAATGAGGTGATAATAAAACAAAACAAAAATAGGCAAACAAAAGATAGAACCCAAAATTAATCTTCTAAGTCCTCATCTTCTTCTTCATTCCCTTCATTCTCTTCACTTTCCTCGGAGGTGGATCAAAGGATGAACCCAGATAGGGTGGCATAGTAGGAAAGTGATCCATATTATAACCAGTAGCGGTGGCAATGTGTTGGTACATCTAACCAAAAGAAGAGTAGATCTCCGCTTGATAATCGGCTTGCCGAGCCAAGAATCGGTCATGCCTAGCCAAGATTCGGTCTTGACGATCTATCCTATCAAGCAACAGTTTTTGATGTTCATGAAAATGACTCTCTAAACACTCAAGGCACTCGGCAACCGTGAAATGCCTAGAGGGGGGTAGCAATTACTGCTCCCTCTCCCAGAGTTGGTGGCCTGGATGCTCTAATCTGAGTTAGCATAGCATCATCAATGGGTTTGTTGGGTTGCTGGGCCTCCTCATCAGGACTGTAAGGGACTCCGACTCGGACGCACAATTGAGTGATTAATGAAGAAAAGTATAATCCGAGCCTTTGTTGCACAGTATGCATGATAGAAGTAAAAATGACTTGGCCCACGTCGATAGTCATTCCCATCAAAATTGCATAAACTAAAATAGCTCTTTCAACAGTTAGGTCACTGTAGTGCAGAGCAGGCATCATCCGCTAACATACAAAATATTGCCAAGCCCTAGAAGTTATATTCAGAGAAGGACCGAGCAAGGTTACAAGGGTATCCCCTGTCATTTTCCATGTAGTGCCCGGAATACAGAGAGTATTGTAAATCTATTCGTAATCAATATTAGATGCATATGCACTATACTCACTGTTTTCTATGTTAGGTAACCCATAGACTCTATTTATGGAAGTGATGCTAAAAGATACTGTTTTGCCTCTCACCCTCACTTTATTATTCCCATGCTCGTCTGCATTAGCGTAAAATTCTCTAATCATATTTGTAAGGGAATGAGATGGGGGTCTTGTAAATGTACCCCAATTCCTATCAGTAATCATTTTAAACAGAGATGGGTTTCCTCTCTTTGTGATGTTGAATTCTCTCTCTATAATGAGTTTTCTAGTTTGCATCATCCAAATATATTTCTCACTTTCCTCAAAACTAACAAATTTGGTCTCATCATACTCTTGTTGTTGTTTTTCCCTAGGTTTCTTGGTCTTAGGTGCCATGGAAATCAAATATATAGAACAATAGATTTAAAGCAAAATTCAACCACCAAATAGCATAAGTGAACAATAAAAGGGAAGGCTTACTTAATGTCTAAAGTTGGAGAGAAAAAAGATTAACCACCAACTTGAAGTGTTCTTGATTAATCCAAAATCTTCTTAGAACCAAACTTGTGAGAGATATTTCTAGCAAAATCTGTAAAGTAGTGAGCAATTTAGCAATAGATGATGGAAGAAACAAGAAATTTTAAAGAAAAATGAAGTGGGTATGTGAGGTTTGTGAGAGAGGAAGAGAGAGAGTAAAATGGGGCTGCTGTGTTTTTTCAAGTTGAAATGAAGAAGAAGGCAGGATGTAGGGTTTTAAAAAGCAAGATTTCGGGTGAGCACTGCAGCATGGGCTTAGGGGTGCTGCAGCGTGGGCTAATGGGCTTGGAGGTGTGCAATCTGGGCGGTGCAGCGTGCCAGATGCAGGGGTGCGGTGCTTGGTCTGGGCCTATATTGCACGCATTATGGGTGCTGCAGTGCGCCAAAGGCTGGGGCGTGGCGCTGGGCTGGGCACACTGGGCCTGGTGCTGTGCGCTGGGCCTATTTTCTAGCAGAAAAATTTGTTGGTTTGCAAAAAGAAAGTGAAAAATAAAATAAAGTCAGCCAAATGGTATAAAAAGGAATCCTTAAAAATTAGATTAAATTAAAAGAAAAACTAGCAATTAAGATTGAATAAAACTTTAATTAAAAACAAAACAAGCATATCAAAAAAAAAAAAAATAAATAAAAATGTACCTGTGTGGTATAGTTAAGGTGAATAGACCGGATCCATAAGTGAAATGTCTTCCACCTTCAGATCTTGCCTATCGATCAAAATCTTAAGGCACTGACCATTCACTTTAAAAAGTCTGACCGTTCCTAATGTCCTTTATTTACACCGCTCCATTTTCAAAAACATTTTTCACTATGAAAGGAAAGGTCCACCTTGACCGAAGTTTTCCAGGATGCTTATGGAGTCTAGAGTCGTAAGAACATCCGATCATTGGGTTTAAATGTTTTCCTCAAAATGTTTTTGTCACTGAATACTTTCATCTTAGCCTTATAGATTCTAGAATTTTCGTAAGCATCGTTTCTTAATTCCTCTAACTCGGTCAACTGATATTTCCTAAGCTTACCCGCTTCGCCTATGTCAAAATTAAAAGACTTGATGGCCCAATAAGTTCGATGCTCAAGCTCGACAGGTAAGTGGCAAGACTTTCCAAAACTAAGCCGATAAGGTGACATACCTAAGGGAGTTTTAAAGACTGTACAGTAAGCCCAAAGTGCATCAACTAGTCTCAAAGACCAATCCTTGCGATCCGAGTTAACAATTTTTTTCTAAAATTTGTTTAATTTCCCTATTAGCAAGCTCTACTTGTCCACTAGTCTGAAGATGGTAGGCAGTAGAAATTTTATGTAACACCTCATATTTTTTCATCAAAGCTTTAAAAGAACGGTTGCAAAAATGTGTACCCCGATCACTAATTATAGCATATGGTGTACCAAATCGATATAACACATTTTCTTTAAGAAATTTAATTACCGTCCTATTGTTATTGCTTCGGCAAGCTACTGCCTCTACCCACTTAGATACATAATCTATTGCCACAATTATATACTAGTATCCAAAGGAAGAATGAGAGGGTTCCGTAAAATCAATGCCCCAACAATCAAAGATCTCAATTACTAAAATAGGGTTTAAGGGTATCATATTTCGATGAGACACAGCTCCTAACTTTTGACACTTTTCACATGAGTGACAATAGATGTTTGCATCTTTAAATAAGGTAGGCCAATAAAATCCACACTAAAAAATTTTTGCAGTGGTTTTTTTCATTGAAAAGTGGCCTCCACAAGCTTGGGAATGACAAAATTCCGAGACGTTAGCGATCTCTTCATTAGGGATGCAACACTTTAAAATTTGGTTAGGGTAGTACTTAAAAAGATAAGGGTCATCCCAATAGAAATTACATACCTCATATAAGAATTTCCTCTTATCTTGAGCACTCCAATCCATTGGTATCTCACCTGTAGCCAAATAATTTACGATGTGAGCAAACCATGGTAAAGAAGTAACAGAGAGTAAATGCTCATCGGGAAAGTCATCCTTGATTAGCACGTCATCGTAAGTGTCCTCAAAAGTGAGCCTTGATAGATGGTAAGCTACTACATTCTTTACTCCTTTCTTATCTTTGATGGTGATGTCAAATTCTTATAGGAGTAAAATCCATCGTATTAGTCTTGCCTTAGCATCCTTCTTTGTGAGAAGGTACTTGAGGGCTGCATGATCTGTAAAAATAAGGATATGAGAACCAATTAAATAGGCACAAAATTTATCCAAAGTAAATACTACAGCTAGCAATTCTTTTTTAGTAGTGGAGTAATTCATTTGAGCACTATTTAAAGTTTTACTAGCATAGTAAATGACAAAAGGTTTTCCTTCTCTTCACTGTCCAAGAACAGCACCTACAACGTAGTTACTAGCATCACACATGATTTTAAAAGGTAAAGTCCAATCTAGTGACTGCATTATAGGTGCGAAAGTAAGCTTGTCAATCAGCATTTGGAATGCTTCTTGACAAGCTTGTGTCCACTCAAATGGGGTGTCTTTAACTAGGAGGGCACATAAAGGTCTAGATATGTTGGAAAAGTTTTGTATGAACCTCCTATAAAAAACCAGCATAACCAAGGAAAGATCTCACATCCTTTATTGTCTTAGGGGTAGATAATTTAGAGATTAACTCAATCTTAGATTGATCAACCTCTATTCCTTTAGAAAAGACAATATACCCTAAGACAATACCGGATAGTACCATGAAATGGCATTTTTTCCAATTTAAAACCAATTCTTTCTCCTCACAGCGAATCAACACTCTTTCTAAATTCATTAAGCATGCATCAAATGAAGATCCAAAAACAGTTAGGTCATCCATAAAAACCTACATGCAATTTTCAACCATATCACTAAAAATACTCATTATGCAACGTTGAAAAGTGGTAGGGGCATTACACAATTCAAATGGCATTCTACGAAAAGCATAGGTGCCAAAGGGACAAGTAAAAGTGGTTTTTTCTTGGTCTTCTAATGCAATTCATATTTGATAATAACCAGAATAACCATCTAGAAAACAATAAAAGGGATGACTAGCTACACGCTCAAGAATTTGATCAATAAAAGGGAGTGAAAAGTGGTCTTTTCGGGTGGCAACATTTAATTTTTTGTAATCAATGCACATACAACACCCAATCACAAGTTTGGTGGGGACTAGCTCTCCTAGATCATTCTTTACCACAGTGACACTGAACGTTTTAGAAACTACTTATGTAGGGCTTACCTACTTACTATCAGCTATGGGATATATAATACCTACATCTAACAGTTTTAGCACTTCAGTTTCACTACTTCTTTCATAGTGGGGTTAAGCCTACGTTGAGGGTCTCTATGAGGACTAGTTCCTTCATCTAAATTTATTTTATGTGAACAAATCAGGGGACTAATACCTTTTAAATTAGCCATGCTCCATCCTAAGGCTGATTTATGTGCATTTAGAGTTTGAATTAATTTCTTACCTTGGGTCTCAGATAATTCAGAAAAGATAATAACAGGAAAAATATCACATGGATCGAGAAAGGCATGTTTTAAACCCTTAGGTAGTGGCTTCAATTCGACTTTAGGTGCTGCCATACTTGAGGGGACTTGTGTCTCACTTCTTTCGAGTAACTCCTAAAACTTTGGTTGCCATGCCCGAGTGCCAAAATCCTGGGATTTATCAAAAATAGTACAAATATTAGTTATATCAGTTTTATAATCAAATAAATCAATATCAGAATTAACAAGAAAATTTTCAAGAGGATCATAATCATGAGCTAAGGAAACTTCCTCATTGATGAGTGACTTGATCATGTAAAGTTGGTGGTTTTCATCCTCGTCTTCGGGTTGTTTTGCAACATTGAAAATATTTACTTCAAGGGTCATATTTCCAAAGGACAGCTTCATGAGTCCATTCCTATAATTTATTAAAGCATTTGCAGTAGCAAGAAAAGGTCTACCCAAAATTAAAGGAATCTTAGAGTTAGTGTCAACAGCAGAAGTAGTATCAAGAATTAAGAAATCAACAGGATAGTAAAATTTATCAATTTGAATCAAAACATCCTCTACCACACCTCGGGGCACTTCGACTGAACAATCAGCCAATTATAATACCACAGCGATTGGTTTGATTTCTCCTAAACCCAGCTGTAAATAAATAGAGAATGGCATCAGGTTTACACTAGCTCCTAAATCTAGCAAGGCCTGTCCAACTTCATGATTTCCAATGCTACATGCAATGGTTAGACAGCCAGGATCCTTGTATTTTGGGGGAATTCCTTGCTCAATTAAAGCACTCACTTGCTCAGTTAGGAATGCTGTTTTCTTTACATGGTGCTTCCTCTTAATTGTGCATAAATCTTTAAGAACCTTTGCATAAGTAGGAACTTGTTTAATTATATGCAAAAGTGGAAGATTCAGCTGTACTTGCCATAGGTTCTCTAGGATTTCATTATTTAGCTCCAAATTTTTCTTGTTTGTTTTTAAGGCTTGAGAGAATGGTGCCTTAATAGGGCTTTTGATAACTTCAGGGTCCTTGGGCTGTTCGGTGTCACTACTACCTTGACCCTTCTCCACATCCTCGGGTTTGTTTGTTGTTTGGATGTGAAGTGTCTTACCACTTATTGTCACAATGGCATTTACATTTTCCAGATTTATTTGTGCCGTGTGTTGACCATGGGGTGTGGACTGAGCTTGGGAAGGGAACTTCCCTCGTTCAGTCACACTCAAGGAGCCCATTAACTTGGATACTTGGCTCCTTATTTCTTTGTTTTCTTCTATGACCTATGTGATTAATGCTTCACACCTTTGGTTTGTTTTGCCCTGTGCCTCTATAAAATCATGTAAAGTGTCTTCTAAAGAACTCCTAGAGGACGAGGGTGCATGATATGGTGCAAGGTGTGATCTAGGGGGTTGTGCAAGCTGCTGGTTTTCAGACTTCCAGCTGAAATTGGGGTGATTTTGCCACCCCGGATTGTAAGTGTTAGAGAAAGGTGCATAAAGCTTCTTGTACATGCACAAGGCATTACATTGTTCCTCATACATCCCTCTCATATCAACAAATGTAGGGCACTCTTGAGCGGGATGATCTACCCCACCACACACGAAACATGGTTCCAAAGGTTTGGCTTGATTAACCATGTGTGTTGGCTTTTTAGTTTTTAAGGCCTCTAACTCCCTATTAAGCATTTCAACCTTAGCTTCAGGTTGTTTTCCTCCCTAAGATGGTATATTCCACCACCACTAGGGTTTCCTACAGGTCATGACCTATTCGTGCTTTTAGTAGCACTAGGTCTAGTCCAAGCATGAGCTTTTTCAGCAAGCTCATTGAGGTACTCTATGGCCTCATCGGGGTTTTTTTTTTGCAGAAACTCACCATTACACATCATCTCTACAAATTGGTGCTTTCTATAGGTAAGTCCTTCATAAAAGTAACTCACTAAGCGCCAACTCTCATAGCCATGGTGTGGACACATACTTAACAGCTCCTTAAATTTCTCCCAAGACTGATATAAAGTCTTATTTTCCTTTTGTGCAAAGGTGAAGATTTGTCTCTTTAGAACATTGGTCTTATGTTGAGGGAAGTATTTGTTAAAGAAGATCTGAGTCATCTCATTCCACGTCCCAATAGATCATGGTCTCAGTGAGTATAACCAACTCTTAACTTTATCATTCAAAGAGAAAGGAAAAAACTTGAGTCTCACGATATCATCAGTTGCATCTTGACTATGAAAAGTCACAACTACCTCCTCAAACTCCCTAATATGTACATACAGGTTTTCATTTTCCAAGCCATGAAATGTAGGGAGTAATTGAATCATCCCTGTTTTGAAATCTTGATGGCGAGTGTTGGCTGGAAACATAATGTATGATGGTGTGGCTGTCTGGCTAGGATGTAAATAATCTTTAAGTGTCCTAGCAACATTCTCATTAGGGTTTTCAGCCATGTTAGCAAAATTTTCTAAATTCTCAGTTTGGTGTACACTAGGGTTTGATCTAGGCGAGGTTTAACTAACGGACGTGGAAGGAAAGGGTAACTCTATTTCAGGTCTCTTAATGAATCTACTTTGCGAATCTCTCGGCCTAAGCATATACCAACTAAGTTAAAAGGTAATAAATAAAATAAAACAAATAAAAGAAAATCAAAAAATCAAAAACTTAAAGAAAGGAACAAATGTACTGTCTTGTCTTAAAGTTGACAATCTTCCTTGTATGCAAGCGCATTTCCTCGGCAACGGTGCTAAATTTGATTACGCCGAAAGAGTAACGCAGTAGTTATAGCACAATTTTGGGGTGTCGATTCCACAGGGAAACAAGTTAACTATAAGCGAAGATGTAAACCTAAACATGAACGATAAAATTGAGTGAGAAGATATGAAGTTTTAATAATGAAGTAATTGAGAGCAAAATATGTAGTAAATCGAGAATAATAATAGAGTAACAACAAGGTTCCGGGAGTCCTCTCTAAGCTCGTTGCCTTATTCCAATCTTAATTCAGTTGTTCTTATCTCGATTGCAAGTTTCACATCCCAAACAAGCAATCAATGGATATTCAATTAAAGCTCATATACAAACCCTAATGTAATTGATATGACTTACTCTTCTTTATCGATTAAACACACATGGCTTATACTATAGAGTTATCAAGAAATGACAATATATCTTTAACGACAATATTGCAGTAATGAACAACCCTAAAGAATAAGTCTACTTGATTATGCCTAAAGAGTAACGCAGTAGTTGTAGCACAGCTTTGGGGTGTCGATTCCATAGGGAAACAATGTTAACTATAAGAGAAGATGTAAACCTAAACACGAACAATAAGATCGAGTGAGAATATATGATAATGAAGTAATTGAGAGTAGAATATGTAATAACTTGTGATTAATAATAATAGAGTAACAACAAGGTTTCGAGAGTCCTCCCTAGGCTCGTTGCTTTTATTCCAATCTTAATTCAATTGTCTTTATCTCGATTGCAAGTTTCACATCCCAAACAAGCAATTGGTGGATATTCGATTAAAGCTCATATACAAACCCTAATGTAATTGATATGACTTACTCTTCTTTATTTGTTAAACACATATGGCCTAAACTATAGAGTTATCAAGAAACGACAATGTATCTTTAATGACAATATTACAGTAATGGACAACCCTAGAGAATAAGCCTACCGGACTTAATAATATCCAAACAACCTTGATATGAGAAAAGCATGACTAAACTTATATCAAAGAGAAAGATACAATCACCGGATTGAAAGGAAATCTTCTAATTAGATTAAAGAATAAGTCATAACAATATTTGATAATAAATCCCTATTACAACAGAACTAATAAAGGAATTAAAGAACAACAAAACCTAGGGATTCATCCCTTCGCCTTGCTTGGAGATTAGTTTGCTATGGCGCTTCTTCTTAAGTCTTTGGACCTTTGTCCAGCCTCCAAGATGTCCTTTATCAAACCCTAAGTGGCCTATTTATATTACAAACATTCTAAGGGTGTTTTAGGGTTTAAGAAGTCATTAAAATCCTGATTAGATCATAACTCGGAGAAGAGGAATCATGTGGGCGCTGCACCCCTCATCAGTGGGCAGTGCACCTCTCGCTCTTGGCTTTTCTTCTCAATGCTGGAGGGTGCACCTCTCCATAGTGGGTAGTGCACCTCTCACTGAAGTTTCTTTCTTTCTTTCTTTGTTCTTTTGGGTTCTGTTCTGGAGGCCTAACTTTTGTCTACTAAAGCTGCCATAACTCTCTCTAGAAAAATCATTTTTACGAGCCGTAAAATTCTCTAGAAAATAGACTTCCAGATCTTTCTAAGCATATATGGCTCATCTCCTGGTTCTTCTTACATCAATACTATTTAATTTGCAAAAATAATTGATCTGTATGGGCAATTTCGGTAATTTAGTGAAACTCCTTTCCAAGTGCTTATGATCCTTCACTCCGGTGTTCATCGAGTCATTGTGCTTCAAGAAATGATAGTTTTTCCATCTATTTTTGTTGGTATTTGTCTAAGGTTTAAACATGTCTAAATATGGTTCAAAGATGGTTAAAGTCTAAATCATGGTGGGGAGTTTAAAACACAACATGTTAAAGGACTACACACAAGTGTGTGCATCACTTTGGGGCAAGGTAAGGGTAGGCACACTAGTGTGTGCACTTCAGCACACAAGCTGAGAAAGTGTGCGTACAGGCAGCATCAGTGTGCACCGTGGTGCTGCCCTTCAGCACCGCAACACCCGGTAAGAAGGTGTCTGGAGAAGAGTCAGCACCGCACCTGCACCGTAGCACCCAGAAGGTGCTGAAAGTGTGGTTTTGCCTAGCACTGCGGTGCCCCTGTTGAGTGCCTAGGTGCTAGGCACACTGAAGCACACATAGACAACTTGATTTAGTCTCTTGTTAAGTGCATAGGTGCAAGGTTAAAATGCATCACTTCACATAGGATTATGGAGGGCCATGATTAAATGGAGATCATGACCAAAGGGTGAGGATTGAATCTCAAGAATGTCCAAGAAGTGGATGGCTATAAAAGGGGTTTCCTAGCCTCATTTTTCATACAACACACATACAATACAAGAGACACTTTGAGATCAATTGTATTACAAGAGAGAATTATGTGAGAGAGATAAACATAAGAGGGACTCTTTGTAAGTAAGGCTGGTTGTAAAAAGATAGAGAAGTCTAGATTAGAAAGAGAGCATTGTTAGTTCTCATCTTCTTCCTTTCTTCTCTTCTTGATTTCTTCAAGAACATTGTGGTTTCTTGAAAGGGATTGTTGTAACTTGTAAAAACCATTTGATTTAGTGCAGAGAGTTCAAAAGAACTCACGGGGACGTAGGCACATTGCCGAACTTCGATGACAATTGCTTGTCTTTTTTATTTTCTTTGATTGTCTGTTCTTGTGTTCGATTGCTGTTTTTCTTACAAGTCTAGACTTGGGTGTTTGGAAGATCACCACCTGGGCATCTTTCTAAGGTGATTTCCTATAGTGGTATCAGAGCTTCCACAGCTAGGTATCAGAGCAAGAACAAGAAGGTGACAGAGTCAAGACTCTAAGATTCAAAGATCAACTTTTTGGGTGATTCAAGAACGGTATAAAGATCAAGATCCGATCGTGTTCTTGAAAGTTGATTCAAGAACGATGTTAAAGATCCATCTTCGATCTGTGTTCTTGAGGTTGAAGAAAGCAGTTGTGGTTAGTGCATAAATCTGTGATTTTGTCCACAAAAGATGGCTTCAAATTTCTGTGTGGAGAAGTTTGATGGAAATGGAGACTTTGCCCTTTGGAAGCGGAAGATCAAGGCGGTTCTAATGCAATAGAAAGTGGACTTGGCTATTGAAGAAGATGGTGCTTGCCGTAAGTGTCACGGAGGACCAACGGACCGAGATGAAGAAGATGGCTTACAACACCATTTTCTTGCACATGTCGGATAGTGTCACAAGAGAGTGCGGAGACTCGAAAGATTCGACTGTCATATGGAAGAAACTAAATGGGTTGTTTCTTACCAAAACTCTTCCTAACAAGATTTATCTTCTTAAAAGAATCTTTGCTTTTAAAATGAACCCTAGTAAAGAGTTGCAAGATAATCTTGATGTCTTTAACAAGCTAGTTCAAGATTTAAATAGCTGTAGCATTACTTTTCCGGATGAACAATTGGCTATTATTTTATTAAATTCACTTCCTGATTGATTTGATAACTTGATTAATGCAATTGAGTATGGAAAGGATTCTTTGACAAATGAGATTGTAATCAATGCCATAAGGGCACATGATTTCAAAGCCAAGATGAAAGAAACATCAAGTGGTGAAGGGTTGTTCGTAAGAGGAAGGCCAGCAACTCGGAATGGCAGTAGTACTCATGGCAACTATTAGGAGAAATCAAGAGGTAGAGGGCATAACCATCGGAGATCTCATTCCAAGACAAGACTTAGAGGAAGAAGGAGATGTTTCTATTGCAACTAGGAGGGCCATTTCAAGAAGGACTGCAAGAAGAAGATATGGGATGAGAGGAGAAGCCATACCAATAATGGAGAGGCTTCGGTTGCCAAAGGAGAACAACAAGATGATGTTCTTGTTGTGTGCTCAAATGTGAGCAGGAGGCAAGGCAGCGAAAAGTAGATTCTTGATTTCAGGTGCACCTATCATATGTGCCCTCACAAAGAATGGTTCAAGAATTTCAAGGAGATCAATGATGGAAGGGTCTTCTTGGGGAATGACAATTCTTGCCAAGTTAGAGGGATTGGAGACATCCAATTAAGGATGTTTGATGGAGTCACAAGGCTGCTATGAAATGTAAGGTATCTTCCAGATTTGAAGAGGAATTTGATCTCATTGGGGCAGCTGGATTCCATGGGGTACACATGCAAAGTAGATGGAGGAAAGATCAAGGTGGCCAAGGGATCTTTGGTAGTGATCAAGGCAGCAATAAACGATGGACTCTATGAGATGATCTGAGAAATATAAATCAATGATCAAGCAACAAGCTTGATGGTTGAGATGGACAAGGCAGCCCTTTGACACACTTGCTTGGGACACATGAGCAAAAAGGGCCTGCAAGTGCTTAGCAAGGAAGGTCTACTTGGAGGAGACAAAGTAGATAAACTAGATTTCTGTGAGAGTTGCATTCTTGGGAAGCAACACCGGGTCAGCTTCAACACCGGAGCGCATAAGTCTAAGGGGATTCTTGACTACATTCATTCGGACTTTTGGGGACCAGCAAGAACACCAACACAGGGAGGTAAGTTTTACTTTCTGTCTTTAATTGATGATTATTTAAGAAGAGTGTGGGTTTATTTGCTTAGGAATAAACCTGATGCCTTGAATCAATTTGTTGTGTGGAAGAAGTTGCTGGAAACTCAAACGGGTAGGGTAGTTAAGGCTTTACGAACCAATAATGGCTTAGAATTTTGCAATAAGGATTTTGATAAATTCTGTGAATTAAATGGCATTCTAAGGCATAGAACGGTTGTAAAAACACCTCAGCAAAATGAAGTTGCTGAAAGGATGAATAGAACCCTTATGGAAAAAGTTAGGTGCATGCTAATAGGATCCGGGTTACCAAAATATTTTTGGGGAGAAGTTGTGGCTATAACTGCATACTTGGTAAATAGATCACCCTCTAGAGCTTTAGAGCTCAAGACTCCCATGGAGATGTGAAGTGGAAAACCCCTTGAATTAAGCAACCTAAGGACTTTTGGGTGTGCAGTATATGCACATCAAAAGGAGGATATACTTGGCTCTAGATCTAGAAAATGTGTATTTCTAGGATATAGTGATGGGGTTAAGGGATATAGGTTGTGGTCCTTAGAAAAGAAGGGCATGAAACTGATTATAAGAAGGGATGTTATTTTTAATGAATTGTTATTTCCCTACTTGGAGAAAACTAACCCTACAGGGGCTAGTGAACAAACCAGTCCAGAAGTTATGGAGCATTGCATCAAGAAGAACTTGGTTCAGGTAGAGCAGAGAAGGCAAGAAGGTTCGGACCAGGTAGAGCCCTTGGATGAAAGCCAAGCTCAAGAAATTCAAGAAGAGGCTGAACAAGAAGAGGTTGATGCAGTAAATGACTACTAACTCATAAGAGACTGGGGAAGGAGAGTGGTTAGACCACCCTTGAGATATGGGTTTGCAAATGCTAATGTAGCAGCTCCTTGGAGAGAATGAGAGGTTGAACTAGAAACTTACACAGATGCCATGGAGTGTAAGGATTCAACAAAGTGGCAGCTGGCTATGGAGGAAGAAATGGATTCTTTGATGAAGAACAACTCTTGGGAGTTGGTGCCCAAACCAGAAAAACAGAGAGTTGTGGATTGTAGATGGCTCTACAAGATCAAAGAAGGGAATACTCCAGGGGATGAAGTCCGATACAAAGCTAAGCTGGTGCCAAAGGGGTTCACATAAAAAGAAGGCATAGATTTCACCAAAATCTTTTCACCAGTTATGAAGTACAAGACGATCCGGATAGTGTTAGCATTGGTGGTCCAATTTGATTGGGAAATTGAACAAATGGATGTAAAGACAACGTTCTTACATTGAGAGCTCAATGAGACCATTTTCATGAGGCAACCCAAAGACTATGAGGAAGGAAGGCAGGGAGAGCTAGTGTGCAAATTAAAGAAGTCTCTATATGGCCTAAAGCAATCACTTCGGCAATGGAATAAGAGGTTTGATTCATTTATGATCAGCATGGGTTTCATGAGGAGTTACTATGATTCGTCCTTGTACTATAAAGGGTAGAAAGTTGAGGAAATGGTAATCATCCTCATTTATGTTGATGACATATTGCTGGTTGGGAGCAGCATGGAGAGGATAAAGAAATAAAAGACTCAACTCAGTGAGGAGTTTGAGAGGAAGGATCTTGGCCATGCACAAAAGATCCTCGGGATGTGTATCATCCGGGAAAGGGAGAGAAACATATTGAAGATCTCTCAAACTTCCTATATAGAGAAGATGATATCTAAATTCTCTATGGAAGATAGTAAACCAGTGAAGGTTCCCCTTGCTGGTCATTTCAAATTCTCTAGCGATCAATGTCCAAGATCGGAGGTGGAGAAGAAAAAAATGAAGAAAGTCCCTTACTCTAGTGTTGTTGGTTCTATTATGTACACCATGGTAAGCACTAGACCTGATATTGCTCATGCAATGAGTGTTCTCAGCAGGTTTATGAATAATCCTGGAAAGGAGCATTGGCTTGGGATGAAGTGGTTGCTGAGGTACTTGAAGGGAAGCCCAGAAGTAGGGCTGGTATATGGGAAGAGGGGTAATGCCATCTACCTTGAGGGGTTTGCAGATTCGGACTATGGAGCAGACCGGGATAAAAGGAGATCGATTACCTCCTATTTCTTCAGCTTAAATGGATGTTGTGTAAGTTGGAAGACTCAGTTACAGGCAGTGGTAGCACTCTCAACAACCGAGGCTGGGTACATAGTGGCTACGGAGGCCATTAAGGAAGCTATGTGGTGCAAAGGGTTTCTTGAAGAGTTGAAGGTACTGGATGAGAAGGTTGTGGTATTTTCGGATAGTCAAAGTGCATTACACTTGTGTAAGAATCTAGTGTTCCATGAGAGGACAAAGTATATGGATGTTCGGTATCATTTCATTCGAGAAAATGTTATAAAAGGATGCATCTATGTGGACAAGGTTGCCACGAAAGAAAATCTTGCGGACTTGGGTACTAAAGTTCTACCTCTAAGTAAGTTCAATCATTGCCTTGAACTACTTAGGATTGGAGTTGGTTAATTGGTGATTCAAGATGAGTTTGGATCCCGAAGCTCTCTGTAAAATGGTTCAGGTTTAAACACTTAGACAAAGGTAGAGATTGTTGGTATTTGTCTAAGGTTTAAACATGTCTAAATATGGTTCAAAGATGGTTAAAGTCTAAACCATGGTTGGGAGATTAAAATAAAGCATGTTAAAGGACTGCATACAAGTGTGTGCATCACTTTGGAGCAAGGTAAGGGTAGGCACACTAGTGTGTGCACTTCAGCACACAAGTTGAGAAAATGTGCGCACAGGCAGCATCAGTGTGCACTGCAGTGCTGTCCTTCAGCACCACAGTGCCCAGCAAGGAGGTGTCTGGAGAAGAGTCAGTGCCGCAGTGCCCAGAAGGTGCTGAAAGTGTGGTTTTGCCTAGCACCGCAGTGCCCCTATTGAGTGCCTAGGTGCTAGGCACACTGAAGCACACATGTACAGCTTGATTTAGCCTCTTGTTAAGTGCATAGGTGCAAGGTTAAAATGCATCACTTCACCTAGGATTGATGGAGAGCCATGATTAAATGGAGATCATGATCAAAGGGTGAGGATTGAATCTCAAGAATGTCCAAGAAGTGGATGGCTATAAAAGGGGTTTCCTACCCTCATTTTTCATACAACACAAATACAATACAAGACACATATTGAGATCAATTGTATTACAAGAAAGAATTGTGTGAGAGAGATAAACACAAGAGGGACTCTTTGTAAGTAAGGCTGGTTGTAAAAAGATAGAGAAGTCTAGATTAGAAAGAGAGCATTATTAGTTCTCACCTTCTTCCTTTCTTCTCTTCTTGATTTCTTCAAGAACATTGTGGTTTCTTGAAAGGGATTGTTGTAACTTGTAAAAACCATTTGATTTAGTGCAGAGAGTTCAAAAGAACTCACGGGGACGTAGGCACATTGCCGAACTTCGATGACAATTGCTTGTCTTTTTTATTTTCTTTGATTGTCTGTTCTTGTGTTCGATTGCTGTTTTTCTTTCTACAAGTCATTCTAGACTTGGGTGTTTGGAAGATCACCACCTGGGCATTTTCCTAAGGTGATTTCCAACACTTTTGAACTTAAAATACCTGAAAATGCATCGAAATAGATCAATGATCCAAGAATGACACTTTAGAGTTGTTAAGGTATAAAAGTGCAATTCAAACCTAGATCAACCCTAAAATACTAACAATTAAGTACTGTAAAGATGCATTTTATGACTCTAATCATAACCCCCAACTAGCTTATTGCTAGTCCCTAGTAATTCAAGCGAAAATAAAAGATGAATTCTATGGTGGGAATCAAAACAAAGTAAAGCAATGTTTGTGTTAAACCAAGAGTAATTCACTTTTCTCTCAGAATTTGCACATAACACACGGTACATAGAATCATTAAATTTCACCCTAGTCCAAAAGTAATCTAAACATCAATCTTAAAATTGTTATCGACTCTTAACATCCATCTTACCACAATCCATTAATCCGAACACCCAGATGATTTTATGCACAACATTCATGAATTCAAGTTTTGGCCTCTAAATATATATTAAATTACATGACATCAATCACAAATCAAGCTCCATAGACTTATTTTTCAAATCACTCTCCATTATTATAGAAAAGTAATACTACATTGGATCAATAGGTTTTTAATAAGCTTGTAATGTTAGGCTAAGGTAAAGGCTAAAAAAGATTGGAAAAGATTTTACAAGTAAAAGAACTCAATCTCTTAGTTTTAAACACAACCACTTTAAGCATTGGATAACCTTACTTCAACACCAAACTCTTTCAAATATTTTCATAATAGCTTTTCTCTCAATAAGTCACCATTTTTCTTCTCTCTTGTTCATTCTTTGCCATATTTCATTCTTTTTCTTTTGTATTTTTGGCATAAGATCATTTACCTCCTTTTTTATTCTTTTCTTTTCTTTTCTTTTCCACAACCCCCAACTTATCTCCTTTTATGTACTTGAGTTATGGTAGTAATATACTTTTGCATATTTCCATCCTTACTCCTCTTGAGTGCTTTCTTAAAAAATGTATATAACTAAGTTCTTTTAAAAGAAGAGTAAGGGTAAAATATTTTTAGGCTATAAGGGTAAGTAAATGGGTTTTTAAAAGAAACAATGCTCAAATTCTTTTTCAAGAAAAAGGTTCAAACAGGTGACTAGTGATAGATATAGCAAGGATAAGTTTGAAAGACTCAAACGGTCCAAAAATGGCCTATATCATATCCTAAGTAATGTGCATTCTAGGAATTCACCACAAATGATTATCAAATAAGTTCTAGAGCTTATCGAGACTACAAAAGTATTCACAAAACAATCACACATAAAACTTCTCTAAATGCTTTAGACTATTCATATAATCTTACCACAAACTAGAGTCTCAAACCAAATCAAGATTTACACTTAAATTATTCTCAAACCGAAGCAAGATTTAACTACTTCTAAATGCTATATGCTATCTCAATTAAGCTCATATCATTGACATATGAATTACATCTAAGGCTAACACAAAGCATGCTAAAAACAAACAAAAAAGGAGAACAACACCAAGCAGTTCAATGAAAAAAAAATGTATGGAAATAAAGAATATGGAAACAAAGAGATGCGTTTCCTCCACCCTTAACTTAAAAACTGCATTGACCTCAATGTAAAAGAAAGAGTAAAGGAAACTCTCTTTGTAGCCAAAGGAGCACAGAAGCTGAAAATTGTGCACCATTTGAACTGTTTCGTATATTTTTCCTTGAAAAAGAAATACTAAGTTAATACTGGAAGTAGAAAAAAAATACGAACAATAAACAAGAAAAAGAAATATGAAAACAATAAAAGTAAAAAGGATAAGCTGTGGGGTGCCTCCCATGAGTGCTAAGTTTTATATCTTCAGCCAGACGATCTTATTCCCTCCTAGACAAACATGAACTGAATGCACCAGCAACTGCTTCACTGTCAAAATGGGTGCTCGTATGCTTCGAAGAGGCCTCAAGGATGTCATCAGTAACATCTCCAGATTTTGGCTCAATATATGCTCTTGTGAACCCATGGGTGTGGATTGAATCCAATGGATTAAGGTGATGGACCTTTTCCATGGGTGAGTCAATCATATATATTTGGTGGCTCTTGTCCACATCCTCTGATTTGTTTGGTGTTGGGATGTGTAATGACTTACCACTTAGTGTCATAATGGCATTCACCTCCTTCAAATTCTTTTGTGCCACGTTTTGACCATGAGATGTGGACTAAGCTTGGGAAAGGAACCTACCTCGCTCATTTACACTCAAGGATGTCATTAATTTGGACACTTGGCTCTTTTAATCCTTATGTTCTTCAACAACCTGCGTATTTAAAGATTCAAGCCTTTGATTATTCTTATCTTGTGCCTCAATAAACGCATGCAAAGTTTCTTCTAAAGGACTCCTAGAAGGTGCAGGTGCATGATATGGTGCAGGATATGATCTAGGGGGTTGTGTAGGCGGCTAGTTTTTAGATTTCTAGCTAAGATTGGGGTGATTCCGCCACTCCGGATTATAGGTATCAGAGAAAGGTAAAAGAGGCTTCTTGTACATACCTAAGGCATTACATTATTCCTCATGCATCCCTCTCATCTCCGTAAATGTGAGATATACTTGGGCGAGATGATCTACCCCGCCACACACAAAACATGGTTCAAAGGACCTTCCATGATTAGCTACGTGTGTTTGCTGTAAGCCTTTAGTCTTTAACACATCTAGTTCCCTAGTGAGCATCTCGACCTTAGCCTTTAGGTTATACTCATCCCTAAGATGGTAAATTCCACCATTATTTGAGTTCCCTATAGGTCGTGACCTATTTGTGCTTTCAGTAGCACTAGGTACAGTCTAAGTGTGAGCTTTTTTCGCAAGCTCATTGAGGTACTCTATGGCCTCGTCAGGATCTTTTTCAAAAATTCACCATTACACATCATCTCTACAAATTGGCGTTCTCTATAAATAAGACCCGCATAGGAATAGCTCATTAAATGCCAATTTTCATACCCATGATGTGGACACATACTTAACAACTCTTTAAATTTCTCCCAAGACAGATACAAAGTCTCGTTTTCCTTTTATGCAAAGGTGGAGATTTATCTTTTTAATACATTAGTCTTATGTTGAGGGAAGTATTTATTAAAAAAGACTTGGGTCATCTCATTCCATTACCCAATTGATCGTGATCTCAGCGAGTATAACCAACTCTTAGCTTTATCCTTCAAGAAGAAATGAAAAAACTTGAGTCTCACGATATCATCAGTTCCATCTTGACTATGAAAAGTCGCAACTAGTTCCTCAAATTCTCTAATGTGCACATAGGAGTTTTCGTTTTCCAAGCCATGAAAAGTAGGGAGTAATTGTATCATTTCTGTTTTAAAATCTTGATGGCAAGTGTTGGCTGGAAACATAATGCATGATTGTGTGGCTTTCCGGCTAGGATGTAGGTAATCTCTAAGTGTCCTAGCAACATTTTCATTAGGGTTTTCAGCCATGTTAACACAGTTTCCTAAATTTTCTGTTGGGTGTACACTAGGATTTGATCTAGGCGAGGTTTCACTAATGGATGTGGAAGGGAAGGATATTTCTAGTTTGGGTCCCTTAATGAATCTCCCTCGCGAATCTCTCAATCTAAGCATACACAAACTGAAATTTACAAGTTATAAATAAAAACAAAAATTAAAAATTTAAAGAAGGGGATGATAGTACCGTTTGGTTTAGGATTGACAATCTTCTTGTAAGTAAGTGCTTTTCCCAGGCAACGGCGCCAAAATTTTATTACGCCTAAAGAGTAATGCGGTAGTTGTAGCACAGCTTTGAGGTGTCGATTCCACAGGGAAAAAATGTTAACTATAAGAGAAGATGTAAACCTAAACATGAACAATAAGATCGAGTGAGAATATATGATAATGAAGTAATTGAGAGTAGAATATGTAATAAGTTGTAATTAATAATAATAGGGTAACAACAAGGTTCTGAGAGTCCTCCCTAGGCTCGTTGCCTTTATTCCAATCTTAATTCAGTTGTCTTTATCTCGATTGCAAGTTTCACATCCCAAACAAGCAATCGGTGGATATTCAATTAAAGCTCATATACAAGCCCTAATGCAATTGATATGACTTACTCTTCTTTATTTGTTAAACACATATGGCCTAAACTATAGAGTTATCAAGAAACGATAATATATCTTTAACGACAATATTGCAGTAATGGACAACCCTAGAGAATAAGCCTACCGGACTCAATCATATCCAAACAACATGGACATTAGAAAAGCATGACTAAACTTATATCAAAGAGAAAGATACAATCACCGGATTGAAAGGAAATCTTCTAATTAGATTAAAGAATAAGTCATAACAATATTTGACAATAAATTCCCATTACAACTGAACTAATAAAGGAATTAAAGAACAACAAAACCTAAGGATGCATCTCTTCACCTTGCTTGGAGATTAGTTCACGGTGGGGCTTCTTCCTGAGTTTTGAGACCTTTGTCCAGCCTCCAAGATGTTCTTTATCAAACCCTAAGTGGCCTATTTATATCACAAAAGTTCCAAGGGTGTTTTAGGGTTTAAAAAGTCATTAAAATCCTATTAGGTCATAACTCGGAGAAAAGGAATCATATGGGCGCTGCAGCCCTCATCAGTGGGCGGTGCACCTCTCACTCTTGGCTTTTCTTCTCAATGCTAGAGGGTGCACCTCTCCTTAGTGGGCGGTGCACCTCTCACTGAAGTTTCTTTCTTTGTTCTTTTGGGTGCTGTTCTGGAGGCCTGACCTTTGTCTACTAAAACTGCCATAACTTCCTCTAAAAAAATAATTTTTACGAGCCATAAAATTCTCCAGAAAATAGACTTCCGAATCTTTCTAAGCATATATGGCTCATCTCCTGGTTCTTCTTGCATCAATACAATTTAATTTGTAAAAATGATTGATCTGTACGGGAAATTCTGGCAATTTAGTGAAACTTCTTTCCAAGTGCATGTGAATCTTCACTTTGGTGTTCATCTAGTCATTGTGCTTCAAGCAATGATAGCTTCTCCATCTCTTTTGAACTTAAAGTACCTGAAAATGAATCGAAATGGATCAATGATCCAAGAATGACACTTTAGAGTTGTTAAGGCTTAAAAGTGCAATTCAAAACTAGATCAACCATAAAATGCTAACAATTAAGTACTGTAAAGATGCATTTTATGACTCTCATCACTACCGGACTCAATCATGTCCAAACAAACTTGATATGAGAAAAGGATGACTAAACTTATATCAAGGAGAAAGATATAATCACCGTATTGAAAGGAAATCTTCTAATTAGATTAAACAATAAGTCATAACAATGTTTGATAATAAATTCCAATTACAACTGAACTAATAAAGGAATTAAAGAACAGCTACATTTAGGGATTCATCCCTTCACCTTGCTTGGAGATTTGTTCGCCATAGAACTCATGACTATACACTTTGATGGAGGGGAATGAGGCTGCTTCTTTGAGTTTTCTAGACCTTGATTATTGTCTTTATTAAACCCTAAGTGGCCTATTTATATTACAAAAGTTTCAGGGGTGTTTTAGGGTTTAAAAAGTCATTAAAATCCTGATTAGGTCCTAACTCGAAGAGGAGGAATCGTGTGGGCACTGCACCCCTCATCATTGAGTGGTGCACCTCTCACTCTTGGTTTTTCTTCTTAAGGCTGGAAGGTGCGCCACTCCTTAGTGGGCGGTGCACCTCTCACTAAAGCTTCTTCTTCTTAAGGCTGGATGGTGCACCTCTCCTTAGTGGGCGGTGCACCTCTCACTGAAACTTCTTCTTCTCTTTTGGTTTGGTTTCTCTTCATTTTATCCTCCGAAACCACTCCTTCACCTCGATATGCATGGAATATTAGTGCTTCAAGTAACAATATCTTTTCCACTTCTTTTGAACTTAATGTACCTGAAAATGCATCGAAATAAGTCAACGATTCAAGAATATCACTTTAGAGTTATTAACATATAAAAATGCAATTAAGACCGAGATCAACCCTAAAATGCCAACAATTAAGCACTATTGAGATGCATTTTATGGCTCTCATCAATGACACAGAAGATTACCTGGCACTAAAGCACCAAATATAAGCCCTCATCAATAGAGGGTAGTTAAAAGAGTTCACCGGGCCCTAAATGGAAAAATTCACAGAACGACCCTGAAGGAGTCCTGAGCCCCTTCTCGATTGAAGCAGGACGATACGACTTACTCAGAAGAGTCCCGGGCTGAGCTGCGAGGAGCCCAACCAAAAGAAACCAAAGGCCACCAGGGCCAAAATCATCAATATCATCTGCGGGGGCCCCGCAGTCGGGGGCACTTCTGGGCACAATAGGAAAACTTACGCCAGGTCGGTGGCCTTAGTCACCGAACCCTACAAGTGACGGAAAGCGAACATGACCATCACTTTTATGGACGAGGATCTAGAGGGAGTTCAGACTCGGCATAATAATGTTGTGGTCATCTCCCTTCTCGTGGCTAACCACGAAGTTAGACCCATCCTGGTCAACAATGGGAGTTCGATCGACATCTTGTTCTATAACGTTTTCCAGCAAATGCAACTGGGAGACTCTCGGTTAGAACTAGTTTTCACCTCGCTCTACGATTTCTCGGGGGGCTTGGTGTTTACGGAGGGCAGCATAGTTCTCTTGGTAACCGTAAGAACGACTCCACAAGCAACCACCGTGCAAACCACTTTTCTGATCGTCAGACAGCCTTCGTTGTACAACATGATCCTCGGTAGACTTACCTTTAATATGTTCTGAGCGGTCGTTTCCACATATCATTTGAAAATGAAATTCCCCACTGAGGAGGGAGTGGATGAGATTAGGGGAGACCAGCAGATATTTAGATCTTGCTATCTGAACGTAGTGAGAGAAGGCAGGAGGACAAAAGCTCTCCAGCTCGAATTGGACCACCTTAGGGACGAATGAAGGAATCCATGGGGCCAGTCAGTAGAGGAGTTAACCGCGATTTCCCGTGGTGAGGATGTCTCTCGGACCGTCCAAATAGGTTTCAACCTCCCCGAGGCTTTTAGGGGACCCTTACTCGCCCTTCTTCGAGAAAACTAAGATCTTTTCAGCTGGTCAGTCACAAACAGGCCAGGAATCAGCTCGGAAGTAATAGTGCATCGGTTGAATGTAGACCTGAACCACAAGCTGGTCATCCAAAAAAAGAGATCGTTCACCCTCGAGCGACAAGCTGCTGTCCAGGCTGAGGTAGATAAGCTGCTCACGTCCAACTTCATTCGAGAAGCAGACTACCCGGACTGGGTGTCTAATGTAGTGTGGTGAAGAAGGCCAGTGGTAAATGGTGGATCCACATCGACTTCTCAGATATGAACAAAGCTTGTCTAAACGATAACTTTCCTCTGCCAAGGATCGACCAGCTCATCGATGCAACATCGGGACACAAGTTACTAACCTTTATGGATGCATACTCTGGGTATAACTAGATCCTTATGTACAGGCCCAATTAAGAGAAAACAGCCTTCATCACAGGGTAAGGGCTTTAGTATTACAAAGTCATGCCCTTCGGTTTGAAGAACACTGGAGCCACTTACTAGAGGTTGGTGAATAAAATCTTTCGGGAACAGATCGATCGAAGCATGGAGGTCTACGTAGATGATATGCTGGTGAAAAAAGTTGGAGTTAAGGACCACGAAAAAGACTTAAAAAAACTTTCGAAGTCCTTCGACGCTACCAAATGAAGCTAAACCCCGCTAAGTGCGCCTTCGGGGTCACTGGAGGAAAGAGAACATTTATACTAAAAATATCATAATTCTACGAATATATCTAAAAAATAATGCTAAACAATGACGAGGCTTCATCTTCAAACTTAGATGAAGATTTTAGCCTCGCATAATTATGAACATAATTTTCACAATTACAGTGCTAAACATTTAAACTTTAAGTCTTAAGACAAATTAAAACTAACAATACATGGATAGAGAGATTCCATTCACAGTTGTCGTGCGGTGCTTCCTCTCTTGGTAGCAAAACCTTCAAGATCCACCAGAATGCTAGCAGAAGTCCTCCAGATTGCACACCCATTTGATGAAGTGAAATAGGGCTTTTATAGGGGAACTCCATGAGTGCAATGTGTTTCCAATCCGATGTGGGATGTAGGATATAGTAGATGTTTCCAACTGCTGTGGGATGTGGGATTTAAGCCTTCATATGCCCTTCAAAACTTCTGCCCACACTGAAATCCTACACAACCTGACCTTTGTCTACTAAAACTGTCATAAATTTCTATAGAAAAATCATGTTTACAAGTCGTAAAATTCCCCAAAAAATAGACATCCGGATCTTCCCAAGCATATATTGCTGCCTCCTGGTTCTTCCTAAATCAATACAGTTTAACCTACAAAGATGACTGATCTGTACAGGAAATTATGAGAATTTAGTGAAACCCCTTTCCAAATGCTTATAAACCTATAAAACAGCGAAAACAACTCAAAGTAACAAATTCCTAAGCTAACAAATGTAAATTAAGGGGCTAAAATATGCAATATTTGGCACTCATTAGTGACCTAAAGGGGCATAGAAGCGAACCCAGAAAAGATAGAGGCTGTTCTCAACATGAAACTACCCCAAACCGTGAGGGAGGTCCAGCAACTCATTGGGCGGATAGTGGCCTTGAGCGGATTCATGTCGAAATCCACGGAAAAGTGCCTCCCCTTCTTCAATGCCATCAGAAAGGCCAAGGACTTCGACTGGTCTGAGGACTGCCAGGAAGCATTCGATGAGCTAAAAAAGTACTTAGGTTCGCCACCTTGCTTACCAAACTAGTTGCCAGCGAAGAGCTCTTCCTATACCTCTTGGCCGGACACTAAGTGGTGGCCTCCGTCCTAGTTTGGGAGGAGGCAAGTGTCCAGAAACCCTTGTACTATGTATGTAAGATCGTCCACGACACTGAAACCTGGTATCTTCCTGTGGAGAAGATGGTGTATACCCTCTTAATCACGGCCTTCAAGCTCCAATCATACTTTCAAGCCCACACGATCGTCCTCTTGACCGACTGACCCCTTCGACAAGTGCTCCATAAGTCAGATATCTTCGAAAGAATGGTCAAATGGTCTATAGAACTTAGGGAGTTCGATGTCCATTATCAGCCCTACACAATTATCAAAGTCTATGCCTTAGCCAATTTTATCGTGGAGACCACTCTCTCAAGTTAGGAGAATCCTACCCCGAGTCTCGACGAAACCAAGCTGGTCCCCTAGTGGATGCTCCACATCAATGGATCCTTTGACGACACCCGGAGAGGCGTCGGGCTCATCCTGAGTAGCCTGGATGGTGTCACCATCGAGTACGCTCTAAGGTTTGGATTTAGAGCCTTGAACAACGAGGCTAAGTACGAGGCTTTACTAGCCGGAATGAAGCTGGCTAGGGTACTATCTGTAGAGGCCTTAGATGTATACAGTGACTCACAATTGGTAGTGAACCAAGTCAATAGGGAGTTTGAGGCCCGAGGAGAGAAAATTGCCCACTACTTGACGAAAGCCAAAGAGCTCATTGCCAAGTTCAAAGTGTTTCGTATCAACCACTTTTTCTGGGCAGAAAACTCAAAAGTTGACTCCTTAGCCCGGCTCGCCTCCTCTCGATAGTCTAAGTCCACATTGGCAGTCTACCTCGAGACACTCACCTAGCCCAACATCAATGAAACCACCATGTTGCCTGTGGCCTATGGGGAAATATGGATTGATCTTATCTGGGAGACGGTCATCTCTTGGTAGAAAGGAATGAAGCTAGAAAGATCATCTCCTGAGCAGCACGTTACACAATCCTAAATGATTAACTATATAAAAGGGGTCTTATGACGCCCTATCTAAAATGCCAAGGCCCGATTGAGTCCAATTACGCCCTCCAGGAGGTTCATGAAAGAATCTATGGGAACCACCTCAGAGGTTGAGCCCTGGCTTTCAAAATCCTTCGTCAAGGTTACTACTGGCCCGGGATGCGAGGAAAAGCCATAGAATTGGTGAAGAAGTGCAAAAGCTGCCAACAATACACAACCATCTCTCGCAGACCAGTGAATCCCCTCACTTTTGTCACTAGTCTGCTTCTTTTTGCCATGTGGGGGATGGACCTCCTCGGACCTTTCACCAAAGTGCCTGGCCAACAAAAGTAACTCATCGTGGCTATAGATTACTTCAATAAATGGGTAGAAGCCAAACCACTGGCCAGTGTCATTAACTACCATGCCAGGGGCTTCGTCTGGAAGTCGATAGTATGTCACTACGGCATTCCTCGAGTGCTAGTAACAGACAATGACAAACAATTCGATAGTGCTCGGTTCAAAACGTTATGTGACGAACTGCACATTGAGCACTATTTCTCTTCTATCGGATACCCACAGGCTAATGGGCAAGCTGAAGTAACATATAGGACATTTCTGCAAGGCATCAAAAGGAGATTAGACGAGGCAGACAAACAATGGACAACCCACTTGCCAAACATACTTTGGGAGTATCGAACCACTGCTAGAGCACCCATTAGAGAAACCCCCTTCTTTATGACTTACAGTTTCGAAGCCGTCATCCCCTTAGAAATCGGGGTGGTTTCACTCTGAGTACAAAATTTCGAAAGCAATAGTAATGACGAGGCTCTTCGCATGAACTTCGATATCCTCGATAAAGCTCGGGATAAAGCACAGATTCAGCTAGCCACCTATCAACAACGAACTGCTCGACAGTACAACTCCCAAGTACGAGGCAGGCATTTCCAGCTCTATGATCTTGTTTTATAAAAAAAAAAAAAAAGAAGCGTCTCATCCACGGGAGATGGGGATGTTGATCCCTAACTCAGAGGGCTCGTACCGTATCAAAAAGGTGTGCCGCCCTGGCACCTTTGAGCTAGAGGAACTAAGTGGGAAACGCATTCCACGCACTTAGAACGCCAAACATCTCCGATGATTCTACCAATGAACTCGCGTCTCATGCACAAACCATAAAAGAAGTTTAGTTAAGATTGTAATGGGAAATTGCAATAAACAAACAAGTTTGAGGCAAACTAGGATTTCATTAACCTTATCAAAAAGGGCATTAACGGCCCTAAGTTACAAAAAAAAAAAATAAAAAGCCTAATCTAGGCTTGGGGTAGCCTCTCTCTCAGCCTCGACCATGACCTTGGGCTGAGCAATCACCTCATCCTCAGCAGGAGCTCTGCCCTTGGCCTCCATAGCAACAGCCTCCTCATCCTCCTAAGGATCCAATAGGTCGAGGACTAAGAAGTCTACTCTAGGGTGGAGCACCTTGACCTTCCTCTTAGCTTCCAGGAAGCCCTCAAGGTACTACAGACCTCCCTCCAGATCAACTATACTCCGAAAGGAGGTAGAGTCTCGAAAGGCCTCTAAAACCTCCTCGCCCAACCGCTGCACGTCTAGAAGAGTGTCATCCCTCTAGTGGTGGGCCTTGACCCTGGCCTGAAGGGCAACGTCCTTCACCCGGATAGCCTATATCCTGGCCAAGTTGGCTACGTCTAGCGACACCTATAACTGTTGAATGAGCTTAGTGCTCTCATCTAGCTTGTGCTGAGCTCGACCCAACATCTCGACCTTGTCCAAGCACCGACAAGACATAGTGCCTAGAAGGACGCTCGACTGCAACCAAGCACAGAACGGTTAGTTAAATTGTTAAAAACTTAAGGAAAAGGAAAGATAATCAACACTTAAGGAAAAAGATTATACCTGAGACCCGAGGGTCTCAGCCGTAGAGTAGAAGGTTTCGACTGGCCTCTTGGATAGCTCCAATATATCATAGAGATGGATCCCGATGATTAAGTGCTCCCGCGCCACCCGGGAGTACGCAAAGACGGAGTCATCGGCCTTTAAGGAACAGTTGGGCCTGAAAATCATCGCCCTAGAAACAGCAGGAGCAGTAGAAGCCACCAGGGCAATAGAGGCCACCGGGGCAGTAGAAGTCACCGGAACAACGTCCAAATTTGGGGAGGGCCGTGGAGGACTCTCTAGGTCAATTGGGGTGGGAGACATGGCTTGAAGCCTTTTTCTGACCCCTGACCCAGAGGCTGGTTGCTTCTCGGCCACGACAGCCCTCTTCCTCTCCAAGGCTAGCCTTTTTGTCTGCTCCTTGGCCATCACCATTGCCTCCATCTCTGTCCAATACAAAACAAGAGAAAATACATAAGTACAAAGTTTAGGGCAAAAGAAAAACTGAAATGAAAAAAATTACAAAGTAAGAAGAGCAAGGCGCGGGGTTACTATTCTCAATGGAGGACTCAAGGTATTGGGGCAAAGGTTGCGCCTCGCCAGTTCCTCATTGTCATAGAGGACCTCCTCGTCCAATGGCGCAGCCACCATAGCATCCACTGTCTCCTGCTTGCTTGGGAAAAAACTCGGTTTCTTGCACTTCCCCGCCCGGTCTAGGCTCCACGAGAGTGGAATGCTGAAGTCTTCAGCAGCTCCGACGAAGAAGAAAGACTTCTTCTATCTCTTGATCGACGATGGGGTCTTCTTCAGCAATCTCCTTTGGGCCCGGGTACTGACCACTACCCATCCGGCCTGGTCTTATCTGTTAATCTAGAAGTGAGCATTGAACACGTCCAGATTCATCAGCCTTCCCACTTTCGAGCAGACGCTAATAAAGGCCATTATTAGTTGTACTGAGTTTGGCAGTAGCTGACATAGTGCTATATCAAAGTACCGAAGTATGGTACAGAAAAAAAAAGGCGGGGGGGGGGGGGGGGGGAGAAGCATAGCCAAGCCTTTATGTGGTGCTTGTACATAGGGCGCACGGCTTTATAGGGCACCGTAAGCCCTCTCCCCTACCCTAGCCAGTCGGAGGGCGTACTCGCACAAGATGCAGTACGACTTCCTGATCACTTCTAGATCTTCCTCCCTAAGTTGGCTAAGGACCGTGTTCGCCTCAAACTCCCATTCTTCCCTCTTCTCTATGGTTGAGGCCCCCTAAATGTCAGGTAGGGCCTCGTCCGCCTCATCCTTAAAGGGGAAGTCCTTTTCATACTCCTCCACTACTGAGATGTAGGGCACCATGGCTAATGGCCCCTCCCCAACGACTGCTCTTTATGGGGTCTCACTCCTAGAAAATGACATGGTTGGCCCCGTGTCTTCGGAACTACCATTGCCCCCACTACTGCTATTACCACTAACATTACTAGGTCAATCTTGGTAGCTATCAAACGAAGACATGCGTAAATTAAAAGAAGGGAGACTCACCAAAGTCCAAGTAGTTTGGACTAAAACCCCCTTCTCGGCGAAACTCCTCAAACTCCTTCCTCGGCAGGGCTTTTCAAACAACACGCCTCTGAACACTAACACCGACAACTGAGCCAAGACATCTGCCAAATCACCCACTAAGAAGTATCAAAGCACCAAGCACTCACGAACTCTAAGGACGAACGAAAACTCTCAAGACTCAAGGGCAAGGATGAAAGCTCTCAAACTCTCAAAAAATGTTTTAGACGAAGCCAAGTGCTCTCAAGAAATTTCTCCCTACTAAAAAACTTCTCTCTAAAACTCACTGAAGATTGAAGTGAGAAAGAATAGAAGTAAGTCATCCTTATATAGGAAGATAAAGCACAAGGAACGAGGGCATTTAAAGCCAAAACGGATGGGGAGAAAGACGTTTCAGCAGCTCGAGGTTACTTTCATGCTCCCCAAAAAGTTCGTTGCCACAAAACCAAAACAGCCCATGATTAAACTTAGGGACCGTTTGGCTTCCCTAGGTGCCGTATCATTCCCCTATGTGCCATTTCAGTACCCAAGGCACTGTTTCATTCTCCAAGAAACCCAATCATTAACAAGCACCGTCATTTCTGAAAAAAAAAAAAAAGGCTGCAGGCATTTAATGAAGACTAACACGAGCCACATGTCACAAAGATCCATTTGAGAAGATTACCCAAGGAAATTGGGCCCCTTAAATAGAGCCCAAGGTCCATGTAAGATCCAAGGCCTCCCAGGGGCCCAAAAGGCCTAAACGTCTTTTATAGGCCCAAAATACAAAAAGCCAAGAAATTTCCCTGGAACTCAAAAAACAGCTCCAAAGCCGAGCGTATGGATTACTCCACACACACTCGACCCAATAGCTCCAAGGTCGAGCGTATGGATTGCTCCACACATGCTCGGCCTAATGGCTCTGAGGCCGAACAGATGGATTGCTCCACACATGCTCGGCTCAATGCCTCCTAGGCCGAGCATATGGATTACTCCACACACGCTAGGCCCAATGGCTCTAAGGCCGAGCAGATGGATTGCTCCATATATACTTGGCTTGATGTCTCCAAGGCCGAGCAGATGGATTGCTCCACACTTGCTCAACTCAATGCCTCATAGGCCGAGCATATGGATTGCTCCACACACATTCGTCCCAATGTCTCTAAGACCGAGCAGATGGATTGCTCCACGTATGCTTGGCCCAATGTCTCAAAGGTCGACCAGATGGATAGCTCCACACATGCTCAGCTCAATGTCTCCAAGGCCGGGCAGATGAATTGCTCCACGCACCCTTAGCCCAATGGCTCCAAGGCCGAGCATATGGATTACTCCACACATGCTCGGTTCAATGCCTCCCAGGCCGAGCATCTGGATTTCTCAACACATGCTCGGTCCCATGTCTTCAAGGTCGAGCATCTCAATTGCTCCACACATGCTTGGCCTAATGTCTCCTAAGCCGAGCATATGGATTGCTCCATGCATGCTCGGTCGAATGTATCCTAGGCCGAGCATATGGACTACTCCTCGTACACTCGATTCAGCCGTACCAAGGCTCGGTAGATTGATTGCCCCTTTACCGAGACCAAACCCTGCAAAACTTCCTTGAGCACATAAATGTACTTAAGGAAGTGGGGGGCCTCTGATACAACTAAAAAATATCATCCCAATGAAGACGCGACATGGGGACAGCCCTAAACCAAGAAAACAGGGCAACACATGGACAACCTCAAACCGAGACAATGAGGCAACACGTGGACCACCCCAAGATAAGACAGCTAGGCGACATGCGGAAGACACAGGCTTGCACAGCTAGACCCCCAGGTCATCATCACCCTCCAGGTCACCACCGTTGTTGTGAGTTTTAATTTACTCGCAAGCGCACGAGTCGTTTGCAATATAGTGTTGTGCAAGTGCGAGGTCGAATCCACAGGGAACTGCGTTGTAAAAGTATAATTTTTAATCTAAACTAACTTTATCTTAACCTAGTTCCGAATTGTGAATGATATTTTGGAAAACAAATTAAAACTAACTAAATTGATTTTAAAACTAATAAAAAAAGACACTAAGGTTTCCGAATCCACCCCACCAAAGTTAAGCATATATGTCCCAAAAAATAGCCTATCAAAACATTCCATGAATCCAACTATAAGACAAAAAACAAAAAATATCCCAATTAAACCAAAAACATCCAATGTATCCGCTCTTAACAAATCACAAAGGAAATCCAATTTAACTGAAAACAATTCGATGTATCCATCAGATGAAACACAAGGAATATCCAATAGAACAATTTAAATTCAATCAATCACAAGATTAACTCAAATAATTGACGGAACATTTATACTAAAAATATCAGATTTGTACAAGCAAATCTTAACTACTATGCCAAACAACGGCGATGCTTCATCTTCAACCTTAGCTGAAGATTCTAGCCACTCATAACTATGAAACTATAATTCATAATAAAAGTGCTAAACATTAAACAACTAAATAAAAAGAAATAAATAACTTTACATGAGAGAAATTCCACTCGCTGATGGGCGGCGCTTCCCCTCGTGGTAGCAAAGCCTTCAGGATCCACCAGAATGCTAGCAGATGTCCACCGGTTAACACCAAAGTGGCTTAGGAATTGTACACTGAATGATGGAGACAGATGGTGTTTATATAGGCGAATACCACGAGTACAATGTGTTTCCAATCCGATGTGGGATGTGGGATATAGAAATATGTTTCCAACAAATGTGGGATGTGGGATTTAAGTCTTCACATGCCCTTCAAAACTTCTGTTCACGCTGAAATCCCGCACAGCCCGCACAGCCTGACCTTTGTCTACTAAAACAGCCATAACTTTCTGTAGAAAAATCATTTTTACGAGCCATCAAATTCTCCAGAAAATAGACTTCTGGATCTTTCTAAGCATATATGGCTCACATCCTGGTTCTTCTTGAATCAATACAGTTTAATTTTCAAAGATGATTGATTTGTATAGGCAATTCTGGCAATTTTAGTAAAACTCCTTTCCCAGTGCTTGTAAACCTGAAAAACAATGAAAACAACTCAAAGTAACAAATTCCTAAGCTAACAAATGTAAATTAAGTGGCCAAAATATGCAATATTTTTCACTCATCAACCGTCCTTGGCGCAAGGGTCACCTCAACCCCAAAACCCTATAAAAAGACTTAGGTGCGCATTCCAAAGGGGATCAGCTTTTTCCTGACCTAAAATGGGAACACTGTCATTTCTACACTTTTTAGATCTCATACTAACAAAAGCATCGGAGGCATCCCCCTCCCCCCTCTGACAACTCCTTAGCTTACCCCCTCTTCCCTATGCAGATCCCCTCGAGGCCCGGCTTCCAGCTGAGCAGCATGTTTTTAGCAACAACAGATAGAATAGAGCACCGGAGAGAGCACGACGAAGATGAAGAGGGGAGGAGAAGCAAAGATGAAAGAGATGAGAGGGAGAGATGAAACAGAACGACTTTTTTTTTTTTTTTTGGAAATCTAAGAGAGGGAGAGGGAAAATGTGTTGATTCAGAGTTGAGTAGCCAACTGCCCTACCACCTGTCACACGAGAACTGACTCTTTATTAACCCTGGTTAAACTAAGTTAGGATACCTTTTTCAGTCTGATTGTGTGAAGGTGAAGGGTTTACATTACTTCAGTTATAAACTAAGGGTTTAGATCCTCTTTATAAATTGAGGGGAAAAATCATGTTTGGACCTAAACTCAGAAAATTATTTGCAAATAAGCTAAGTGTTAAACATTCAAATTATGACCCGATGGGACCATGAGATTATTTTACTAGCAAACGAAAATTATTGAAAATTTTAGTTCAAGACCGAAGAACATTATTTTTCTAAAAAAATATAATTACGCAAAATATGTGACCATATGAAACCACACAATTATTTTAATCGTAAAAAAGAATATTATTTAATCACTGTTATATGACCATAAAAATTATTTTTGCCGTCATTTCATTATTTTTGTCTTAATAGTATTGAATCAATAGTTTTATATTAGACTACAAAACTATTTTATATGTAAAAGTAATTCATATTGTAATAATGCAGAGAAACATATCAAACTCATATCTACAATATAGAGAATTCAAATATAACAACTACATCAAAAGACCAGCGCATCTACTAAAATATAGTCTTAATGGGCAATAAAAATTATTTAACTAGCAAAATCAAACAATGTTGAAAAAAATGCCCAAGGCACAAATGATTACTTTATTGAGATTGAGGGGTTCTCCTTCACCTCCGAAGAGCAATTGTCCTATGAGTTCAAGATGTTAGATTTTGACAAGTTCAATGGTACTAGAATCCCAAAGAGTCATTTGAAGCAGTACATTAGCACCATGTGTTAGACCGGATTATCAAAGAGTTCGATCTCTTACCTCTTCCAAAAAATCCTCATTGGCCCTACCTTCCAATTGTTCCTCACTCTTGATTCCTCAAGGACCAAAACCCTTGAAAACATTGCCACTGAATTCTTCAAACAGTATGCCTACAACACCCAACTTTTTGTCACCATTCGTGATCTTGAAACCACCAAACAAAATCACAATGAGTCCTTTTCTAAATCTGTCGCTCGTTAGAGAGACAAGTTTCCAAATTAACCAATCGTCCCATTAAACAATACCAAGTCCTCTTTATCTTAAAGAACCTTCAATCCACATACTTTCAGAATATCTTTGCTACACCATTTGACACCTTCCAACAACTATACAACTCTGGAATACAAGTTGAGGATGCTATACTAAGTTGTGATATTCTAAAGGATGATGCTGAGAGGTACCCAAGAAAAGCAAGCAATGCCAATGCTAATGTCATTGCTAGTACCAATGTTAAGATGGATTATGTCAATGTAGAAAATATTACAAGGCCTCAAAAGTTTGATGATTTGGGTTACCCTATATCCAAGGTTATGACCAAGTTGATTAAAGATGGTCTATTGTCTCTAAGTGGTCCCTTGAATGATCCAACCAGTAAGCCTAACTACAATTCCAACCAATATTATGATTTTCACTAACAATATGGCCACCTTACTAATGAGTGTGGACACTGTTGGAAATCACCCTCAAGATGCCCAGGTGGTGATCTTTCCAAACACCCAAGTCTAGAATGACTTGTGAAGAACATAAACAGTAATCAAAGCAAAGAAAGAACACAAACAATTTGTTATCAAGGTTCGATAATGTCCCTGCATCCCCTTGAGCTCCTTCAAGCCCTCTGCACTAAATCAATGAGTTCTTATAAGTTACAACAACTCCTCTTCAACAAACCTCTTGTTCTTGAATAACAAAAGAAGAGAAAAGAAAGTGACAAGGACTTGAGTTACCTTGGAATTTTCCCCAAGAAAATTCCACTTACAAGGCCCTTGAATCCCCAATCTATACTACTGTCTTTCTAAACAACCAGCCTCTCCAATGAATCTCTCTTGTATTTGTGTCTTTGCACTCTTACAATTGATCTCACTTTCACAAGTTATGTCATGTCATGTTGAGATTGAAGCTAGGTGACCCTTTATATAGTGCACCACTTCTTGAACCTATCTTGATGTCAATCTCAACCCTTAGATCTTGAGGACCAATCAATCATAGCCCTTCAACAAGTCTAAGTGATCTTGTGTGTTTTGATCAACCCTCACGCATCAATCCAAAGTGCCCAAAAAGAAGTATCAGGTGTGCCTGGAGCCTCTGCCTAGAACAGGGCAGGTCGCGACTTAAGCCAGAGCATACAACCTCCACCTTCTAGGCACCGCGGCGAACCCTTCCTGAGGTGCGGCACACACCTATGCGTGAACCCTTCTCCTTACTAGAAGGTGAGACGCGGACTCCCTGGGGTGTGGTGCACAGTTGGGGCTGAAGCTGAATTTTACACCCTTTAGTTCTTAGATAAATCCCAATAAATCTCTACCTTTGTTTAATCAATTAAAACAAAACCCATAGTGCAGAGAACTCAGGATCCAAACTCAACTTGAGTCACCATAACAACCGACTCCAATACTAAGAAGTCCAAGGTAATGATTGAACTTACTTAGAGGTAGAACTTTAGTACCTAAATCTGTAGGATTTTCTTCCGTGGCCACCTTGTCTACATGAATGCATCATTCCGTAACATTTTCCTAAATGAAATGGTATCGAACATCCACATGCTTTGTCCTCTCATGGAACACCGATTCTTGCACAAATGCAACACACTTTGGCTATCCGAATACACCACCACCTGCTCTTTTAGTACCTTTAACTCTTCCAACAACCCTTTGCACCATATAACCTCCTTAATGGCTTCCGTTGCCGCTATATACTTAGCCTTGATTGTTGAAAGTGCTACCATCCGCTACAACTGAGCCTTCAAATACCTCAACAACCACTTCATCCCAAACCAAAGCTCCTTTCCGGGATTACTCATAAATCTGCTAAGAACACTAATTTCCTAAGAAATGTCGGGTCTAGTACTTACCATCATAAACATGACTGATCCAACCGCACTAGAGTAAGGGACCTTTTCCATTTCCTTCTTCTCCTCATCCATTCCAGGACATTGTTCACTGGAGAACTTGAAATGACCAGTAAGAGGAATCTTCACTGGTTTACCATCTTCCATAGAAAACTTGTACAACACCTTTTCTATGTCGAAAAACTGAGAAACCTTCAACCCGTTTCTTTCCCTTTCCCGAATTCTTCTCATCCTAAGGATCTTTTGTGCAAGGCCAAGATCCTTCCTCTCGAACTCCTCACTGAGTTGAGATGTTAACTTTTCTATCCTCTCCTTGCTGTTCCCAACCAACAGTATGTCATCAGCATAGATGAGGAGACTCACCCTTTTCTCCACCTTATGTCCAGGTGAGAAAGTTACTGTGAAATCTATGTCGTCTCTTTGCATAAACCCCTTCGCCACCAGCCTAGCCTTGTTTCAAACTTCATCCTCTGAAGGGTTCCCTTCCTTGATCTTGTAAGTCCACATACAATCCATAACTCTCTGTTTTCCTAGAATGTGCACCAATTCCCAAGAGTTGTTCTTCCTCAAAGAATAATTTTCTTCCTCCATAGCTAGCTGCCACTTTGACGAATCCTTACATTCCATAGCATTCATGTAAGTTTCTGGTTCACATATCCCTCCTTTTATCTAAGGAGCTGCTACATTCGTAGCCGCAAAACCATATCTCAAAGGTGGTATGACCAGCCTTCTTTCCCGATCCGTTGTGAGCTGATAGTCATTCTGACTTGCTATATCATCCCTTTCTAGTTCAGCCTCCTCTTAAGTGTCCTGAGCTTGGCATTTATCAATGGGCTCTACCTGGTCCGAACCCTCTTTCCTTCCTTGCTCTACCTAAACTGAATTTTCCTTGATACTACGCTCCACAAATACTGAACTGGTTTGCTCACTATCCCCTGTAGGGTTAGTTTTCTCCAAATAGATAAATAACAATTCATTAAAAATGATATCCCTACTTATTATGAGTTTAAATCCTTTTGGCTCTAAGGACCACAACCTGTATCCCTTAGCCCCTTCGCCATATCCTAGAAACACACATTTTCTAGACCTTGGGCTAAGCTTCATCCTTTTGATGTGCAAACGCAGCACACCCAAAAGTCCTAAGGTTGTTCAACTCAGGGGGTTTACCACTCCATATCTCCTCGGGAGTCTTAATGTCCACATCTCTATAGGGCGATCTATTAACCAAATACGCAGCAGTAGACACCGCTTCCCCCCAAAAATATTTGGGTAATCCGGATCCTATTAACATGTACCTAACCTTTTCCATAAGGGTCTTATTCATACTCTCAGCAACTTCACTTTGCTAAGGGGTTTTCACAACCGTTCTGTGTCTTAGAATCCTATTTAACCTACAGAATTGATCAAGTTCCTTGTTAAAATCTTCTAAGCCATTATCAGTTCTTACCCCCTTAACTACCCTGCCTGTTTGAGTTTCCTCTAGCTTTTTCCATACCACTAACTTATTCAAAGCATCTGATTTATTTTTAAGCAAATAAACCCAAACCTTTCTTGAAAAATCATTAACTAAAGACAAAAAGTAATGATTACCTCCCTGTGTTGGAGTTCGTGTTGGTCCCCAAAGATCCGCATGCATGTAGTCAAGAATGCCCTAAGACTTGTGGACTCCGGTATTAAAGCTGACCCGATGTTGCTTCCCAAGAACACAACATTCATAAAAATCGAGTTCCTCTACTTTGTCACCATTAAGTAGACCGTTCTTGCTGAGAACTTGCAGGCCCTTTTTGCTCATATGTCCCAAGCGATTGTGTCAAAGGGCTGCTTTATCCATCTCAACCATCAAGCTTGCTGCTTGAACCTTGATCTTCGTGTCTCCAATCATCTCATAAAGACCATCCTTTATTGCTGCTTTGATCACTATCAAAGATTCCTTGGTTACCTTGATCTTTCCTCCCTCTACCTTGTATGTGTACCCAATGGAATCTAGCTACCCCAATGAGATCAAATTTCTTCTCAACTCTCAAAGATATCTCATATTCCTCAGTAGCCTTGTAATTCCATCAAACATCCTCAACTGGATGTCTCATGTGCCCCTCACTTGGTAAGAAGTATCATTCCCCAGGAAAACCTTTCCATCATTGGTTTTCTTGAAATTCTTGAACCAATCCCGGTGAGGACAAGTATGATAGGTGCACCCGGTATCCAAGATCCATTTCTTGCTACCTTCTTGCCCCTTGCTCACATTTCAGCACACAACAAGATCATCATCTTGTTGTTCTCCCTTGGCAACCGAAGCCTCTCCATTCTTGGTATGGCTTCCTCCCTCATCCCTCATCCCTTATCATCCTCTTGCAATCTTTCTTGAAATGACCCTCCTTATGGCAGTAGAAGCATCTATTTCCTCTAAATCTCGGTTTAGAGTGCGTTCACCCATGGTTTTCTCCTCTACCTTGTGGTTTATCCTGGTAGTAGCCATATATGTTGCTGTCATACAGAGTTGCTGGCCTTCCTCTAATGACCAACTCTTCTCCACTTGATGCTTCCCTCATATTGGCTTTGAAATCATGAGCTCTTATAGAATTGATCACAATTTCCTCTAACGAAGATATCTCCGTACTCCCTCGTGACATTATCCGAGATGTGCAGAAAGATGGTGCTATATGCCATCTTTTTCATCTTAATCCGCTGGACTTCCGTGATACTTACTGGAAAAGTGTCATCTTCTCCAATAGCCAAGTTCACCTTCTGTTGCATAAGAACAGCCTTGATCTTCCGCTTCTAAAGGGCAAAGTCTCCCTTTCCATCAAACATCTCAACAATGAAGTTTGAACCCATCTTGCGGAGAAAATCCTAGATTTATGCAGCACCCACAATTGTTTTCCAACTTCTTCTAAATCTCAAGAACATGATTGAAGATTGATCTCAATGTCGTTCTTGAATCATCCTCAAGAACACGATTAGATCTTGATCTCTACTCCGTTCTTGAATCACCCAAGAAGTTGATCTTTCATTCTAGTTGTCTTGCTCTGATACCCGCCAATCTTGGCTCTGATACCACTGTTGGTGGTATCTCTTCTAGCTCTGATACCACTGTTGGAAATCAGCCTCAAGATGCCCAGGTATCTTTCCAAACACCCAAGTCTAGAATGACTTGTGAAGAACATAAATAGCAATCAAAGCAAAGAAATAACACAAGCAATTTGTTATCGAGGTTCGGCAATGTGCCTACGTCCCCGTAAGCTCCTCCGAGCCATCTGCACTAAATCAATGAATTCTTATAAGTTACTGCAACTCCTCTTCAAGAAACCTCTTGTTCTTGAAGAACAAAATAAGAGAAAAGAAAGTGATAAGGACTTGAGTTACCTTGGAATTTTCCCCAAGAAAATTCCACTTACAAGGCTCTTGAATCCCCAATCTATACTACTCTCTCTCTAAACAACCAGCCTCTCTAATGAGTCTCTCTTGTGTTTGTGTCTTTGCACTCTTACAATTGATCTCACTTTCACAAGTTATGTCATGTCATGTTGAGATTGAGCTAAGTGACCCTTTATATAGTGCACCACTTTTTGAACCTATCTTGAAGTCAATCTCAACCCTTAGATCTTGAGAACCAATCAATCATAGCCCTTCAACAAGTCTAAGTGATCCTATGTGTTTTGATCAACCCTCACGCATCAATCCAAAGTGCCTAAAATGAAGCATCAGGTGAGCCTGGCACCACGGCCTAGAACAGAGCAGGCCGCTACTCAAGCCAGAGCACACAACCTCTACCTTCTGGGTACCGCGACTCACCCTTCTTGAGATGCGGCGCACACCTGTGCTTGAACCCTTCTCCTTGCTAGAAGGTGAGGCTTCGACTCCCTGGGGTGAGGCGTCGACTCCCTTGGGTGCGGCGCACACTTGGGGCTGAAGTTGAATTTTACACCCTTTAGTTCTTAGATAAATCCCAACAGACACCTTTGCCACGTTATCGAAGACCTCATTGACAACAATGATATCTCTTAGCCTAGTGCCTTATAAAGAAATCTCAATATCTATAAGAACCCATTTCCAAATTATAAAGAGTCTTTTTTCTTGCCCATCAATCTCACAGACAATGAAGAAGACAATGAAATTAGCTCTACTATTTTCATTACCCCACAAGGAACCATACCTACATTCAGATATGAACCCAACGATCCTGTAGAACTTAACTTTAATTTTACTATTTTTTTCTTATTTCGTGAGTACATTTTCATACGTACGTGTACATTCATTCAAATTATGTTATTTCTAATCCATATTAGAGTGTGTATGATCCAAAACTAAACAAATAAATTCATGGAAGTGTTAATAAACTACTTAGAGTAATGTATGTTAGAAAAACGTTTTTATAAAAAAAAAATTATTAAAATTACCAAGAAGGTTAACTAAGGGTGTAAAAACTAAAAAGGTATGTTGAGGGAAAATTGGGTTATTTCTCATCCAAGACCTATATAAATACTTGGCCAACCCTTCACCACACATTGTGTACAGAAATACCTTCCCTTCATCGCAGAAAATTCGGGCAAAGCCTTTCTTCAATTCTTTCTCTCAAACTTAATAAACTATAAGATTCTAGGACAAACCAAACTTGATTTTGCTCACCCCACACACCATCGCACAACTCACCACCAAACTTCATAGGAGACCTACTACCAAACAGAATTAGTCACTGACGTGGGAGGTAAGATGGCACATGCACCCTAGGATGGTGTGTGGGGTGCACACACCAAACATAAAATTTTCCTCTTTCCTTTTCTTGAGTTGTTTTTGCTAGAAATTTGAGGTATAATAATCTATTTCTTTCTTGTTTCATCCAAAATTAGGTTTTAAAAAATTGAACTTTGAGTTTTGGTTGAGGTGATTTGGATTTAAATTGATAGAGTTTTGATTTTTTTTGAAGTTAAAGTATAGGATTTGAGGAAATTCTTGGATTAATCTTAAAACCTAGAATACTACTGCTTAAATTGGGTGATGGGTAGTATAGGGTATAGAACTCTGGCCTAAAGAAGTTTGGAAATTGTTGGAATTGAAAGAACTTCATGAGTTAGGAAACTTCTTAGGAAAAAATCTAGATTTTTTTTTTTTTATAAAACTCTCTTAAATTGATATTAGATAATTTTTAGAGCTTATTAAGTAATTCACTTTTAGTTATTCTTGAATTTTGAGAACCTAATTATCTCTATAAGTTAATTTTTGAAATATCCTAGCAAATTATAATCTTTTTCTTGGAACATAAACTTAAAATTTGAAAGAAAAGGAAAAAAAAATGAGGATATCTATCGTTATGAAAATTGTTATTCTTAATTGATTTTTGATAAGTTATCAACTAATTTCTATGTAAGAAATGGAAAGTAAATAAGGATGATGGACATAATTTAAGACATAGACTTGTTATCTCTAAATTAATTTTGAAATAAGTTATAACCAAATCATTAAGTAAAATAAAATAAATAGTCATAGATATTATAGGCCTAAAATTTTCATTTGCATGGTAGTGTACAAGTACGTGGTACTATAAGAATAGTTCATGGCTACGTGTGCTTGACTTCTAAATAAAACTAGTACCATATAGATGTGTAGCATGGATAAAAGATTCTAGGTAATTTACATCACATGGTAAAACGTTGGTGTGTGTCTATATATATAGATTTTATTGAGGATAGCACCAAGGGCAAAGAGGTTGTGTAAGGATAGTTGTTGGGGGACATCGTGAGGTGAGTTCACATTACCTTTAGTACTTAAGAAGGATTTAATTGTTAATGAAAAGGTGCCCATAAAAATATGTATGATAATGTAATCAAGAGTTTAGTTGAGATAAATAATTTTTGCGAAATTTCAAGTGTGTATGAGATGAGATACAAATAAATATAACTAAATCGTGCATGGGTGCAAATTGTTATTTTATATCTTAATGAGTTTTGCTTACAAATGTTGGTTGATTGTGAAAATGTATTCATGTGTCGACGTGTGAAATTATTAATTGCCTTGTTCTTGATTATGTATTAAGTTAAGTATGCATATGTGATTATAATTATGTTGAAGTTATACATGCTTCATTTTTGGTGTTATTGTTTCAAGTAATTACAATTAAGATATGATGGATAAATGTGATATGTTTATTTTGGTTTGATGTGTATATGAATGCATTGAGATTGATATGACATGAATGTGTGAGAATTTTTTATCCTTTGGCGTTGTGTTGTAATGATTTGTCTACACAAGAGAACTTTAAGACCCGCCCAGAAGGAGTGAATGAATTTGAGGATAACATTGGACTGTAGGACCTGTCTAGGTAGGTGAAGAGATTCGAGAATTTATGTAAGGCCTACCTAGAATGGGTGAGGGTACCTAGAATTAATAATTGAGATGAAATGGTATTAGTACGTTGGGAGACGTTCCCTTGGAAATTGATGATGATTGAGAAGGTTGTGATGAGAATGATGAGAGGTTTGTGATGGTTGAATGGGTGGGGAGGTGATATGGAAGTAGTGTGATACACATCCATCATTATAATTATGTGGTATTTATTTTGTCATGTTTGTGATGATGAATCTGAATACTTGACATGTTTGAGAAATATATATATATATATATATGTATACATATATATATATATATGTATATATATATATATATGTATACATATATATATGTATACATATATATATATATATACATATATATATATATATGTATACATATATATATATATATATATATATATATATATGTATGTATGTTTGTATGTGTGTTGATATGGAAATGTTGATGTGATGTGGAACGAAAAAAAATATTGTCTATTCCTTGAAATAATGTGTGAATGATGATATGGTAAAAATTTACACAAATATTTTTGTTGTTATTTGTCTAAGTTTTAATCATGTCCAAACATGGTCTAAGGATCGTTAAAATCCAAACCAAAGGTGGAGTATCAAAGTTCAGCGCCGCACCCTCTCGCAAGCTTCCCTTCCAGCCCTGCCTCAGTGCCGCACCTCACCATTTGACCGCCGCAGCGCAAAACACACTACTGCACACACATGCAGCAGGCTTCAAGGCAGTCCAAATGATGTGCACACAAAGCCAAAATGCACAGCATCACTTGGAGGATGATTAAAGGCTGAGATTAAAGAGAGAACAAGATCAAAGGGTTAATAATGAATCACAAGAATGTCCAAGAATTAAGAGGCTATAAAAAGGGTTCTCAAGGCTTCATTTTAATAAGAGAATAATAGAACAACAAGAGAGTTGTGTGTGAGAGAACCACACAGGTTGTGACATTGTGAGATCATTGTAAACACAGAGAGAGAATTGTGTAGAGAGACATAAACATAAGAGGGACTCTTTGTTAGGCTGGTTGTAAAGAAGAGAGGATAGAATAGAATTGATAGAAAACTTTGTAATAGGACTATCACTTTCTAGTTCTCTTCTTGTTTCTTCAAGAACTTGGATTCTTGAAGAAGATTGCTGTAACTTTGTAAGAACCATTGAGATAGCGCAGAGAGTTCGGAGGAACTCATGGGGACGTAGGCACATTGCCAAACCTCGATAACAATTGCTTGTCTTCTTTTCTTTCTTTGATTTTCTGTTCTTGTGTTCGATTGCTGAAATTATTTCTACAAGTCATTCAAGACTTGGGTGTTTGGAAGATCACCACCTGGGCATCTTGTCCAGGTGATTTCCAACAGTGGTATCAGAGCTCAGCAGCTGGTTGTCGGAACATGAAGTAGAAGGTACGAAGCTAAGACTCCAAGAATCAAAGATCAAACTTTTTGGGTGATTCAAGAACGGTGTAAAGATCAAGATCCAGTCGTGTTCTTGAAGGTTGATTCAAGAACGGTGTTAAAGATCCATCTTCGATCTGTGTTCTTGAGGTTGAAGAAAGTAGTTGTGGTTAGTGCACAAATCTGGGATCTTGTCCGCAGAGATGGCTTCAAATTTCTGTGTGGAGAAGTTTGATGGAAAGGGGGACTTTGCCCTATGAAAGCGGAAGATCAAGGCGGTTCTAATGTAGCAGAAAGTGGACTTGGCTATTGGAGAAGATGATACTTTTCCAGCAAGTGTCACGGAGGACCAATGGACCGAGATAAAGAAGATGGCTTGCAGCACCATTTTCTTGCATATGTCAGATAATGTCACAAGGGAGTGCAGAGACTCGGAAGATCCAGCTGTAATATGGAAGAAACTAGATGAGTTGTTTCTTGCCAAGACTCTCCCGGATAAGAGGCATCTTCGTAAACAAATCTTTGCTTTTAAATTTGATCCTATGAAAGAGTTGCAAGATGATCTTGATGCCAAGATAAGGAGAGCATCAAGTGGTAAAGGGTTGTTCTTTAAAAGAAGGCCAGCAACTTGGTATGGCAGCATACATGGCTACTACCGAGACAGAGGTAGATGAGAGAGCCATGGGAGAGTGCACAGCAGCATGCATGGCTACTACTGGGACAGAGGTAGAGGAGAAAGCCATGGGAGAATGCATTCCAAACTGAGATTTGGAGGGAAGAGCTGCTATTACTGCCATAAGAAGGGTCATGTCAAGAAAGATTGCAAGAAGATGATAAGGGATAGAGGAGGAAGCCATACCAAGAATAGAGAGGATTCGGTTGCCAAAATAGAACAGCAAGATGATGATGTTCTTGTTGCGTGCTCGGGTGTGAGAAAGGGGCAAGAAGGTAGCAGGAAAGGGATCTTGGATACCAGGTACACTTATCACATGTGCCCTTACGGAGTTGGTTCAAGAATTTCAAGGAGACCAATGATGAAAGGGTTTTCTTGGGGAATGGAATTTCTTACCAAGTGAGAGGCATGGGAGACATCCAGGTGAGGATTTTTGATGGAATGACAAGGTTGCTGGAAAATGTGAGATATCTCCCAGATTTGATGAGGAATTTGATCTCATTGGGGCAGCTGGATTCCATGGGGTACACATGCAAAGTAGATGGAGGAAAGATCAAGGTGGCCAAGGGATCTTTGGTAGTGATCAAGGCAGCAAGAAACGATGGACACTATGAGATGATCGGAGAAACAAAAACCAATGATCAAGCAACAAGCTTGATGGCTGAGCTGGACAAGGCAGCCCTTTTGGCACACTTGCTTGGGACACATGAGCGAAAAGGGCCTGCAAGTGCTTAGCAAGGAAGGTCTACTTGGTGGTGACAAAGTAGAAAAGGATTTCTGTGAGAGCTGTGTTTTTGGGAAGCAACACCGGGTCAGCTTCAACACCAGAGTGCACAAGTCTAAGGGCATTCTTGACTATATTCATGTGGACCTTTGGGGACCAGCAAGGACACCAACACAGGGAGGTAACATTTACTTTCTGTCTTTAATTGATGATTATTCAAGAAGAGTGTGGGTTTATTTGGTTAAGAATAAATTGTATGCCTTGAATAAATTAATGGTGTGGAAAGGGCTGGTTGAGACTCAAATGGGTAGAGTAGTTAAGGGGATAAGAACCGATAATGGCTTAGAAATTTTTAACTAAGAACTTGATCAATTCTGTAGGTTAAATGGGATTCTAAGACATAGGACGGTTGTGGAAACCCCTCAGCAAAGTGGAGTTGCTGAGTGGACGAATAAGACCCTTATGGAAAAGGTTAGGTGCATGTTAGATGGATCCGGGTTACCAAAATATTTTTGGGGAGAAGCTGTAGCAACAGCTGCATACTTGGTGAATAGATCACCCTCTAGAGCAAAAGAGCTCAAAACTCCTATGGAAATGTGGAGTGGAAAACCCCATGAGTTGGACAACCTTAGAACTTTTAGGTGTGCTGCGTATGCACTCCAAAATGAGGCTAAGCTTAGCCCAGGATCTAGAAAATATGTGTTTCTAGGATATGGGGAAGGGGCTAAGGGGTATAGGTTGTGGTCCTTAAAAAAAGAAGGATTTAAACTCATAATAAGTAGGGATGTTGTCTTTAATGAATTATTATTTCCCTACTTGGAAAAAATTAACCCTGCAGGGGCTAGTGAGCAAACCAATTCAGAAATTGTTGAGCATAGCATCAAGGGAGATTCTGTTCAGGTAGAGCAAAGGAGCCAAGAGGGTTCGGACTAAGTAGAGCCCTTTGATGATTGCAAAACTCAAGAAACTCAAGAAGAGGTTGAAGAAGAAGAGGATGCTGCAGCAAGTCAGAAGGACGTTCAACTCATAAAAGACCGGGAAAGAAGGCTGGTCGGGCCACCTTCAAGATGTGGGTTTGCGAATGTTGTGGATGCAGCAGCTCCTTGGACAGAAGGAGAGATGAGTGAAAAAGAAACTTACACGGTGGCTATGGAGTGTAAGGATTCGTCAAAGTGGCAGCTAGCTATGGAGGAAGAAATGGATTATTTGAGGAAGAACAACTTCTGGGAATTGGTGAAAATTCCAGGAAATCAGAAAGTTGTGGAATGTAAGTGCACTTACAAGATCAAAGAAGGGTGCCCTCCAAGAGATGAAGTCTGGAACAAGGCTAGGCTGGTGGCGAATGGGTTCACGAGAAGAGGAGACATAGGTTTCACAGAAACTTTCTCACCTGGACACAAGGTGGAGAAGATGGTGAGTATCCTCACCTATGTCATTGATGGGCTGTTAGTTTGGAACAGTAGGAAGAGGATGGAAAGGTTTACATCTTAACTCAGTGAGGAGTTCGAGAGGAAGGATCTCAGCCTTGCACAAACGATCCTTGGGATGAGGAGAATCATTCGGGAAAGGAAGAGAAACAGGTCAAGTGTTTCTTAGGCAATGGATGTTTTCAGTAAATGTGTGAGTAATCCCGAAAAAGAGCGTTGGCTTGGGATGAAGTGGTTGCTGAGGTACATAGAGGCTCAGTGGCAGCCAGTGGTAGCACTCATAAAAACTAGGGCAGAATGCATAGCAGCTACGGAAGCCATAAAGGAGGCTATGGGGTGCAAAGGGTTGTTGGACGAGTGGGAGGTCCTAAAAGAGCAGGTGGTGGTATCTTTGGATAACCAAAGTGCGAGGCACTTGTGGAGGAATCTGGTGTTCCATGAGGAGATGAAGCATATGGATGTTCGGTATCATTACAATCTGGAAAATGGTACGAAATGATGCATTCATATTGACAAGAAGGCAACGGAGAAAAGTCTTGCAGATTTAGGCACCAAGGTTCTACCTCTAAGAAGGTCCAATCATTGCCTTGGACTTCTTAGGAATGGAGTTGGTTAATTTGTAACTCCATATGAGTTTGGATCCTGAAGCTTTCTGCACAATGGTTCAGGTTTTTGAACACTTGGACAAAGGTAGAGATTGTTGTTATTTGTTTAAGTTTCAATCATGTCCAAACATGGTCTAAGGATGGTTAAAATCCAAACGAAAGGTGGAGTATCAAAGTTCAGCAATTTAAATGGCTGCACACATGTGTGTGCTCAATTTTGGAGCATAGGAAGGCCATGCGCACTAGTGTGTGCACTTCTGCACCTAGGCAGAAGCTAGTGTGCACAGCATCTAAAGGCAGCAGCATCAGGTCAGGGCGCAGCGCACCCTGCCCAGCGTCGCGCCTCACAGCATGGCACTCACCAGGTCCTCACCCATGCCACACCATGTAGCACCAGCTCCACACCCTCCAGTAAGCTTCCCTTCCAGCCCTACCTCAGCGCCGCACCTCACCATTTGAGCACCGCAGCGCACAGCACACTGCTGCACACACATGCAGCAGGCTTCAAGGCAGTCCAAATGATGTGCGCACAAAGCCAAAATGCACAGCATCACTTGGAGGATGATTAAAGGCTGAGATTAAAAGGAGAACAAGATCAAAGGGTCAATAATGAATCACAAGAATGTCCAAGAATTAAGAGGCTATATTAAGGCCTCATTTTAATAAGAGAATAATAGAACAACAAGAGAGTTGTGTGTGAGAGAACCACATAGGTTGTGACATTGTGAGATCATTGTAAACATAGAATTGTGTAGAGAGACATAAACACAAGAGGGACTCTTTGTTAGGTTAGTTATAAAGAAGAGAGGATAGTATAGAATTGATAGAAAACTTTGTAATAGGACTATCACTTTCTAGTTCTCTTCTTATTTCTTCAAGAACTTGGATTCTTGAAGAGGAATGCTATAACTTTGTAAGAACCATTGAGATAGTGCAGAGAGTTCGGAGGAACTCGCGGGGATGTAGGCACATTGTCGAACCTCGATAACAATTGCTTGTCTTCTTTTCTTTCTTTGATTTTCTGTTCTTATGTTCGATTGCTGAAATTATTTCTACAAGTCATTCAAGACTTGGGTGTTTGGAAGATCACCACCTGGGCATCTTGTCAAGGTGATTTCCAACAATTTGTATGTGAGTAGGTACTTATGACATGGATATTTGTATTTTCATAGAAATAAAAATAATAAAAAAGATATAAAAAAATCGAGTGCTCTTGGTAAATGATCATCACTGAGCTATTTAGCTTACCCCTCTATATTTGTTTTTTCAAGTTAAATTGTAGGAATTTTTGGAAAAAGCTTTTGAAGAGAACTTACGAGTGGTATCTTTCGGTGGGTCCACATTATTGGCATCCTCAACGTTTTTTATTTGGATTCTACTAATATATATTCAATTTGAGAAAGGATATATGATACAAATTATGTAATTACATACCCTTTTGTTTTGTAAACTAAGTAAATTATTTGAAAATCTGGATGATGTGGTAATGGTATTTTGCTTACAAAGAAGTGTTAATAGTATATATATATATATAGCATGATCAATTTGTAGTATTGGTGTGTATTTCATTATAATTTAAGATATCGATGGTTAAAGGTGTTGGAAATCACCTTGACAAGATGCCCAGGTGGTGATCTTCCAAACACCCAAGTCTAGAATGACTTGTAGAAAGAATTTCAGCAATAGAACAAAAGAACGGAAAATCAAAGAAAGAAAGAAGACAAGCAATTTGTTATCGAGATTCGGCAATATGTCTACGTCCTCGTGAGTTCCTCCAAACTCTCTGCACTAAATCAAATGGTTCTTACAAGTTACAGCAACCCCCTTCAAGAATCCACAAGTTCTTGAAGAAACCAAGAAGAGAAGAAAGAAGATTACAATGCTCTCTCTCTATACTACTCTCTCTTCTTTACAACCAGCCTCACTACAAAGAGTCCCTCTTGTGTTTATATTTCTCACACAATTCTCTATTGTAATACAATTGATCTCAAAGTGTATGTGTTCTTTTCTATATGTGAAAAATGAGGCTTGAGAACCCCTTTTATAGCCATCCACTTCTTGGAAATTCTTGAGATTCAATCCTCACCCTTTGATCATGATTCCCACTTAATCAAGGCCCTTCATCACTTTCCTAAGTGGTGTTGTGCGTTTTGACCTTGCACACACGCACCTAAGAGGCTAAATCAAGTTGTCCATGTGTGTTATTTCTGCTAGATTCCAGCGCTGCAGCGATGAGAAACCAACACTGCAGCTTTGAGTTTCTGTCCCTTGTGTTATTCCTGCCAGGTTCCAGCGCTGTAGCTTTGAGTTGTTGTCCCCTTCACACAACACCCTTCTGCTTGTGTGCAGAAGTGTGCACACTAGTGCACATGGCCTTCCCTTGCTACAAAATGAAGCACACACATGTGTGCAGCCTTCTAACTTGCTGAACTTTGATCTTCCAACATTGGTTTAGACTTTAACCATCTTTAAACCATGTTTAAACCTGTTTAAAATTTAGATAAATACCAACAATCTCTACCTTTGTCTAAGCGTTACCCGAACCATTTTTGCAGAGAGCTTCGGGATCCAAACTCATCTTGAGTCATCAATCAACCGACTCCAATCCTAAGAAGTCCAAGGTAATGATTGGACCTTCTTAAAGGTAGAACCTTGGTGCTTAAATTTGCAGGACTTTCCTCCGTGGTCTTCTTGTCAATATGAATGCATCCTTTCGTACCATTTTTCGGAATGTAATGATACCGAACATCCATATACTTTGTCCCCTCATGAAACATCAGATTCCTCCATAAGTGCCCCGCACTTTGGCTATTCGAAGACACCACAACCTGCTCTTTTAGGACCTCCCACTTGTCCAACAACCCTTTGCACCCCATAGCCTCCTTTATAACTTCCATAGCCGCTATGTATTCTGCCCCGGTTGTTATGAGTACTACCATTGGCTGCCATTGAGCCTTCAAATACCTCAGCAACAACTTCATCCCAAGCTAATGCTTCTTTTCGGGATTACTCACAAATTTTCTGAGAGCACCCATTGCCCAAGAAACCCTCAATTGGTTTCTCTCTTTTTCTTGGATTATACACATCCCAATGATCTTTTGTGTAAGACTAAGATCCTTCCTCTCTAACTCCTCATTGAGTTGAGATGTAAACCTTTTCATCCTCTTCCTACTGTTCCAAACCAATAATACATCAATGACATAGATGAGGATACTCACCATTTTCTCCACCTTGTGTCCAGGTGAGAAAGTTTCTGTGAAACCTATGTTTTCTCTTCTTGTGAACCCATTCGCCACTAGCCTAGCCTTGTTCCAGACTTCATCTCCTGGAGGGTACCCTTCTTTGACCTTGTAAGTCCACTTATAATCCACAACTCTCTGATTTCCCGGAATGTGCACCAATTCCCAGAAGTTGTTCTTCCTCAAAGAATCCATTTCTTCCTCCATAGCTAGCTTCGATCTTGGCGAATCCTTACATCCTATGTAAGTCCCTTATTCACTTATCCCTCCTTTTATCCAAGGAGTTGCTGCATCCGCAGCATCTGCAAACCCATATCTTGAAGGTGGTCCGACCAGCCTTCCTTCCCGGTCTCTTGTGAGCTGGTAGTTCTTCCGACTTGCTGCATCAACCTCTTCTAGTTCAGCGTCCTCTTGAGTGCCCTGAGCATGGCCTTCATCCAAGGGCTCTGCCTGGTCTGAACCCTCTTGCCTTCCTTGCTCTACCTGAACTAAATCTTCCTTGATACTATGCTCCACAAGAACCAAACTGGTTTGCTCATTAGCCCCTGCAAGGTTAGTTTTCTCCAAGTAGGGAAATAACAATTTATTAAAATTAACATCCCTATTTATAATGAGTTTAAATCCTTCTTTCTCTAAGGACCACAACCTATACCCCTTAGCCCCTTCTCTATATCCTAGAAACACACACTTTCTAGATCCTGAGCTAAGTCTATCATCCTTTTGTTGTGCATACGCAGCACACCCAAAAGTCCTAAGGTTGTCCAACTCATGAGGTTTTTCACTCCACATCTCTTCGGGAGTCTTTTGATACACAATCCTAGAGGGTGATCTATTCACTAAATAAGCAGCAGTAAACACAGCTTCCCCCAAAAAAACATTTGGGTAATCCGGATCCATTTAACATGCACCTAACCTTTTCCATAAGGGTCTTATTCGTCCACTCAGCAACTCCACTTTGCTGAGGGGTTTCCACAACCGTCCTATGTCTTAGAATCCCATTTAACCTACAGAATTGATCAAGTTCTTGATTAAAAATTTCTAAGCCATTATCAATTTAATTACTCTACCCATTTGAGTCTCTACCACCCCTTTCCACACCACTAACTTATTCAATGCATCTGGTTTATTCTTAACCAAATAAACCCACACTCTTCTTGAATAATCATCAATTAATGACAGAAAGTAAAAGTTACCTCCCTGTGTTGGTGTCCTTGCTGGTCCCCAAAGGTCTGCATGAATGTAGTCAAGAATGCCCTTAGACTTGTGCACTCCGGTGTTGAAGCTGACCTGGTGTTACTTCTCAAGAACACAACACTCGCAGAAATCAAGTTCCTCTACTTTGTCATCACCAAGTAGGCCATCCTTGCTGAGAACTTGCAGGCTCTCTTCGCTCATATGTCCCAAGTGAGTGTGCCAAAGGGCTGCCCTATCCATCTCAGCCATTAAGCTTACTGCTTGATCATTGATTTCTGTCTCTCCGACCATCTCATAGAGTCCATCGTTTCTTGCTGCCTTGATCACTACCAAAGATCCCTTCGTTACCTTGATCTTTCCTCCCTCTATCTTGCATGTATATCCCATGGAATCCAACTACCCCAATGAGATCAAATTCCTCCTTAAATCTGGGAGATATCTCACATTTTCCAGCAACCTTGTCATTCCATCAAACATCGTCACTGGATGTCTCCCATGCCTCTCACTTGGTAAGAAATTCCATTCCCCAAGAAAACCCTTTCATCATTGGTTTCCTTAAAATTCTTGAACCAACTCCGGCGAGGGCACATGTGATGAACGCACCCGGAATCCAAGATCCATTTCCCGCTGCCTTCTTGCCCCTTGCTCACACCCGAGCACACAGCAAGACATCGTCATCTTGCTGTTCTGTTTTGGCAACTGAAGCCTCTCTATTCTTGGTATGGCTTCCTCCTCTATCCCTTATCATCTTCTTGCAATCTTTCTTGACATGAACCTCCTTATGGCAGTAGTAGCAACTTTTCCCTCCAAATCTCAGTTTAGAATGCATTCTCCTATGGCTTTCCCCTCTACCTCTGTCTCAGTAGTAGCCATGCATGCTGCTATGCACTCTCCCATGGCTCTCTCCTCTACCTCTATCCCAGTAGTAGCCATACATGCTATTGTGCACTCTCCAATGGCTCTCTCCTCTACCTCTGTCCCAGTAGTAGCCACGGTTGCTGCCATACCGAGTTGTTGGCCTTCTTTTAAAGAACAGCCCTTTACCACTTGCTGCACTCCTTATCTTGGCATCAAGATTATCTTGCAACTCTTTCTTAGGATCAAATTTAAAAGCAAAGATTCGTTTAGGAAGATACCTCTTATCCGGGAGAGTCTTGGTAATAAATAACTCATCTAATTTCTTTCATATTGCAGCTGGATCTTCCGAGTCTCCGTACTCCATTGTGACATTATCCAACATGTGCAAGAAAAATGGTGCTATAATCCATCTTCTTCATTTCATTCCGCTGGTCCTCCGTGGTACTTGCTGGAAAAGAATCATCTTCTCTAAGAGCCAAGTTCATCTTTTGTTGCATTAGAACCTCCTTGATCTTTTGCTTCCACAAGGAAAAATCCCCCTTTCCATCAAACTTTTCAATACCGAAATTTGAAGCCATCTTTGCGGACAAGATCCTTGATTTATGCAATACCCACAAATACTTTCTTCAACCTCAAGAACACGGATCGAAGATGGATCTTAACACCGTTCTTGAATCTACCTCAAGAACACGATCAGATCTTGATCTTTACACCGTTCTTGAATTACCATCAAGAACACGATCAGATATTGATCTTAACTCCGTCCTTGATTCACCTTAAGAACACAATTAGATATAGATCTTAACTCTGTTCTTGAATCACCCAAGAAGTTGATCTTTGATTCTTGGAGTCTTGGCTCCGTCATCTTCTACTTCTTGCTTCGATAACCAACTGTGCTTGCTCTGATACCATTGTCCAAAGCTCTGATACCACTGTTGGAAATCACCTTGACAAGATACCCAGGTGGTGATCTTCCAAACACCCAAGTCTAGAATGACTTGTAGAAAGAATTTCAGCAATCGAACAAAAGAACAGAAAATCAAAGAAAGAAAGAAGACAAGCAATTTGTTATCAAGGTTCAACAATGTACCTACGTCCCCATGAGTTCCTCCGAACTCTCTGCACTAAATCCAATGGTTCTTACAAGTTACAGCAACCCCCTTCAAGAATCCACAAGTTCTTGAAGAAACCAAGAAGAGAAGAAAGAAGATTACAGTGCTCTCTCTCTCTATACTACTCTCTCTTCTTTACAACCAGCCTCACTACAAAGAGCCCCTCTTGTGTTTATATCTCTCACACAATTCTGTCTTGTAATACAATTGATCTCAAAGTGTGTCTTGTATGTGTTTTTTTCTAAATGTGAAAAATGAGGCTTGGGAACCCCGTTTATAGCCATCCACTTCTTGGATATTCTTGAGATTCAATCCTCACCCTTTGATCATGATTCCCACTTAATCAAGGCCCTTCATCACTTTCCTAAGTGGTGCTGTGCGTTTTGACCTTGCACACACGCACCTAAGAGGCTAAATCAAGCTGTCCATATGTGCTATTTCTGCCAGATTCCAGTGCTGCAGCTTTAAGTTTCTGTCCCTTGTGTTATTCCTACCAGGTTCCAGCACTGCAGCTTTGAGTTGCTGTCCCCTTCACACAACACCCTTCTGCTTGTGTGCAGAAGTGCGCACACTAGTGCGCATGGCCTTCCCTTGCTCCAAAATGAAGCACACACATGTGTGCAGCCTTCTAACTTGCTGAACTTTGATCCTCCAACATTGGTTTAGACTTTAACCATCTTTGAACCATGTTTAAACCTATTTAAACCTTAGACAAATACCAACAAAAGGTAACTTCTGGGTAGGGCCCATCTAAAATGGGTCGTTAAAAAATTCAATTGTGCTTCCTTTATCATTACCATCACCACCTTGTTGGAGAATATCAATTGAGACAATAAGAGAAACAATGATGATGAGTTTGAATGACCTATTAAACATGTAAAAGAAGGTGCACTTTTTCATGAGCTTGAAACCTTTAACCATATGAGTCAAAGGTGGTAGGCACTTCAAGCCTCCCATTATTGAGCAAGGCCATCCAGAAAAAGGTGAAACTTTTACAGCTAATTAGAAGACCATTGAGAAGCACAGTAAGAAGATCAGGAGAAAATTGTTAAAGAAGATGAAGACCGTCTGATCACACAGTTGAAGAAGACCCAAGCCAATATTTCTGTGTGAGTTTTTCTTTAGGCATATTAACTTTATAGGAGAGCATTGATGGAAGATTTAGTAAAGAAAGAAGTCTCAATTGTCACTACACCAAAAGATGTAGTTTGTTATGTCATAAGTGCATTGAAAGAAGGTGTAGAAGTGACTTTCACTAATAATGATATCCCCTAGAAAGAATCACAATAGGCCTTTGCATATCACTCTTGAGTCTCGTGGTAAGATTGTTCCTATGGTCTTTATTGATAATGGCTCTGCCTTGAATATATGTCCTTTATGCACTATGAAATGTCTAAGAGTGAGTGCTAAAGAGTTGACCCCTGCTTCCCATATTACCAAGGCCTATTATAACACCTAGAGAAGAGCGTTAGACGTGTTCAAAATGGAGGCTAAGATAGGACCTATGATCGATGAGTTAGATTTCTATGTGATTGATGTGTCTGCCTCTTTCAATCTTTTGCTTGGAAGACCTTGGTGACATGCTGTGGAAGTCATTCCCTCTACTTTGCATCAAGTTGTCAAGATCAAGAGAAACTATGGAGTCATCATTGTATGTGGGGACCAAATTAGTTTTAAATAATTACTTTGAAGGATTTTGGACTTCAAATTTTTGTATGCTTCAAAAGGTTAGATGTGGGATAAAGTAGGTTTTAAAAGTTTGGTAGATTTGAAGTTTGAATGTTTTGGTTGAAGAACTATCTAGGTGTTCGATTTAATGTCACACATGGAGGAACTTGATCTTAATAGAAAAAGTAAGATCTTGAAGTTGTGGTGAGTTTTATGGTTATAGAAATTTTGACATGATGAAACAATAAAATTTATCACTTAAGATACTCTCTGTCTATTAAAACTTAGGAAAGCAACATAGAAATGTGACTTTACACTATCCTGATGAAAATTAAAACTCCTAAGAGCCATATATGTATACTAGTAATGAGTGACACGAGTAGAAAGAGGTTAAGATTATGAATTTTGCATGAATTTATAGGATTAAAATATATATTAAGAATGACATATAGAACAAGTGGGAGTAAGAGGAGTTTGGCTGGTTGATTTTTGAAAGGGTTGGATATTGATTGGTACTAGTGGTCTTGAACATTTAGATGGAATGGACCTAATTCTTTTGGTTTATTTGTATTTGATGAATATTATAAGGAATATACATTAATGTTGAGTGGATTATCATTCGAAGATATATATGAGGGAGATTTGATAAATTAAGTGGAAAATTAAGTTTTTGTAGGTGAGATTGATGAAAATAATGAAGTGGTGACCAATATTTTTCTTAAAAATTAATTGGAGATATAATATTTAACACTTAGACATATAATTGAGTTTGAGAAATTTTTTTATTTGGGGTTTTAGTGAACATGACCTTTGATACTTAATAACTATGATAGTTATTTTATACCAAACCGAAGATGGAGGAAATTTTTTTAAATAGTTCAAGAGCACTTTTAATACTACAAATCGATTCTTAGAGTTCTGCAAAAGACACTTATAAAAAAGAAAATTATCTCAATTACCCTTATCTTATACACTTTTACAATTTCTAAACTAAGACCAAAAAAAAAAAACTCCAAAAAGGGCTAAAGAGGTGAGGATGTCATGGTTAAAGACCATACTAAGGTCTCCTTTAAACTTCGACAATGAAACATCTGGCACTTATTTTCGATATCTTTCGTTTCACAAGACTTAAAAATTTATCACCTTCATCGAGTCTATCACAATACATGCCCCTCATGGGCCAATTATCAACATGTATCATGAGGTATGCCTCTCATGTGCCAATCATCAATTATGCACCAAAAATTAGGTATGAATGCAATGCAATGCGATGTTCACTTCTCTTCATTCCAATTTCAATTCATTTTTATTTGCCTCTTGTGGGCTAATAATATAATAATTGAGACATCTCCCCAACACAATTAATTTGGATCATCTCCCTACCCCTTATTGGGTAGGGTCTTAACTTCTCAATAATTTGGATCCCCTCCCTACCACTTATCGAGTAGGGTCTCAACTTTAACATTTAGGATCCCCACTGTAACCCTTATCAAGCAGAGTCCTACCTTTTCAAACAACTACGGTCGCCTCCCTACACCGTCACACGATTGTTTTATTCACTACATATTATCACAACATCAAAATGCAATGCATTTCCAACATCATAATATCTCAAATATAAGTTCAATAGGTCAACCACATCGCAACATCTTTCAAACATAGAATTCAAAACATGTCTTGCTTGAAAGCATTTCTTTACTTTCAATCACTTTCTTATATAATATATATTTACTTTAATCTTAGATTTTTATATACATTTTAAGCTTTTTGATTTCATTCAATAATTCCTTATGCTTACTAGAGGTAAGGTGAAAGTCACCTTTGTCCAGCCAAGATCTAACCTTGAGTTTACTTCCTAGCCTTGGTGTTCTCTTTTCAATCATACCTGACGAATATATAACTTAGTTTACTTACTCAAAGAATATAATTTATTAAACCTTAATCTAATCATAGAATATCCACAAGCATACAAAACAAAGGGTTAAGCCACAACCCTCTTCCATTTTATTCAAGGCATTTACAATATTTGTTCTATCATGCTTTTAAAAACAAAATAAATCCTTCCAAGATCTTACTTTTAAAACTTTATAAAGTATTAAAGCTCAAAATACCTTTGGAGGAGTTTAGGATTGAAATTCTCAAATAAAAATGATTTATTTTCGAAAATAGGGGCTGAAAAACAATTTTAAGGGCTTGCACAGTCGACTATCCATTTAAATAGTCGGTCCAGAGAGTTGAACAGTCGATTGTGACCCCGGTAGGGTACAGTCAACTGTCTGGTCACGAAATCAAAGAATTTTAGGGTGAAAACTCCATTTTTCTTCAAAATAACTTCTTGTCTCCCATGGGACTTCCAACCCAAACCAATCACAAGTTCTCAAGGGTTTCAAATCAAAGAGTTTACACTACTTATAAGAGATTTGAACCTAAAACCTTCAAATCAACACATTTAGTAAAAACTCGTTCCTTCTTCTTTGAAACAAACATTTTCTCAAACTTTCATTGAGTAAATCTTCTAATCAAACTTTTAAATAATTCAGATCTTTAGTAAATACACAAGCTTAATAATTAGATGCAAAGAGTGACAAGTTTTTACCTTGATTTTTCCAAGAATTCCCCATCCTTTTTCTATTCTCCCTCGAAACAAAAAAAAAATTATTACTCAAAAATTTTATTTTATAAACTTGTTTCTAATTTCTTAAGTCCCAAGTTAAATGATTACAACTTAAATTCAAACAAGAAAAGCCAAATAGGCGTTGAAATGTCGTCCTGTGATTTAAAATATTCTAATTTATATACTGGCCTCTACAATTCTCCCCCACTAATAAAAATTTCAACCGCAAAATTTCCTTGATCATGGTTCACAAAACATCAGGATTATCACCTTCCTAGTCCATCTCGTCTTCTCAAGTACTCTTTTCAAATTTTCAACTTTCTTAAAGATTACATTACAAGATCCTAATTCTGTCTCACCACTAATCTAAACTTTTTTGTATGTCGTTATCAACCAACTAATAAATCACTTAGAGTGATAACATGCCAATTTAAGAGACTACATCCGATCTTACTAGAAACTCTTTTTACTTAATAAGTGGGGCTTGCCCTTCTATCAATTACTCATTCTCATATTTTATCACAATCTCCTCCATTAATTTCCTTTTGCTAACCCTCGAGCTAAATATTCTTAAAGAAAAGTATTTCTCAACGTTGTTCCCTTTCTACATCCTTTTTTTACCATTGAGCTTCCAAAAACTAAAACTTTACCATTTCATACTCCTCTCTACATTTTGTATTTCTATCTCAGAGTTCATGCTTTAAGGGCCTCCAACGCAACACGACTTTATTTATGTGTCTCTCCAAAGATACCCTTTCATTAAGCTACTTACCGACTAATCACTTTCTCTCATCATTCGATAATTTCTTCCTCTTAAATATACAATACTCAGGACCAGTCAACAGTGTTATCTGGACTTTTATACTTACTTCAAATTAATCCTTTACTCAATTCCTCAATTCTTTTACTTCATAGTTCAAATCTATCTATGGAAAAAGAATAATCAACTACAAGTCATCCTTTGGATCATTTAAGAAATTCTAGCATCCAACAAACAATGTGATTCTATTAGTGATTTACTTTCTCTATCAACGCATCTCTTAGCTTTAGTCCAACTTTCCCATTTATTGTTTCCATCAAAAACTTAATTTATCCACTACCAACTAGGGTGCGCTTACTGATAAATCCTATATAACTCATCATAGTAGTAGTAGTTAAGTATTTGATTCTCCATTACAACTCCAAATTGACTAATCTTTCTTTAACAACATAATACATTGTAATCCCAATCATAACTTCATTTGTATAATGGCAAACTAGTTTCTCCCATTTATAGTTAACCAATCTCCATTCTACAACTTTCTTCTCTAACTTCAATACTTAGATGTCTCAAATTGTAATTTAATTAATTTGTCCTCAACCTCTACTTAAGTTTTCTAAAGAGTTTAGCCACATAACTTTTCTTTTGATACTTATCATACTTTAAAATTACTACTCTTTTCATTCTTCCAAAACTATTTTGTTCCTCTATGTATCTCCCTACAATAAATCCTTATGCTCATTCCCTGAGTCATATACTCTACCCCAAGAGTATCTAAGAGTATCCCCTCATTTAAACCTGATGATTGTTAATCTTTGCATTCACAAGACTCATTTTCACTTCTCAAACAGACACCTTCCTCTAAATCTAACCTTATACTTGATCATACATTTATCATATCAAATCATATTTAGACTTTATCTTAAAACTTGGATCTTTATTTCTTCTCCATCTCATCCTTTTATACTTTCATTCTTTTTTTTTTAACTATCACATCTCTAATATTAACTATAGCTTCTCACTTTTTAAATTATACTTCATAAAAAAAAATTTAACTGAATCATCAATCAAACATAAGTCCAATTTTTTTTTCAAGTATAATATTCTCAACTTCTTGATTTCTCATCACAATCATTAATCTCACAAAATTACTGCATCTCCTTTTAATTCTAGAAATAAAACTCAACACTAAACATCCAAAAAAAATTCATCACTTATAAAATTTTGGGTGGTAGCACAATTTCCCTATTTCATACTTAATTTCTTATCATTTAACTCACCAAACAGTAATATCTTTATCCCTTTTATCCAACCTCCACCTTTCTAATATACCTTTATGCACTCAACATACTTTCTTAACTCAACTACACTTTCAACTCTTTTTTCTTTTCTCGATTCTCCTTCCAGCCCGTTGAAGAACTTAAACCTTATAGAAAACCACTTAACACTTCACTTCAACATTTTCTTTGACAACCTTTGTGTCTAGCCACACGACATATGTCGAAACCCAACATTTTTCGTTAAATTCACTATAACTAATCATCCTTCGATATAACTCTTAAACAAAAATGATGTTTTTCCTCATATTCTAACAAAAATCTATCCTCATTTCTTTAACTCTTCCCAATAAATTCCTTAATTAGTTTAAGATCTTTCCTTTTCACTTTACATTAAACTTCTTCATCAAATCATAACATTTAATAACTTCTAATATCTTTAACTATCTCCTTTACTAAACATCTTTCCCAACACTATCCTTTTCTCAAGGTACTTCGAACTTCATTGGCTCTTAAATTATGACTTCTTGAATCTCTTCTTATCTTTTCTCAGTTTTTTATCCAACTATCTCTTAATCTAGGGTCCTATATCTATTTCTTTCTATGATAGTTATTCTAATATTTTTACATTTCACTACTCTTTTGATCTCTTATGTCATACCCTAAAGGTACGTCCAAATAAAATAGCAACTTCCTTCACTAGGAATACATATCATACTTTCGCTAATCGCCATCATTTCTAATACTTCAGCCACATTTAAAACAAATCTAAAATGCTAGTTTTCTCAGACTCTTCACTCAATAAAAACAAATATGCTTCAAACATGGTTAAAAACGAAAGATTATATGCATCACACTCTAAAGAATCCACAAAGCTTAGTATGTTCATAGAAATGAGTTTCCAAAAAACAATAAGTGTTAATCAATATGGTGTCATTGGACCTTGATGAAAACAACGTTGTAATCATGCATCAACAGTTCACAAAATCGCGAAATCTCACAAACATACCATGATAGTTTTACATAAAACAATATATAACAAGAATGCATATACTACCACCCCCAACTAGAATGTGACAGTCTCCTCACAGTCACAAAAAGATAGGAAAATCATATCGACTGGAGAGAAGAACTCCAATAACGTAGTGTAGATAAACCTGCATCACACAAAATAAAAAATAAAAGCAAACAAAGCAAAACAGAAGAAACTAAACTAGAAAACAATAAAATATAATATAGATAGAAGTACTGAACATTAAGAAAAGTAGACAAAACCAGGGAGATCTCCTCTGGTTCCTCTATTTTCTCCACATAGAGCTTCAGACGTTGCCCATTCACTTGAAATACTCACCCAACTGTTGGATCTTCTATCTCAATCAAGCCATTGGGAAAGACTTGCTTAACCACGAGCGGGCTAGTTCATCTCGATTTTAGGTTGCCGGGATGAAGGTGAAGCCTCGAGTCATAGAGGTGGACTCGTTGATTGGGCTCAAAATGCTTCCTCAGAATTTGCTTGTCATGAGCCACCTTCATATTTGCCTTGTAGATTCTTGAGTTGTCGTAGGCATCATTTTGTAACTCTTCAATCTCAGCCAACTAAAGCTTCCTATGAATTCCTGCATCAGTAAGATCAAAATTAATGCTCTTTACAACCCAATAAACACAATGTTCTAACTCAACCGGTAAATGGCAAGCTTTTCCGTAGACAACTCTGTACGGAGACATCCTAAGGTTGGCCTTATAAGCAGTACTGTAAGCCCAAAGAGCATCGGGAAGGTGCAAAGACCAATCCTTTCTATTCGGGTTCACTGTCTTCTCCAATATTTGCTTCACCTCTTGGTTGGCCAATTCAGCCTGGCCATCGTCTATGGGTGGTAGGTGTCAGCAACTTTGTGGTGCACTCCATACCTGCACATCAAAGCCTCAAAAGAACAGTTATAGAAATGAGTGCCTTGATCAGTAATCATAGCCCGAGGCATGCCAAATCTAGAGAAAATGTTTTCCTTAAGAAATTTGACAACAGTGTTGCTATCGTTGTTTCGGCATGCCACAGCCTCTACCCATTTGGACATGTAGTCCACTGCAAGCAAGATATATAGATACCCAAAAAAGGTGGAAAGGGTACCATAAAATCAATCCCCCAACAATCAAATATTTCAATGATAAGAATCGGGTTAAGGGGCATCATATTCCTTTAGGACAAAGCACCAAGCTTTTGGCATCTATCACAAGAACAACAAAAATTGTTAATGCCTTTAAATAAAGAAGGCCAATATAATCCAGACTGTAGAATTTTTGCGATATTTTTTTCATAGAAAACTGACCGTCATAAACTGAACTATGAAAAAAATGTATGACACTATCAATCTCACCGAAGGGAAGCACCACCTCATAATTTGGTTAGGGCAATACTTATAAAGATAAGGGTCATCCCAATAGAAATTTCTTACCATGACCAAAAATTTGCGCTTATCTTGCGCGCTCCATGTGGATGGCATTTCGTCGGACACCAAGTAATTTACAATGTGCGTATACCATGGTACTTGGCTTACGACAAACAGATGTTCGTCAGGGAAGGCATCTCGGATGGGTGGCCCAACAGCAGACTCATTGAACTCTAAGCGAGCAAATGATCTGCCACCACATTCTTCATCCCTTTCTTATCTTTAATCTTTAAATCAAATTCTTGTAAGAGTAAAATCCACCTAATCAATCTTTCCTTAGCATCTTTCTTTGAAAGAATGTACTTAAGGGCTGCATGGTCAGTAAAAACAGTGATAGGTGTACCAATCAGATAAGCACAAAATTTATCTAAGGCAAAGACTACCGTAGCAATTCTTTTTCAGTAGTGGAATAATCCATTTGTGCATTATTAAGAGTTCTAATAGCGTAGTATACAAAAAATGGCTTCCCCTCCCTTCATTGTCCCAAAACTGCCCCCACCACATAATTACTCGCATCACACATAATCTTAAACAGTCAATTCCCATCCGGTAACTGCATGATGGGGGCGGACGTAAGCCTATCAATGAGTGTTGGGAAAGTGTCATCACACTCTTTTGTCCAATCAAAGATATAGTAGTGAAACTCTATATAAACCTCTTCTACAAACCGGTATGACCAAGAAAGGATCTAACATTCTTAACAGTTTTAGGTGTGGGCAATTTAGAGATCAATTCTATTTTTGATTTATCCACTTCGATCCCTTTTTAAGAAATTATGTGCCCCAAAACTAGTCCAGAGGGAACCACGAAATGATATTTTTCCTAATTAAGCACAAGACCTTTTTCTTTACATCTACTTAAAACAGCTTGTAAATGGAGTAAGCATGAATTAAAAGAATCGCCAAACATAGTCAAATCATCCATAAAGACTTCCATAAATTTTTTGACCATATCGTTAAATATACTCATCATGCATCTTTGAAATATAGCCAGGGGATTATACAGTCTAAAAAGCATGTGCTGGAATGCATAAGTACCAAATGGGCTAGTGAATGTAGTTTTATAATGATCTTCTAATGCAATCTCGATCTAATAATATCCTGAATACCTGTCTAGAAAGCAATAGAAATGATGGTCAACTACATGTTCTAAGATTTGGTCTAAAAATAGAAGTGAGAAGTGATCTTTATGGGTGGCAAAATTAAATTTTCTATAGTATATGCACCTGCACCACCCTATCACTACCTTGGTAAGAATAGGCATCCCCTCCATGTTGGTTACCACAGTTACCCCTGACTTTTTAGGTACTATCTGAGTCGAGCTAACCCACTTACTATCAGAGATAGGGTAAATGATACCCGCATCTAATAACTTTAAAACTTCCTTTTCCAGGACTTCTTTCATAGTAGGGTTAAGTCATTGCTGAGGTCTCTACGGGGGTTAGCTTCTTCCTTTAAATGGATCCTAGGGGAACATATCAAGGGGTTAATACTTTTAATGTCAGCAATTGTCCATCCTAATACAACTTTGTGCTCACTTAACATGTCAATCAAGTTCTTTACTTGTGAATCACTAAGTACATGGGAAATAATAATAGGAAAGGTATCACCTGGTCCCAAGAATGCATGTTTGAGTGCCTCAGGTAGCATCGCTAAGTCGACATTTGAGGTCTCATCAGCAGATGGCTTCAGTCTCTCTCCATCTCTTGGTAACTCCTCGAAGCTTGGTTGTCATTTTCGTTCTCTTTTATCCTTTGTCCCTGAAATAGCAGAAACATCGAAAATATCGTCAGGATAAAGTGAACTCTCATAATTAGAAATACAAAGGAGATACTCTAAGGATTCTAAATTTTTGCTCATGAAAGCCTCATCTGGGATCAATGTGTCTATCATATAAGTATGATAGCAATCATCATCATCATGCGGTTGTCTTTTGATGTTAAAAATGTTGACCTCTAGAGTCATATTCCCAAAAGACAACTTCATTAGACCATTCCTGCAATTAATAAGAGCGTTAGAGGTGGTCAGAAAAGATCTTCCTAAAATAATTAGAACTTTAGACTCCATATCTATGTTGAGCGAAAATATACCTAAATAAATGGGTAAATAATCGTACTCGTTTTACTTGCAAGTGCACAAGGTCAACAGTGTAGTATAGTGTGCGAATGCAAGATCATCTCCACAGGGATTGGTAAAGTTCAATTTAGAATTATATTCGCAATATAAAAAGATAGAAATAATAAAAGTGTTGAGAAATAATAAAGATAAAATACTAAGGATAAAGGCGTAAGGACTTGATATCCACCACTAATTATGCTACCACAATATAACAGTATGCCAATGCTTTATTCATGCCATGTATACCTACTGGTTGCCAACTTAAGGGCATGGTATCTACTCCTTAAGCTATTGATTTCCCTAAGCAACGAGTTAGGCATGGTATCTACTCTAACTCTTTTCTTCCTTAAGGAATTCAGCATGGTATCTGCTTGAGTTGTTCCTTAAGAAAACATAAGTACTATGGAAATCGACAACCACATGAGACCTAGGGCATGGTATCTACTCCCGGTTTCCCATGTTGATTAACCCGGGTATCCGGATAAGATATCCCTTGTTACTAATGTTAGACCTAGGACTCGGTCATCCAAATTGATCTAACTAACAAGTCCATACCACATGCATATATTGATCAGACATATACATATGAGGAATTTAAATAAAAGCAGGTATTAATCAAGTTTAAGCAACACAACATAAATATTGCAAGGCACCAATACTAGATTTATTGAGTAAACATAATTAGGGCTTCAACCAAGCCCTACTAAGAATTTAATTACACATAATAAAATAAAAAGGAAAGAAGAAACCCGAGAGAAGAGTCATCAATTCTGCTCCACGGTCTCCTTCTCCAAGCTAAAGCAAAAGATAAAAGAAGGGATAAAAGAAGTGATCCCCCTAAGAGGTGATGATTTTTGTGTGTGATTTACAAGTGTATTTATAGGTCTTTGAGAAGTCCTAAGAGGCTCATGAGTTCCTAAACTTTCCTAAAACACAAAACTCCTTTATTTCTAAAATAGAGTTATTTCCAAAACAGGGTTTTGCAGTTTACTGTTCACGCCCGTATATTTGCGCTCGATCGCATGTGTCCTTGCGCTCGATCGCAATGTGCGCTCGATCGCATGTGTCGTTGCGCTTGATCGCAATGTGCGCATGATCGTATGTGCGCTCGATCGCATTGCATGTGCGCTCGATCGCACTTTGTCCAGAAAGTGCTCCAGGGCTTCTAGATTTCTTCCTTAAAGTGCCAAAACTGTTTTTTTTTTCTCCAAGTCCCTATAAAAACATGTAAAACACACAAATGAAGTAAAAGATACCAAATTAACGTAATAAAGGATCTAACAAGTGTAAATAAGGGGGCTTAAATATGTATATTTAAGTGTCTATCAATCTACCACAGAATGAGTATCCAAAATGAGAAAATTAACAGGATAGTAGAACTTATATATCTGTATCAGTACATCTTTGACTATCCCCCTTGGTTGCTTAATCGATCGGTTGGCCAACTGTAGTACCACAAATGTGAGTTTGATCTCTCCTAGACCTAGTTGTAAGTAGACAATGTAAGGCATTAGGTTCACATTGGCTCTTAAATTCAGCAAAGCTTGACCGATCTCATGAGTCCTAATTTGACAGGTGATCATGGGACACCTTGGGTCTTTATATTTGAGCGGTGTCTTTTGCTCAATCACCGCACTCACTTTATCAGTCAAGGACGAAGTCTTCTTGACTTGATGCTTCTTTTTTATGGTGCATAGATCCCTAATCACCTTTGCATAGGTTGGCACCTGTTTAATCACGTGAAGCAAAGTAAAGTTAATCTTAACTTGTTTCAAATGTTCTAGGATCTCACCTTGTATTTTTGAATTTTTTTTTCTTTTGATTAAAGTGCTTGGGGAAAAGGGACTTGAATCGAAAATTTTTCATTTTGCTCGTTCTTGGGGGTATTCTCCTCGGTGCTCGGAAAGGTGCTTGTGGTTGTCGGCTGACTTCGTCCATCTAACACCTTACCACTCCAAGTAGTTATGGCATTGAACTCTATGATATTTTGTGAATTTGAAGTAGAGGTTTGAACCATGTGTTGCCCTCTTGGATTTGATTGAGGTTGAGATGGGGATTTTCCTTACTCTTACACTGCGAGAGAACTTGTTAGATTAGTTATTTGACTTTTAATTTTCTTGTTCTCTTTCGTTACCTGTGTCACAGCAGTTTCCAATCTCCGAATGATTTTACCTTGTGACTCTATAAATTCATTTATTTTTTCTCTAAGGGGATTCTATTAGGTTGCTCATTGTATAAGGTTGCAGGGTATGACACAGGTGGTTGTGCATATGCGTGTGTGGGTTGGTTTGAGTTGGACCTCTAGCTAAAGTTTGGGTGGTTACTCCAACCAGAATTATATGTATTAGAGAAAGGATTATGAGGCTTCCTGTAAATCCCTAAGGTGTTACATTGTTCATCAAAAACCCCTCTCATCTCTGTAAAAGTTGGGCACTCCTGAGCTAAGTGTTCCACTCCCCCACAAATGAAACAAACACATTGTGACTCGACTCTTGCAACAGTATGCATGAGTCTACCATCTTGGGTCTTAAGTGCCTCTAACTCTCGAGTTACTCGCTCTAATTTGGATTTCATGTTATCCTCTTCCCTAAGTTGGTAGATCCCAACCGGTTTTGATCTATTTATGTTTTCAACAGCACTAGGCCCTATCCAAGTGTAGGTCTTCTCAGCCAAGTCATTCAGATACTCAATTACATCATCGGGGTCCTTTTGCATAAAGTCCCCGTTTCACATCATCTCTATGAATTGATGCTCTCTACTCATAAGTCCCTCATAAAAATGACTAACTACATGCCAACTCTCGTAGCCATGGTGTGGACACATATTTAACAAATCCTTATACCTCTCCTATGCTTGATATAATGTTTTGCTATCATTTTGGGTAAAGGTTGAAATTTGTCTTTTCATACCATTAGTTTTGTGAAGTGGAAAGTATTTATTGAAAAATGCTTGCGTCATTTCTTCCTATGAACCTATGGACCTCGACCACAAAGAGTATAGCCAACTCTTTGCTTTGTCCTTCAAAGAAAATGGAAAAAACCTCAGTTTAACTGAGTTAATAGCTTCAAGTCTGCCTTGAAACGTGGCCACCACTTCCTCAAATTCCCTAAAGTGAACATAAGGGTTTTCGCTTTCTAAACCATGGAAGGTGGGTATCAATGCTATCATGCCCGACTTGAAATCTGTATGTGGTGTATTTGGCGGAAACATGATGCATGATAATGTAGTTGTGGGTGTGGGATGAAGGTAGCCATTTAGAGTCCTAACAGGGTCATCTCCGTGATTGCTCATGGTGTTAGAGTTTGTGTTTGAACCCGTTTCACTCCTAATGTAATTCGATGGGTATTCTAACTGAAAGATTCTAATCAATTGTCTGTGTTCATCTCAAACCCAACGCATATACCACCAACACTTTTTTTTTTAATTTTTGATTTTTTTCTTGAATAAAAAAAAACTAAAAAATAAACTAAAGTTAGAATTAAAAAGAAACTAAAAGAAAGAGTTCGGAAAGATAGTACCCGAAACCTCTCTATAGACAGACACTCTCCCTGGTAATGGAGCCAAAATTTGAATTACACCCAAGCAGTACTATACGGTAGTATCAGTATAGAATGGGGTGTCGATCTCATGAAGAGAACGTTCTACAATCAAAGTCTCGGGCAAAAAAATAATGGAAACAAAATGAAAAATTAATATTAAGAAAATGTTGAGAATTAATTAAAGCAATTGAATTTAGTGAAAGAAAATAAATAATGAGAAATACAAGGGTCCAAGAATCCCTCCTAGATTTCACAGCTTCAACTTATATCAATTCAGTAATTATAACTCAACTATGCGTTTCACATCTCAAATATGTAATTGAAAAATAATAGTGAAAGCACCAAAAATATTCTTTTGAAAATTATTATGAGAAATCCTCTTCTTGTTTTTACAAGTAATGCAACGATCGATCATACATGATATCCTAATCGACGATATATCCAAAGACAATAACGCAGTAAAGGACAATCATATATAATTAATCTACCAACATAAATTGCACCCTAAATTCCACACATAAGAGAAGCATGACTGAACTTATTTGGTGAAAAAGAATAACAATCACCAGAGTTAAATAAATTTATGGAAAAAGAAAATATAATTATATGTCACACAAAAGCATCAACTTCATATTAAATAAAGGGAACAGCTCAAAACAATTATTCAACGTTAAAAACACCAATAACTGAATTAAATACAAGCCAAACCCACTATGTCTAGCAGTTTATCTCTTCGCCTTGGTTGAAACTTAGCCTAGCCGACAATATATAATCACAATAACTCTTTAGAAATTCAATGTGTATCTGTTTAGCCCCCTGTTTCTGAGTCTAAAAATCATATATATAGTTTTATGTAGACGGCTTTGTATATAGAAAAATTTCCTTAGGTTTTCTGTTCAGGCCGTATCCCCTATTGTCCAGTCTAGGTCTGGTTCTGTTGCTCTGAACTGGTTTGAATCTACTGCTATCCAGGCCCGGTTCTGCTACTCTGAACTGGTCTGGATTTGCTGTTGTCCAGGCCCAGTTCTGCTGCTCTAAACTATTTCGAATCTGCTGCAGTCCAAGCCCGATTTTGCTACTCTAAACTAGTTCAGTTATGTTGCTCTAAACTGGTTCGGATCTGCTATTGTTCAGGCCTGGTTTTGTTGCTCTGAACTAATCCAGATCTGCTGCTCTGAACTGGTCCGGATGTTGTGGATTTTTTTCGAACATATTTATATATATATACATTTTTTTTTTGTTTAAGGGTTCTTTGTTTTTCTAATCTGCAAAACACACTAAAACACAAAATTCTCCAAAAGACCACACTTGTCAAGAAATTTAATGAATAATCAAAAATAATATCAATAAATGCATATAATTAACTCTATCTGAAGTGCATTTTCATTTCCTAATCAACAGTCGACTATCTTATGTTTTTAAAACAAAAATTCCAGCAATCCCCCATTTTTGTGTGAAAAACAAAACTTTTCTTCATAGTGTAAAATTTTGAAAATTTATACATCCAAAGTAATCTGAGATTGATATATATAGGTAATGATATCTTTCTATTTAAATCTTTATTTAGTGTAAGTATCTCAAGATTTTATAGAGTATCTAATTGCTTAATAGCATTAAATTAGGAACTATTTGTTATAGAATCGGAGATACCACACATATGTCTCTTCCTTTTTGGTAAGAAGTTCTGATTTTTACTTAGCACCATTATAGTCATGTGCTTGTACATGGTTCCAAGAACTTTTTCGAGAGTAAACCTTAGACACTCTTAAGAAGCGACACCACTTCTAAGTTCATGTCGGTGAAACTCTACAATATTTCTCTGTTACTTAGTACACCGTTACAATAATTTTCTTATACTTCATTAAGAGTACATAACTCAACCTTTAAGATACGTAACGAATACTATTGATTTGTTTCATTTTATGGGCTCACATTTTCAGTGCTAACAATTACTACAACGTAACTTGTTTTTACTCAATAAACCTTTAACTAGTTAAATTACTAGAATGAGGTCAGGTTTCCATTACTAGTAATAATTTATATAAGGTTTCAGCCTATATCGAAGGATATCATTCTTACTAGCTCTTTAGAAAGAGTTTTCGTAAGAGAAATAATCAAGTTTTTACTTGATCTCGTAGAGACAATTGTGATTATCTCATCTTAATTAATTATCTTGCCAACTCATGTCTTAGACTTTTATGTCTAGACTCACCATTTTATGTATCACTATAAACCCTTGATAAAACTTCATTATCACAAGGATAGATTTTAAAGGTATAGGATGCAGTCATAATTTTTTTCCAAATATAAATTTCTAATTAATCCATTCAGTCTTTGTCTCAATTGTTGTCAAAGAAATTAATTCGGATTTATAGTGTGAGACATACAGGTTTCTCTCTTGTTTTACCAAGAAACATCACCTCCTCCTCGGTATTTTATATCTCTCACTCTCGTCATCTGACTAGCATCAATGTATCTTCTTGATACAACTGGTTTATATCAAATCAATAGTTTCCTTTAGATAACCAAAGATTCAATTAATTTTGTACATTCTCATAATGCACTATTAAGAACTTAAAGCATAACCCCCATTATGCTTTCTCACTTTAATTTTCTTTTAGGATTTGGATTCTATATCATTCCAAATACCCTCACACTTTGAGAGTTCCAATAAACTCATTTTTTTGCTTTTCCAAAGCTGATAAGTACTCAAAATATTTTTCTTCTTTTACATAAATATTCGAACTTTTAAACCTCCACAGTCTAAAATATCATTAAACTTTTAGATTAACATGATCAACAAGTAATCATATTTTATGTGTATCAACAATTAATTTTTCTCACATATGTACTAACCACATTAGTTTTCATGTATAAACACAACAACTCCCATCATTGTGCTTCAACACAATATTACTAATATTCATGTTATCTTTTAAAAACATACACTCCATACTTATATGTAACAGTAACATCTCAAGTTAGATATTGTTATTTGAACACATATTTCTACAAATAAATCTAGAGATGTTATCTCATTCCCACTAAACAAATATATCACCATATCTTTTTATGTCAAAATTTATTTGACAACAACTCATGCACACAAATAAGCTATAAACATAGCAATCAATTTTCATAGTGACTTCTACTATAAATTTATAATAAATCCCGATTTAATATTTCGTGTAAATTTATAATCTCACTAAATAATATAATCAAACAAATTATATTAAATTATAAATTTAAATGCATACACGCCAAATGGATTTACGGCCTTAACAAACCAATCAAAACAAGCTGACACGTTATTTTTATCATCAAATGTATTCCACATCCACTTTTGTTTTTAAAAATAATTAAATTTGCATACCACTGTATACAAAAACAAATTAACTTTCTCTTTATGTAAAACATAGCAAATCAATTAGCAAAATATTCAACAAAGAAATAATATATACATAAATCCAGAAATGATATGAAGAAAAATCTACTCTTTAACTATCATCATTGATAGTTTTTTTTTTTTTTTTTCAAATGAAATTGACGTTAGAGGTTACAAGACAGTTATATGCGCCTTGGTTATTAATTGCCATTTAGTAATTATAGACTGACCGATCTCCCTTTCTTTTCTCATGGTTTTCTATTTTCCTTGTTCCTTGATACTCAACGTAAATATCACCAAGAAATAAATCTTTTGACTGCCTTTCAAAAAGATAAAGCATGCACATATATTTTTCTTTTGAAACACATATATATACCAACACACGTGTTAAACTTGCATTTATATAATCATGCCTACATATTCTATTAACCGCTGATATTATCATATAGTTCACTCATATTGATAGATTCCAAATATGAGTTTAGAAATACAAAAAAATTATTAAAAAAAATGACTATTTAATTATTATAACCAACTAGTGAAAAAGAGGCAATGTCAGGGTACGATTACGTCTTGCACGTTTTCACTGTCTCCCTTGCCAAGTAAAAGTTCCATTTGGAAATGTTCTTAAAGTGAACGTAATTTTTTTGTCATCATGACTATAATTCATCGCTGTAAAATATAAAGAAAAAAAAAAGACATTGAGCAGCTACTTTCAATATCCTCTTGTTTCCATGAAAGATTAGAGAGATCAAGAGCCAACGTATTAACATTGCACCAAAAGCAATCGAAATTAAGGTAACAATGTACATTGGACTCCCCAGGAATGAAAAAGCACCAATCCTAGATTAAAACAACCAGACAGCAAATAGAAACAACATATTTTAAAATACCAAACCATAAATATACTTGTGCTACAAAATTTGCATCCATTGAATCTATAAATCGTGCACATCAAATCAATAAAAAAACTTTAACTCACATGTACCTTGCATATATGCTATTGTATATTAACCAAGAAATTTGTCTCGCTTTACTCCATGTTTACTGCATTTTTTATCATGATAGTGGATTTTCTACAATCGTCAAGATCCATCAGCTTGATTGATTTCAACTTCATTCGTAAAGAATGAATAAAACCTTAAGATTATTGGAAGAAAAAAAAATTTGGTGTAGGAATCAAAGACTAGAAATTAAATAAGATTAAGGAAAACGAATTCAAGACTTTGAATCACATTAATCAATGTTTTCTTTAAAGTTTTATTTGTCGCGTTCCGTATAGAGTTTGTTAATGGGTTATAGACAAATATTCTCTAAGATACATAAAGTCTCTAAGATTTATAGATAGAAAATCGGTAAAATCCCCTGGGAACTCTCATTGAAAGAGTAGAAACTATAGCGGTATATTTTTTAAAGTTTTAAAAAAAGAGAAGAAAGAGAAGAAATCTATAAAATTAAGTTAGTTTTTTTTCTTGAAACTATTTGAAGTATTTATAGTGATATTAAATTTCCAAAATCGAAATATCAAGAGTTATGATTTAAAAGACATAGTTATTGAAAAAAGATACAACTCTTCGAGAAAAACCTTTTAGAGAATTTAAATTTTTTTTAACGTTATTACAACACAATAGATTGTCTAAAATCATAGTCAAATGTAAAAACTATCCAAAATGACAGTTGATTGTCTTTCAAACACACAATTGTCTTTTGTTTTTAAAACAAAAATTCCAAAAAAAAATGAATATTGGCGAGGAGAGGTGGTGAGATTGCTAGGGGGAGGGAGAAGATAATGAGTACTGAGTGTTGAACAAATTTTAATGACCGTTGGCTGCTTATGTAGAAAGAGAGAAGAGGGAGGAGAAGATCGATATGAAATTACTCAAATGCCCTTTCATACCTTTTTATTGAAATTAACTTATAAGAACATTTTGGTCTAATTAAATATGAGTATAATGCTATTTTGTACATGACGTGAATGTTTGAGAACCCACTTTAAGTGGGTTTAAAGCCAACAAACATGAAGTATGACAAATTAACATATATATATATATATATATATATATATATATATATATATATGTGTGTGTGTGTTGGGGATGATGCGTGCATATATGAGAATGTTAAGTTATAGCCCTTTGATTGGTAGATAACATTATACACCAATTATTTTAGATTTAAATTATCCTGGCAGCTCATTCAAAATTTTGTAAATAAAGGAAACGAAATCACAAAAGAAAGAAAAAAACATTACCCAAAATACCTTTGAGCTCCTCGTTCCCGTCGCTTTCAATTCCGATCATCTCCCCTCTCACCTTACATATCTCCCTCTCTCTCCAAGTTCTCTTTGAAGTAATTTGAAACAAAAAACAATCCTCTCTCTTTTCTTCGTTCCCTTCTATTCTCTTCATCTGATCAATTGCATATTTTTATTCTCTTCATCTTTTTGCACTCTCCAGAGCTGTAATGTAATTCAGTTCAGGCGGCTCTGTTTTGCAAAGTGAAATTGCACCCTCAATCTCTATAATAATGTTTAAAATCCTCATCGTGTATTGAGATTTGAGAGTGATGCATTAACTTGAATTTCATTATTTTTTTTCACTTGATAGCTTATCTGTAGAGGCATATTAGTTTTATCCATCTCCGATTTGAATGTTTTGCAATTAAAAGTGGAAAAAAAAAAAAGTCAAAGAAAAGACAACGCTCCTTCTGCTGATGCCATGCTTCATGCCCACATGCCCACATGACAATAAGGACCGCCGTGATTGTTGAAGGATACGATTCTCATAAAAGGATCTATAGTCGCCGCCATCAAGCAAGGGAGGCTGGAGCCCAAGCCATGCGAGCATGAGGAGAACGGAAATCAGAACTGTTTCTTCGTTCGTTTGTTTTGAAAGTACTAAAATACCCTTGTTTAAATGAGGCGAGTCAAGAACACTTTTAACTGAAAATAACTGATGTAGTATGTTACTTTACAACTACGATGTTTAAAGAACTAAGATTCTGAAAGTTAGCAATTCAAAGGTATATTAAGATTAGAAATTTATATAAATATATATATACACACACTAAAGTGATAATATAGTCAAAATAGAATTTTAATATGAAAAAAAAAATTATTTTTATAGTTGACAATATGTGAAGACAATGGAAAATTAAAATGATTTTGAAATTAAAGGAAGACATTGTTTAAATTAAATTTTTATGCACGAAAATGATTAAGCGATCAAACCTTAATTAGTGACAAATAACGTATTTAGTCCATTAAAAAAATGTATTAAGTCGGTTTGTAGATCCATAATGTATCATTCTACTATTAACAATCTCGATAAACCTCTCAACCCAACCATCAAGGTTTTGGCCTTGTGGTAAGGGTGGAGTATGACCCATTTACTGTAAATTGTGAAGTAAAACTTATAATACACATAGATTTGGGTTATAAAGTGATTTTCTTAAATCTCAAAATTTAAAAAGTCCACATCCACATAAAAAATAGTTTATTGCAAGCTTTACTTAACAATTTTTATAACAAAAGAGTCGTACTCGTAAGGGTGAGGTGGGATTTAGGGAAGATCTAGGTTCTATTCTTGTAATAGTATTTCTTTGATTAGAAAAAAACCACTTAACCCATCAGTTTAGTATGGGATGAGGCTAGGCCGAGCTGGGCTGAAATGTATAGCTACTGGGTGGGCCTAAGTCTTGGACAAGGCTCAATTTTTTTTTAAATGTCCAGTAAGTATATAAGATCAGACCCACCCAGCAGCCCAGCCTCCCACTTCCTAGCCTTGTCTTAACACTATCCTTTAAAGGCATATATCCGTGCGGCATTTCTCTTGGTCCCCCGCCCCCCCCCCCCCCCCCCTCAAAGCAAGTCATCCTAGCTCACTCGAGTAGCTTTAAGGCTTGTACACTCTGCAAGCAAAAAGGAACATATTAACCACAAAATAATATCACATAACCATCAAAAGATCATGCAACAATGACTACAAGCGAGGTGTGACAAGGCCTTAGCAAGCAACAAGCGGTGTGCCATGAGCGCACACCCACTTCAAGCAAAACATATCAAACACGGGTGTGCCTTGGGGCAAACGCCTAGATCACCAAGCACATACGAGCCAAAATAGGTAATAACACATAACCAACTCTAGGTACATGAATGCATTAAAGCTTCATTAATATAAGCATCTTACAAGCACATTGTTGGGACAGGGGGGGCACCACCAAGCAATCGATAGGACAACATACCTAATCATAACCAGTGAGTAACTTCTCACCCCTCTAAAGAGTCTTAAGTCATTTAAAGCTCTAGTAGGAGGAAACAATTCTTATGCTTGAGCCATCATACTTTTGAAAATACAAAATAAAAGAAAAATAAAGAATTACAAAATTACCATTAGTCACCAACACTAGTCAGAGGAACGGAATGTGCGGCCATGGGCATGGTACAAGGCTCTGGACAAGTACGGACCGTGACATTTTTCCCCACTTAATTTGTCGACCTCCTCGTTGACCTGCTTACTAGGAACTCTTCAATCTTCTGCTTGAATGGTGTTAGATCGGTTGCTTTCTCTCAATTGGTTTCTTCTTCTCTTTGGTTCTTCCATTTCACTAGATATTCTTATCGTCTTCCACTGCGTGTTTTCACAACTCGATCAGCTAGGATCCCCTCTACCTCTCGAACTTGTGGCTTGATGGCTAGCTTCGTGTTGGATCTTATGAGTTTGCATAGTAAGGCTTCAAGCAGCTAACATGGAACACTGTGTGTATTTTCATCCAAGTTGGTGGCTAGATTTTGTAAGAACACTTCTCCACTTTAGCTATGATAAGGACTGGTCCTTCATATTTGCGTACAGATCTTTTGTCTTGCTTCCTGAGAAATTTGAGTTGTTCTACCATAATCTTCACAAGCACTAGGTCTCCAACTTCAAACTATCTCGAGGTTCTCCCATGTCAGCCCATTTCTTCATTCTATTTGAGGCCTTCTTAAGGTATGCAAGAGCTATCTCCATGTTCTTTTTCCACTCCTTGGTGAAATTATAGGCCCGAGGGTTAGGCCCCTCATAAGGTTCATCTAAAATGTGGGGCATCAAAGGTTGGGAGCCTATGGTCACTTCAAATGGGCTATTGTTGGAGCTGGAACTCCTAAGGGCATTAAAACAGAATTGATTCATGTCAAGTAGTTGCACCTAGTTTCTCTTATTGGCATTGACAAAATGGCGGAGATATTCTTCTAGCATGCTGTTAAAACATTTCGTCTGTCTATCAGTTAATGGGTGACAACTTGATGAAATGTTATCTACTGAGCCAACGAGTCCAAAGAGTTCAGACCAAAAGGTTTCCATGAATCTTGAGTCTTGATCACTCATAATGTTTTGGGGAACACCCCAATACTTAACCACATGTCTGAAAAATAGTCGGTTTATTTCTTTCGCAGTACAATACTTCAGGGTAGGGATAAAGGTGCTGTAATTTGAAAATCGATCGATATCAACCATAATGGAGTCATGATCCCCAACATTTGGTAGAAAAATGATGGAGTCTAGTGAGATGCATTCCCAAGATCTTGAAGGTACTTTCAGGGGTTCCAAAAACCTGTCTAACTTTTACCTTTCAACCTTATCTTGTTGATAAGTAAGACAAGTTTTAGTGTAATACATCATATCTTCCTTCATTTGGTAAAATTAATAGCCTTGTTTCAACAACGCATAAGTCCTTTGCCAACCAGGGTGGCATGCCCAAAAAGAATCATGGCATTTATGCAATAGCAGTTTCCGCAAGTCTCCAGCCTTAGGGATGAACAACCATCAACCCTAGTCCATAATAACCCATTTTTAACCCAAAATTATCGAGTCTTTCTTTTCGAAGATAGTTTTATGATGGCTTGGGCTTTGTCATCTTTGTTAAGATTTTCTCTAATGTGTTCTCGTAGTTGTGTAACAACTTTATTTACTTATAAAGGGGCAAACACTTTCAAGGATGCAAGTTTTGCCTTTCGACTCAACGTATTGACCACTTGGTTTGTACGACCCGATTGATACTAAAAGTGGAAATCAAACTCAGCCAAGTATTCCTGCCAATGTGCTTGTTTTATTATGACCTTTTGTTGAGTGAGAAAATGACTAACAACCGTGTTGTCCGTTTTCAACACAAAAGTTGCCCCCAAAAAATAGTGTCTCCATACTAAAAAACAATGGATAACCACTAACAACACTTTTTTTCGAGCTGTGTACCATCTTTTAGCTTCGCTCAACTTGCAACTTTCGTATGCAGTAGGGTGGCCCTCTTGAAGAAAAACTCCCTCATGGCATAATCTAGTAAGGATGAGGTGGGATTTAGGGAAGATCTAGGTTCTAATCTTGTAATAGTCTTTCTTTCATTAGAAAAAAACCACTTAACCCATCAGTTTAGTATGGGCTGAGGCTAGACCGAGCTGGGCTAAAATGTATAGCTACTTGACGGGCCTAAGTCTTGGACAAGGCTCAATTTTTTTAAATGTCTAGAAAGTATATAAGATCAGACACACCCAACAGCCCTACCTCCCACTTCCTAGCCCAGTCTTAGCACTTTCCTTTAAAGGTGTAGGTCCGGGCAACACTTGTATTGGTCCCTCCCCCCCCCCCCCCCCCCAAGCAAGTCATCTTAGCTCACTCAAGTAGCTATAAGGCTTGTACACTCTACAAGCAAAAAGGAACATATTAGCCACAAAATAATATCATATAACCATCAAAAGATCATGCAACAATGAATACGGGTGAGGTGTGACAAGCCCTTAGCAAGCAACAAGCGGTGTGCCACGAGCGCACACCCATTTCAAGCAACATACATCATACACGGGTGTGCCTCAGGGCAAACACCTAGATCACCATGCACAAATGAGTCAAAATAGGTAATAACACATAACTAACTCTAGGCACATGAATGCATTAAATTTTCATTCATATAAGCATCTTACAAGCAAGTTGTTAGGACAGGGGGGCACCAACAAGTAACCAATAGGACAACATACTTAATCAAGACCAGTGAGTCACTTACTCACCCCTCTAAAGAGTCTTAAGTCATTTAGAGCTCTAGTAGGAGGAAACAATTCTTATGCGTGAGCCACCATACTTCTGAAAATACAAAATAAAAGAAAAATGAAGAATTACAAAATTACCATTAGGCACCAACACTAGCAAGAGGCACGGGATGTGCGGCCATGGGCATGGTACAAGGCTTTGGATAAGCACGGACCGTGACATTCTCCCCCACTTAATCTGTCAATGTCCTCGTTGACCTGCTTGCTAGAAACTATTCAATCTTCTGCTTGAATGGTGTTAGATCAGTTACTTTCTCTCTACTAGTTTCTTCTTCTCCTTGGTTCTTCCATTTCACTAGAAATTCTTGTCGTCTCCCACTGCGTGTCTTCACAACTCGATCAGCTAGGATACCCTCTACCTCTCGAACTGGTGGCTTGATGTTGATGGCTGGTCTTGATGGCTAGCTTCGTGCTGGATCTTATAAGTTTGCATAGTAAGGCTTCCAGCAGCTAACGTGGAACACTGGGTTGATTTTCATCCAAGTTTGTGGCTAGATTTTGTAAGAACACTTCCCCACTTTAGCTATGATGGGGACTGGTCCTTCATATTTACGTACTGATCTTTTGTCTTGTTTCTTGAGAAATTTGAGTTGTTCTACCATAATCTTCACAAGCACTAGGTCTCCAACTTCAAACTATCTCGGGGTTTTCCCCATATCAACCCACTTCTTCATTCTATTTGAGGCCTTCTCAAGGTATGCAAGAGCTATCTCCATATTCTTCTTCCACTCCTTGGTTAAATTGCAGGCCCGAGGGTTAGACCCCTTACAAAGTTCATCTAAAATATGGGGCATCAAAGGTTGGGAGCCTATGATCACTTCAAATGGGCTTTTGTTGAAACTGGAACTCCTAAGGGCATTAAAACAGAATTGATTCATGTCAAGTATTTACACCTAGTTTCTCTTATTGGCATTGACAAAATGGCGGAGATATTCTTCTAGCATGCTGTTAAAGCATTCCGTTTGTTTATCAATCAATGGGTGACAACTTGATGAAATGTTAAGTACTGAGCCAATGAGTCCAAAGAGTTTAGATCAAAAGGTTTCCATGAATCTCGAGTCTCGATCACTCATGATGTTTTTTGGAATACCCCAATATTTAACCACATGTCTAAAAAATAGTCGGGTTATTTCTTTCGCAGTACAATACTTTGAGTCAGGGATGAAGGTGCCATAATTTGAAAATCGATCAATCATAACAAGAATGGAGTCATGATCCCCAACATTTGGTAGAAAAGTGATGAAGTCTAGTGAGACGCATTCCCAAGATCTTGAAGGTAAAACTCGTCTAACTTTTGCCTTTTAACCTTATCTTGTTGACAAGTACGACAGGTTTTAGTGTAACACATCACATCTTCTTTCATTTGGGGCCAGTAGTAGCTCTGTTTCAACAACACATAAGTCTTTTTCCAACCAGGGTGGCATGCCCAAAAAGAATCATGATTTTTGCACAATAGCAGTTTCTGCAAGTCTCCGACCTTAGGGACGAACAACCGTCAACCCTAGTCCATAATAACCCATTTTCAACCCAAAATTATCGAGTCTTTCATTTCGAAGATAGTTTCATGATGGCTTGGGCTTTGTTATCTTTGCTATGATTTTCTCTGATGTGTTCTCGTAGTGGTGTAACAACTTTAATTACTGATAAAGAGGCAAACACTTTCAAGGATGCAAGTTCTGCCTTCCGACTCAACGCATTGACCACTTGGTTTGTACGACTAGATTTATACTCAAAGTGGAAATCAAACTCAGCCAAGAATTCCTGCCAACGTGTTTGTTTTACTATGACCTTTTGTTGAGTGAGAAAATGACTAACAACCGTGTTATCCGTTTTCACCATAAAAGTTACCTCTAAAAAATAGTGTCTCCATACTCGAAAACAATGGATAACCACTAACAACATTTTTCTTGAGCCATGTACCGTCTTTTAGCTTCGTTCAACTTGCAACTCTCTTATGTAGTAGGGTGGCCCTCTTGAAGAAAAACTCCCCCAAGGCATAATACGACACATCCATTTGGATTTCAAAGGGCATTGTGATGTCGGGAAGGGTCAGGATCGAATTTTTCATCATAATCTACTTCAAATATTCAAAACCCCAATGGCATTAGACCTACACAGCTCTCCTAGAGTATCACTCAACAAAGTGTCAATCGTAATTTGCTAGCCCAAGAAAAGACCGTAGCTCACTCACATTACTTGGAGTTTTCCACTCTTGAATTGCCTTTACCTTCCCCATGTCCATCCTAATGTGACCCTGATCAATTATGTGGCCCAGAAACTTGATATAGATCTGTGAAAATGCACATTTTTCCTCCTTCACAAAAAGTTGGTTCTCCCGCAATTTCTCAAATACTAATCGTAGATGCTTAACATACTTTTCAAGTGACGAACTGTACACCACAATGTCGTTAAGATAAACCACCACAAACTTATCAAGGTAATTGAAGAAGACTTGATTCATTAAGGTAAAAAAGATGACAGGAGTATTGGTCAACCCAAAAGGCATCACAAGGAATTCAAACACTCCATACCGGGTGACACACGTTGTCTTTGGCTCATCCCCTTTAGCAATTCAAACCTAGTAGTACCCTGATCTCAAGTCAAGTTTGGATAAGTATTTAGCATAACTTAATTGGTCAAACAGATCAGTAACAAGAGGTATGGGGTAGCTATTGTGAACAATGGCCTTATTTAGAGCTCGATAGTTCACATACATTCACAAACTACCATCTTGCTTTGTTTGAAACAACACCAGGGCTCCAAATGGTGCCTTCGATGGTCTGATGAACCCAAACTCCAATAAATCATTCAATTTCTTTAACAACTCTACCAACTCAGGAGGGGCCATATGATAAGGGGCAAGGGAAGGTGCCTTTGTGCCTGGTAAAAACTCTATAGCATGATCTACACTTCTACAGGGTGGAAGGAACTTCGATAACTTGTTGAGCATGACATCTTGGTTGGTCCTCAACATTACTTGAACTGACATCGGAACAACATTTAGACTCATCTCTTATGTTGTCAATGAAACTTTTATCAAATAGGGCTCATGTTGCTTCACCCTCTTCTTGAATTGGAGGGTCGGGAAAAGCTTCTTATCATTAGTAGGCTGAGTAATGACAGGGACAACACATGGATGTTCTTTCATGATAAACAAGAAACTTGTAGTTAGAATCGGTATAGCCTTAACATCGTTTCAAAATTCTAATCCCAGTACAATATCAAAGTCATCCATAGTCGTAGCCGTGAAGTTGACTGGACCTTTCCATGGGCCCATTTCAATTATCACCCCTTTGGCTAAGCCCATTGTCGCTTGGGCCTCAGAATTTACTGCTTTCAACCGATCAGAGTCATGTTCAAGCTTCAAGTGCAGTCTTTGGGCTTCCAAAGTGGAGACAAAGTTACAGGAGGCCCTCGTATCTACCAAAGCTCTTGTAGCTTTCCCATTCATTTGTAAGTCCACATACATGAGTCCTCTCTTGGGTTCCTTCCTATTCTCAAGAAGTTGTCTATTCAGAACATTCAAGAATCGAAACACCCCCATCTTTGTGGGTTAATCTTCTTCTTCCCTCTCATGTTCTTGACAAGATTCAGAGCTAATCACTTGTAATGCACTCAAGGCTCCTTTATGCTGACACTTTGCTACTCGATGGAGACCATCACATAAGAAGCAAGAAAAAGGTCTCGGCTTACCCGCCTCTAAGTTGGATATCCATAAAGAAGATCATTCTCTGGAACTAAAGGTGGGTCTCCTGTCCCCTCCCCCACTCACGGGCCTATTCATCCTAGGCCACTTTACTCCATTTTGAGATGGGGGGAAAAGAGTCATTCCTCCTCTTGAGTGGGTTCTCTAAAAGGTCATTTAGCCGTTCAGCTACAGCCATAGTTATGGCCAAATCTTGTACTTTTTTTCGAAGAAGCTTAGACTTGGCTAACCTTTTTAGCCTCTTGAGAAAATAGAACATCTTATCCTTCTCTGACATGTCTCGGATGTCAAGCATTAATCCTGAGAATTCCTTCACATAGTCTTGGACATTTCCTGATTGCATCAACTCTCTAAGCTTATGGAGAGCCAAGTACTCCACATTTTCAGGAAAGAACTGGTTCTTTTACTTCCGCTTCAAGTCATCCCAAGTGTCGATGGTACACCTATTGTTTTGGATGTCATTATATTTGCCAAGCCACCATAGTTTGGCATCACCTGACAAAAACATCACCTCTGTGGATACTTTTACCTCCTCAGAGGCTATATGAGTAGATCAAAAATATTGCTCTATATCGAAAAGAAAATTTTCTAAGGCCTTCGCATCATGACCACCTTCATATCGGTGGGGCTCGGTGACCTTCACCTTCTCTTCGTCTAAGGTTCAACTTTGTTGTTGTCCACCGCTCTCATCAACAAGTTAACCTTGTTATTCAGCTCCTCAATCTCATTGTGAATGGTGTCCACTATCTCCTTCACATCATCAGTGAGGGCATTCACTGCCTTAGAAATTTCCCTTTGTGAGGTCTCAAGCTTTATTGACCTCCTGATTATGCCCAAAGTATAACACGGTAGTTGTAGCACAGCTTTGGGATGTCAATTCCATAGGGAGACAAGCGATCTATAAGAGAAAGTGCAAACCTTAAAACGAATAATAAAAGTTAAACGAGAGAATCTGAGTTTTAATAATAAAGTAATGTGAAATAGTTAAGTGAAGAATATAATGGAGAAACAACAAGGTTCTGGGAATCCTCCCTAGGTTCGTTGCCTTATTCCAATCTTAATTCAATTGTTTTTATCTCGATTGCAAGTTTCACATCCCAAACAAGTAATCGGCAAATATTCAATCAAGCACATATATAAACCCTACTGTAATTGATATGAATTACTTTTTACTTTCAAGTTTAGCATGCATGACCTATCCTGTAGATTTATCAAGAAACGAAAATATATCTTTAATGACAATATTGCAGTAATGGACAAACCTAAAAGATAAATCTATCGGAGTCAATCATAACCAAACAACGTCACATAAGAAAAGCATGACTAGACTTATATGGAGAGGAAAGATACAATCACCGGATTAAGAGATAAATCTTCTAATTAAATTAAAAAGTAACTCATACAATGTTTTGATAATAAATCTAAACTACAACTGAATCAATAATGGAAGATAAGAACGGCTACACCTAGGGATTCATCCCTTCGCCTTGCTTGGTGATTAGTTGACCATGGGGAAGAATGTGGCAGCCTTCATTTTGTTTTCCCCGGCCTTTGGCCTCTAATCTCTGTCTCCTTAAACCCTGAGTGATCTATTTATAATACAAGAGGTCCAAGGGTGTTCCAGGGTTTAAACAATCATTAAAGTCCTAATTAGGTCATAACTCGGAAACAAAGTTTCGTGTGCATGCCGCGGCTCTCAATTATGTGTGTCGCGGCCCTACCTGATCCTTGGTTGGGTGTTCCTCTGGGCGCCGCGGCCCTGCCTTCTGGGCGCCTAGGCTTTGGCTGTTCCTTACTTGGGTGTGCTTCTGGGCGCCTAGGCTCTCTCCTCTGGGCGCCTAGGCTTTCTCTTCTGGGCGCCTAGGCTTTGTCTGATGGTGGAGTCTCTCTCTTCTGGGCACCTAGGCTTTGTCTGGTCTGGGCCTAGGCTCACACAGAAGGCTTCCTTGCCCATAAACCCTTCATCCTGTCCTTTCGAAAGCACTCCTTCATTCTAATACGCATGGAATCTTCGAGCTTTAAGAAATGATAACTTTTACATCTTTTTTAAACTCAAAGTACCTGAAAATCACCGAAATAGATCAATGATCCAAGAATATCACTTTAGAGTTATTAAGGTATAAAAGTGTAATTCAAACCTTGATTAACCCTAAAATGCTAACAATTAAGTACTGTTAAGATGCATTTTATGACTCTCATCACCTCCCATTGAAAGATCTCAAGTTTGACACTAGAGCTTCAAGGGTGCTCGTCTTTATTTCCAACTCTCCCAACCGCTGGGAGTCATCAATGCTACGCATAACCACCATGGTTGCGTTATTCCAGATAATCAAGTCGTGCTTTTGATACCTACTATCACGGTCCTAGCACTTTTCCTTAAAGTCGTAGGTCCGTGTGGCACTTGTCTTGGTCCCCCCCAAACAAGTCAACCTAGCACACTCGAGTAGCTTTAAGGCTTGCACACTCTGCAAGCAAAAATGAACATATTAGCCACAAAATGATATCACATAACCATCCAAGGATCACACATCAATGATTACGGGCAAGGTGTGACAAGCCCTTAGCAAGCAACAAGCGATGTGCCCAAGGGTGCACACCCACTTCAAGAAACACATACCCCGGGGCACACACCTAGATCACCAAGCACATATGAGCCAAAATAGGCAATAACACATAACCAACTCTAGGCACATGAATGCATAAAAGATTCAATAATATAAGCATCTTACAAGCACATTGTTCGGGATAGGTGGCTTCACCAAGTAACCAATAAGACAACATACTTAATCATGACCAGTGAGTAACTTACTCACCCCCCTAAAGAGTCTTAAGTCATTTGGAGCTCTACCAGGAGGAAACATTGCTTATGTTTGAGCCATCATACTTCTAAAAATACAAAATAAAATAAAAATAAAGAATTAAAAAATTGGCATTAGGCACCAACATTACCAAGAGGCACGGTACGTGTGGCCATGGGCATCGTACAAGGCCCTGGACAAGCACGGACCGTGACACCCAGCCACCTTGCCCAGACCTATTCAACTCTTTTCTCTTTCAAACTCTCCCCAAATTCAACAATTGCATGGCAAACCAACGGCTGATCGCACACCGATGGGCTACGGCAAACCTAACCATCACTCACTTAGTTTTCTCTCTCTTCTCTCTTCCTTTATCGATCACGACTCACGACAGCCAACGTTTTTCAATTTTTCTCTCTTTCTTCCAAAATTCAGTCGACAAAAGCAACGGTTGCCACGAGTCGACAGCAAACCCAGAACCACTGACGGCTGCTTGACTCTTGAGAGGGTTAACTACTTTTCATAAGAATTTCTTTTCTTAAGTTGTTTAGGTTTCTGATAGAAAAAAAGGAATGTGGTTATATTTTTAATTAATTCTGAAGTAATAAAGGTCAACAGATTCAAAAGAGTTTAATATACAATTTTATCGAAATGATAAATTTTACATTTGATCTGGTTTATTTATTTTCTTTTGTAAAGTAGTTTAGTACTTGATTAATTACTAATTAGCTCATGAATTATGAACACCACCTGCTTAAAGAAAATGGCCAAACAAGTTAAGCAACATGAGGCAACTGGGTTAGTTTTGTTTATGTATGATATATCACAAAGAATTGGATATTAACACTGAATCAGGTTCTTAATAGGAGCTGGGTTTATGTATCACAAAAAACGTGATTGCTTGATTATTTGTTTCCTTTTCTCAACTGGTTTCATTAGTCAAACATGAACATGTTTCATTCTTTAAATTCTTTTGACTTTGGAGAAATATGGTCTAAGATACTCTGTTGTAAAGTTGATATGGGAAGAACCTGAACTGGATTGGATATGATTGTTCAACGATATTGGCAAATGCCCTTGCAAAAAAAATATTCGATGTTTGGTTTTGAGGTAAAATGTTCGTAACAGCAAGTGGTGGTTTGATTTTAATGAAATGCGTTATGCCATGAGTGAACGGAAGATAGAATCAGAGGTTGGTAGTAGTCATTTATCGACCAAGCCATTAAAAAGTTTAGACCACAAGATAGCCCAACTGCCAACAGCAATATCTCCAATTGGATCTATGTCTCAGTCTATTTCACTTAACCCCTTCTCTATTTTATATTTCTTCACTTCATATCCCATGCATTTTCTTACTCAGTTTGATTCTCTCTTTCTCTCTCCATGGACGAGCATGATAATGGAACTTATAAATTATAATTAAATAGCAATATATAGGATTTTATACATGCTCTCGTTTGCTCTAGAGGTGTTAACTACTTGATTATAAATTTATAAGACGGATCTGTGTTTGTAAAGAGCTTAAGCGTATTGTCTTAGCTATAATTGGTTCTAGTTTCTGGGGAAGTATTTGTTCTATCGAAAGTATACATAAAACTGTTAGGATTTTGGCTCAAATCCTCACAAAAAAGAATTCTAATTGGCTTAGGAAAAATAGTTTTCTATTTTATAGTTGATTGTTCTAGTAGGAGTAGTACTAGTTTCCTGTTAGATTGTTCTTTGTACAAGTAGTAGTAGTCTACTATGATGTTGTTGTTTTTCTAATAGTATTAAGAAAATATCCTCTATATAAATGAGGTCCTAGAGAATGTTTGAAACACATTCATAATTTAAATATTATAACTAGAATTAGGTGGAGAGTTTGGGTGTATTAGGAATTTTGAATTATAAGGTTGTCAGAGTAATAATTTTGTTTTTCCTAAATTTGTTAAGGATTAATAAAATTGTGAGTTTATTGGTGGCATAGTCAAGGAGGTTGTCGAGCCACATTAAATTGTTGTGCTTAGTATTTCTTTATTTATTTTCCTATTTAATTATTGTAAGTTTGAGTAAGTAAATTTTATCAGTGGATTTTACTTTTAGGGTAAAATCCCAATTGGAAAGAAAAGAAAAAAGTAGTGTGCAATTTTTTTTTATGGTTTGGGCACATTTGTTTGAATCAATGTTTTCAAAGGAATGGTGGTAATGTTGGCACCCCAAAAATGATGATGGGAAAAAACTCAGCGGTGCTTGAGTTGTTCAGTTGATCAGATAATGAGGTTGTTCAATTGCTGGTCTTGCTTCGTTGGCAAAGCAAGTATAAAATCCTATACATTGATATTTAATTATAAGTTCCACGGTGATGGTCATACATTCTGGCTCTACCTAGACAAAATCCATGGCTTCACCCTTGTTAAGCATGGCTTCTATTTAACTATGTGCATCAAATACAATTGGGCCTTGTATATTGGTTACTTGAATAATCTAATCTTAACAGTTCCTATGGGGTTTGGACCTGCACTGAACTATGTTTGTCTTGGTTTTGGTGTGGTTAGATACTTTTAAGATAGTAAAATCCATGATAGAGGGTGCTAGCATCCAACTAAACCAATGGCAGTAGGCAACAGTTGCGCTTGGTTCTGCAGTTGGTGTATTGCTAGACCCATGAAGGGGGGATCTTATGGCAGCTCTTGGAGAGATAACTGGGAAACTTGCTTTTGAAAGAGTTCTTGAAAGGATGAAGAGGAGCTCAGAAGGCAGAGTAAGCCTCTTTGCATTCATAATTTTTTTTTTTTTTTTTTGTCTACTCTTTGTGAGATGGTCAATGTAGGGTGAAATAACTGAACAATTGTGTTTATAATTATGCAAATATTAGCTGTAATATATTATATAAATAATTTTTGAAATTATTTTTAGCAGGGTATTGAAATATTGTTAGCATTAATATGAACATCAGGCAATAGAGTGGTTAAGATTGGTGGATTTCACTTATCAAAAAAGTTTGTTGGATTTCTTCCAGGGGCAGAATGAGAACTTCTATTCAAGGCGGGCCGAAGCACATATACACTAACAAATAATATATTCCTGCCTGTGAGCATATCAATATATGTATGAAAAGTTATGAAGGGAAAAACATTATTTTGTGAAAGTGAAAGGAATGTTGGGTAACAGTTTTTTTTTTTCAATTTTTAAAAATTATCTTCAAAAATGAAAACTAAAAACAGTTTTATGATGTTTTCTAAAGAAAACATGTTTGGATAATTATAACTCGAAAATTGTTTCCCAAACAAAAAACAATGAAATGTTGTTTGGATAATCTTATTTTGAAAACTGTTTTGATACACTTTGTAATTATTTTTAGTTTTTAGTTTAAATTTAAAATCTATATTAATTTTATTTCTCATTATTTATTAAATACCTAAAAATAATTAATATTGTTTTATTTTCAAAATTTTAATATTTTTTATGTACCATGGAGGAAGAATGAAATAGAGAAGTAAACACTAATTTTAGGGCTATTTTCAAAAATTATATCAGAAAACATTAATTTGAGGTTTTCAAAAAACAGTTTTTATAAACTGATTTTTTGAAAACTGTTTTAGAAAATTATTTTTTAAAACTATTTTAGAAAATTATTTTTAAAACTATTTTAGAAAATTACTTTTGAAAACTGTTTGCTAAACATGGAAATGAGTTTTTGAAAACTGATTTTAGTTTTTGAAAACTGAAAACAGTTTTCAAAAACCCCTTCTAAACATGCCTGAAGATTCTTCGTTTTCTTTTTGTATATGTAGTTTAAAAGGAATGGGGAGGTGCTATGAGACCATTTCTTCATTAGACAATATTTTGAAGAGGCCAAATTCGTATAATAATCCAAAACACTATATATTAAACGACTTAATAAATATTATTATTGTGGGGAGCTGATGTACCTTGGGATTGGAAAAAATCAATAAGACTCAATTTAATAATATGATTTTTATTCATTCATAAGATAACTAAAATTAAAATAGGGATCTCTAGAAGCCTTAATGATGTAGAACAAGAAATAAAGAAATCGAAATCAAGCTACTTTGGGGATTGAAATAGAAAGTAGACTACCCTAAGGTTTGGAAAAATTTAATAAGACTCAATTTAATAATCTAATTTTTATTAATTTCACAAGATAACTAACATTTAACATAGGATCTCTATTATATAGAGATCTTAGAAGCCCTAGTCCTACTCCAATAAGGAATATTTTAAATAAATAAAAAAATTAAATTCTTATAGATATGTAATTGCCTAAATCTAAGTTTTCTAAAGTACTACTACTTGATTAAGAAGAATATTGTAATTACAAGATAATCTCAAAATCTTATTTAAATAGATATTTTCTTTACTATTCTGCATCAGCAATGAAGGACGTGGCTTGTAACGACCCACGCCCCACATTAGTAGTGCAATGGGAAAGATCCTACTATATGTAAAGCCTTATGATCTCAAAAGCAACTTAAGCTAACACTTTCGGGTGTTGATCCCATGGTGTTACAAATAATATCATAGTTGACCTAGGCCCACTACCATGTGGATGTATGGTTTTTGGGGCTCCCAATGTGTCAAAACCATTAGTATGATTTATGATTTGTGATATGTGCAATTTGTGAACTCTTCTCTTTAGGATGCGAGAGTCTAAACGAGAAGAGTTTGTGATGATCCACATCCCACATCAGTAGTGCAATGGGGAAGATCATAGCTTATATGTAAAGTCTGATGACCCCTAAAGTTACATGAGATAACATTTTTTGGTGATGGGCTTGTGGTGTTACATCACGCCTTTGGCCATAACCAAGGCTGCCATTGATTTCAGCACTTTGAGATATTGCAGAGGAAACTGACAATATGTTTTTGTAGAACTCTAGTTAATGGGATGTTTTCAAGTATGATTCCATGTTCTGTGTTAATTTGGTGCACGGAAAATTGGCTTTTATAAATGTTAAAAATGATATTCTTTTTAGTGTTTGACTCTTCATGTTCTTGGATCAATGTATCAACTGGTGAAATGGTTGTCTTTTCAATTAAACTTTGGTTCTTTTTTTCAACTCGGAGAACTGTGCAATTCTTTTTTAAATTGCTTATTCCTAGGCTTTCTTCTATGAGGCCTATTCATACTTTTGTTTTACATATAATTTTTTTTTTGTTTTCCATGAGAGACCTGGATACCATCATCTGATTTTGAAACAACGGGAATGGGGAGTAGTAAAAAGTAAAGTATAAAGCACAAATTTATATCGTATGCAATGCTTATGATAAAATATTTAAAAGGCAGATATTTCTCCAAAAGCATTATATGAACATTTGGAGTTTGCTATTGCATACTGCCTTCTTATTGTGTATATGCATATGATTGGTTCCCCCTTTCTTTGTGGTGCTTTTGTTGTCTTTATTTATTGTGAGAATATTACTCTTCATTGATTTCTTATAATAGAAAATGGTGTGGTTTGGTTTAGTTTCATAACAAACCCTAAGGTTTGGTTTGTTTCATACTAAACTTTGTGGTTGACAAAGTTAACACCAAGGTTAACGATGTTAACTTTGGGTTTATTGTGAAACTTTATAAAATCACAAGCTTTATATGTAATTTAACATTTTTTTTAAATAATCTCTTCCCAGTCTAGCCGCCAGCCACCCTCTTCCCTACCACCGGCCAGCCTCCTCTTCCCCATCTTCTTCTTCTTCTCTTTTTCCTTTCCTTTATGTCTCCTCCTTTTTCCTTTCCTTTTTCTTCTCTCTCTCCCAGCCCAACCGTCGGCCACCCTTTCCCCTGTTGCCAGCAATCCTCTCCCCCTAACTTCGGCCACCCTCTCCTTCTATTCCCCTTCTTCTTCTCCTCATTTTCCTTTCCTTCTCCTTTTCCTTTCCTTCTTCTTCTCTCTCTTCCCTAGCCCAACCGTCGGCTACCTTCTTCCTTTTTTCTTCTTCTTCCTCTCTTCTTCTCCTCCTCCTTCTCTTTTTCTTCTTCTCCTCTTTGTTCTCTTTTTTCCTTTTCCTTTTCTTCTCTCCCCTTTACCCTCACCATTGCGCCACCATCCTTCCCTCTCTTCTTCTTCTTCCTCTCCTCTCTTCTTCCTCCCTCACCTGGTAGCAAGATCATCTCCAAAAAATCAGCTTTCAAATTTTGAGAGAGAACAAATGAGGAAGAATAAAGGAGAATGAGAAGAGAGGAAGGGATGGTGGTGCAAACATCAGGGTTTGTTATAAAATTGGACCAAACCACAAGGTTTTATATGGAATTTAGCCTTTCTCCAAAAGTATTATATGAAAATTTGGAGTTTGCTATTGCATACTACCTTCTTATTATGGATATGCATATGATTGATTCCCCCTTTCTCTATGACACTTTTGTTGTCTTTATTTATTGCGAGAATATCACTCTTCATTGATTTCTCATCATTTTTTTTTTTTGTAATAAAAGCACCTGATGTTAAAGTGTACAACTATTGAATGGTACATAGAAATCAAGATACCAATTCTAATTTAGCTATATTTTAATATTACCAATTACTACCTTGTTTTAGTCTCAGCTCTCCTTTGGTAATTGGAACTGATTATGCCATTTCAATGTTCAAATCTATTTTTGATAGATAATGTTGAGGCAATTTTCTAAAGGTTGTTTATCAAAATTAATAAGAAATAGTGAGAGAAATGATTTCAATGCACGACCAAGTCATTTTCCTTAAGGTTTAAATCGCCCCTCACCGGTGCTAGATGATTTCTAACGATTGTTCTACACTTCGCACTTGTGAAGAACAACCCACAATAACTTCTATGAGTTTATGGATATATACACTTATGTTTTAAATTTTGCAGGATTTCTAAACATAAGAAGATCAATTTTTGAGAGAAAGTACAAGAAAAAGAAGAAAAAAATATTAAACTTCTGTAAATTCTGACAGTTAACTACTCTATTTATGGAGTTTAATTAGTGTCTTTTCATAAGGGACACTCTATTTCAGTAGTAAACTGACTTAACTGAGTGACTCTTCACAAGAGACACTTCAATTAAAGATCAACTGTCATTTTATGTTCAAAAAAATCCAAATTCTCGAATGTCCAGTCGACTGGTCCATTACCCAATCTATTGTGCCTCATGTATAATTCAAAAACAATTAGGTTTCGGGCATCTAGTCGATTGGACAAAACTACAGAAAGTTTTTGCTTGATCATATAGTCAACTGTGTTGACCTTACAATTGACTGTATCGACCTTACAATCGACTACCCCTGAGTTAAAATGAATTTTTCTTTCTTTTCACCTTTCCTTTGATTTTATAAATCACCCAAACTTAAATCCATGTTTATTTTGAAAATAATCAACAATCCCCCACCATTTTCAAAATAATTTGACTCGATAAAACTTAAAAATCTGATTTTTTATTATTCATTGAATATCATGCCTAAATGAAGATATCTTTTGAAATTGAATCTTTACTTAGTGAAAACACATCAAAATTAAACAATATGTGGTAGTATAATTCTTTGAACCACAAATCTTATTTGTTTAACTAGACATGTCTCACATATGAGACTTCTCTTCATAGAATTTTCTAGAAAAATTATCGACACGTTTACAGGCCTTGTGTCATTATCTTATGTCATGAGTGCTCTAAAGTCAAGCCCTTAAACTCAACAGAAGCGGTCACAGTTCACACTTCCTAGGTAAGCTTTTATCAAGTATGGTCCGTAGCTTAACATACCAAAGAAAACTTTTATAAGCTTTATTAAGAAGTGAAAGTTCACCTTTTACTTTATCACTACGGTTTCAAAATACCCTTCTCTTGGGATGGAATATTTATTGTAGGTGTTTACATTCACAACTGATAATGTAATTTATCTCATTGAACTCAAGACTTATGGTTAGTAAGCGTTGGGTCGAGGTTCCGCCATAGGTGATTAATCATATGGGCTTGATCTCCATCTCTTTTAAATTTTAATCATCTGCTAGCTAGAAACTTAGTTAATGCCTAGAATTTATACTTAGTTAAACGCCCATGATAATTCATTGTAGTGCATTGCGTACATAATACCAATCGCACTTACGCTCAGAATTACCCCCACCACAAGCTATATTTTTCATCACTTGTAACTAAATGACTTTGCCCACTTGTAATTCATTATCATGCTCAGTGTTAACTTGGTGTTTATATCATTGTACAATATCCACTGTTACATATACTCATATCATTAGTCCAAGTGTCATTATCATCCAAACTGGATTTTACCACAAGTACCCTATTGAGAGTCATATTCTTATAAATTTTTACCACAAGAATACTTTTGATTCTAAGTCAAGTACTAATCAAAATACAGTAGAGGTCTCCTCAAGACTTATTTGAGAAATCAAAACGAGATATTTCGATATATATGTTTAACTTTTACATATATAACACCTCTAGAAAATATAAAACATATGCAATTAAATGAAGATCACAATTAATAAAATATAAGATTTATAAGTTATTATAAATTGAATTAAAGATGAATTTCATTGAACTTTTAAAATTCTTCTAGTGATTTTAATAAGCATGCAATTTCCATACTTATATCGATTTCAAGAAATAACTTTAACTTAACCATAACATGATCTTCAACAAATATGCCAAAGTAAATTGAATAATCAATAATTCAAACATAAATAATACTCATATTATTAATTTTGTATTTAAACATTCTCTCCTCACTTAAATACAATCCCATACATTTAAGCATTACTAACAAACACTCCTCCCTTAGACCTTATACATTCTTTTTAGCCTTAAGCCACAAACACTTGTTGTGCTTTGCCCTTTTTTATAAGCATTCGATAATCATTGTTGAAGTGTCTTTGTTTCTCGCAATAGAAGCAAGCACCCTTTGTCTTCTAGTTATTCCTATTATAATTGGTTGAAGGATTCCTTCTCTTGAGAGATTTCTTTTGAAGTCTTTTCTTCCTCTAACGAATTAATATTGGAGAGGGGTTCTTTCTTTCCTTCTTTTAGTAAATCCTCCTCAATTCAGAGATAATTACCTAAGTCCTTAAGAGTCAAATCTTCTTTTTTGACGATTCCTAAAAAATTTCCAAAGTGGAGGCAATTTGTCTATAATGGTTGTGACCATTATGATCTCATCCATTTTCATTTTATGTTGAGAGAACTAATCTAGTATAGTTTTTATTTCACTAAACTGATCTATAATAGAACAAGTATCAACCATTTTGTGAGCATTAAATTTTGTAATAATAAATCACTTACTTGTAGCATATTCCTTCATGTACCTTGCTTTCAGTGAATCCCACAACTTATTTACAATCTTAACATTATGTTAAGCATCAAACAAAGTTTGGGCATCACGTTCAGAATATAATCCTTGTAGATATTGTTATCTTGATCTCATTTCGGCCTATCACGAGCTTGGGCAATCGTCTCATTTTCTATAGGTTCTGACCTTGGTGTGGTGATAACATAATAAACACGCAGCGATGTCAAGAGGAAGAAAAATTTCTTTTATAGCCGATAAAGATCTCCTCCATCAAAATTCTCCAGCTTGTTGAATTCCAGCGCTATATCTCTTTGGGAACTCAAAGGAGTAGTCATTTTGATTAAAAAAAATGAAAGATTAAACCTTCAGATTGTCGGGAGAACTTTCTTAGGGTTGTTTATCAAAATGAATAAGAGAGAATGAGAGTAATTGCTTTAAGGCACGATCAGGTCACTTTCCTTAAGGTTTATTTCATCCCTCATTGGTGGAAGAAAGTTTCTTGTGAATTTCCTCTAAGATACAAAGAAACTTTGTTGTTGTACTGTACTTTCACTTGTGAAGAACCCACAACAACTTCTATGAGTTTATGGATATATAGCACTTATATTTGAAAATTTATAAGATTTCTAAACATAAAAAGATTAGTTTTTGAGAGAAAAGAGAAGAAGAAGAAAGAATTATTCAAATTCTATAAATTATGACAGTTAACTACTCTATTTATGGAGTTTGATTAGTTTCTTTTCATTAAGGACACTCTAGTTCAGTAATAAACTAACTTAACTGAGTGTCTTTTCACAAGAGACACTTATGTTCAATGCCAACTATCATTTAACGTTTAGAAAAATTCAAATTTTTGAATGTCTTGTCGACTGGGTTCATTACCCAGTTGATTGTGCCTCATGTATGATTAAAAAAAATTAGGTCTTGAGCATCCAGCCAATTGGACAAACCTATAAAAAGTTTGTGCCTGATCATTTATTTGACTGGACTAATCTTACAGTTGACTTCCTGCTAACTGATCATATAGTCGACTATATTGACATTACAGTTGACTGCCCATGAGCCAAAATGAATTTTCCCTTCTTCTCTCCTTTTCTTTGATTTTATAAATTGCCTCAAACTTAAATCCAAGTTTGTTTTGAAAATCATCAACAATCCTCCACTATTTTCAAAATAATTTGACTCTATAAAACTTGAAAATATGATCTTTCATTATCTATTAAAGTTCATGCCTAAATGAAGATGTCTTTTAGACTTGAATCTTCACTTTTTGAAAACATGTCAAAGTTAAACATAATATATGGTAGTATAATACTTTGAACCACAAATATTATTTGTTTGACCGGAAATGTCTCACATATGAGACTTCTCTTCATAGAATTTGCCAGAAAAATTACTAACACGTTTACAAGCCTTGTGTCATATATCTTATGTCATGAGTAATCTAGATCAAGCCTTTGAACTCAGCAGAAGCGGCCACACTTCACGCTCACTAGGTAAGCTTTTATCAAGTATGTTTCATAGCTTAACATACCAAAGAAAACTTTTATGAGCCTTATTAAGAACTCAAAGTTCACCCTTTACTTTATTACTACGGTTTCCAAACACACTTATCCTGGGATGGAATATTTACTGTAGGTGTTTGCAGTCACAACTAATGATGTACTTTGTCTCATTGAACTCAAGACTTATGGTTAGTAAGCGTTGAGTCAAGATTCCACCATGGGTGATTAATCATATGGGCTTGATATCCATCCCTTATATCATTTGCTAGCTAAAAATTTAGTTGGTGTCTAGAATTTATACTTGGTTAAATACCCAAGATAATTCATTGTAGTGCATTGCGTACATAATACTAATCGCACTTACACTTAGAATCACCCCCACCACAAGTGATATTTTTCATCACTTATAACTACTTGCCTTTGCCCAATTGTAATTCACTATAATGCTCAGTGTTAACTTGGTGTTTATACCATTGTACAATACCCACTATTGAATATACTCATATCACTAGTCCAAGTGACATTATCATCCAAACTGGATTTTACCACAAGTACCCTCTTGAGATTCATATTCTTGTAAATTTCTACCATAAGAATACTTCCGATTCTAAGTCAAGTACTAATCAAAATACACTAGAGGTCTTCTCAAGACTTACTTGAGAATTCAAAACGAGAGATATTTCAATTTATATGTTTAACTCATATGTATATAACACCTCTAGAAAATATATAACTTATGCAATTAAATGAAGATCGCAATTTATAAGATATAAGTTTCATAAGTTATTATAAATTGAATTAAACATGAATTTCATTGAACTTTTTTAAATTCTTCTAATGATTTTAGTAAGCATGCAATTTCCATACTTATAATGATTTCAGGAAATAACCTTAATTTAACCATAACATGATCTTCAACAAATATGCAAAATAAATTAAGTAATCAATAATTCAAACATAAAAAATACTTTTATTATTAATTTTGTGTTTAAACATTATCTCATTCACTTAAATATAATCTCATACATTTAAGCATTACAAACAAACACTCTTCCCTTAAACCTTATACATTCTTTTCAACCTTAATCCACAAACTCTTGTTATGCTTTGCCTTTTTTCTTAAGCATTCGACAATCTTTCTTGAAGTTTCTTGGTTTCCCGCAATAGAAGCAAGCACCCTTTATCTTTTTTGTTACTTATATCAGAATTGGTTGAAGGATTCTTTCTCTTATGAGAATCTTGAGAGACTTCTTTTGAAATGTCTTCTTCCTCTACTGAATTAATATTGGAGAGGGCTTCTTCCTTTATTTCTTTCCATAAATCCTCCTCAATTAGGAGATAATTTCCTAACTTCTCAAGAGTCAAGTCTTCCTTTTGGTACTTAAGACAATTCTTAAAATTTTTCCAAAGTGGAGGCATTTTGTCTATAATGGTTGTGACCGTTATGGTCTCATCCATTTTCATTTTACGTTGAGATAACTAATCTATTATAGTTCTTATTTCACTAAACTAACCCATAATAGAATAATTTTCAACCATTTTATAAGCATTAAATTTTTTAATAATAAATCGCTTACTTACTGCATCTTTCTTCATGTACCTTGTTTGCAGTGAATCCCACAACTCCTTCGCAATCTTGACATTATAGTGAGCATCAAACAAAGTGTTGCACATGGTATTCAGAATATGACCTTTGCAGATATTGTCATCTTGATCCCATTGCTGCTTATTACAAGTCTGGGCAATCGTCTCATTTTCTACAGGTCCCGACCTTGGTGTAGTGATAACATAATAAATACGCAGCAATGTCAAGAGGAAGAAATTTTTTTTTTGCCATCGATAAAAATCTACTCCATTGAAATGCTCTAGCTTGTTGAAGTCCAGTGCCATACCTCTCACGGAACTCAAAGGAGAAGTTATTTTCACAAACAAAGAGAAAGATAAAATCTTAAGATTATTGGGGGAATTTTCTGAGGGTTGTTTATCAAAATGAATAAGATAGGATGAGAGTAATGGCTTCAAGCCATGACTAGGTCATTTTCCTTAACGTTTAATTCACCCCTCACTGGTGCAAGAAGGTTTCTGGGGAATTTACTCTAAGATACAATGAAGCTTTGTTGTTGTTCTGCACTTTGAACTTGTGAAGAAGAACCCACAATAGCTTCTAGGCGTTTGTAAATATTTAGCACTTATATTTGGAAATTTGTAAGGTTTTTAAACATAAGAAGATCAGTTTTTGAGAGAAATGTGAAGAATAAGAAGAAAGAATTATTCAAATTCTATAAATTATGATAGTTAACTTATCTATTTATAAAGTTTAATTAGTGTCTTTTCATAAAGGACACTCTGTTTCAATAATAAACTGACTTAATCAAGTGTTTCTTCACAAGAGACACTTCAGTTCAAGACCAACTGTCATTTAACATAGAGAAAATTTTAAATTTTTGAATGTCCAGTCGACTGGGTCCATTACCTAATCGACTGTGCCTCCCGTATGATTCAAAAACAATCATATCTTAGGCATCCAATCGGCTAGATCCTTTGTCCAGTCGACTGGACAAATCCACAGAAAGTTCTACCTGATCATCCAGTCGAATGGACTGATCTTACCATCGATTGCTTGTTGCCTTATCATACAATCGATTGTATTGACCTTACAATCGATTGCCCATGAGCAAAATAATTTTTTCTTTCTTTTCTCATTTCCTTTGATTTTCTAAATCACCTCAAACTTAAATCCAAGTTTATTTTGAAAATCATCAACTTGCAATACACTTGAAGCGACCTGGTGTTTTATCCACAAAAGTGGGGCATGCATGGGATCTACCAGATAACACTTTCGGTGTTGCCTATGCAAGATTCATGGGATCCATGATCTTTTCTCCAAATGACCATACACCAGTGTTGTTCATGGACAAAGAGGATCTGGCATATGTAGCCACGCATTCTCGTGAGGTACACGGCTTCTAGCACACCCTTTTTGGCCTTCCCACCAATTTAATCGGTGAGTTAACTCTTAAGGTAATAAAGTTTGAGTAAATGTACCTTCTTATGTGCCTACTTTTTGTGTTATGGGGCACATCAAGATTTAATGAGAATCAAAGGGCATTTTTTTTCCAACACTACTTCCCTTGGGCCGCCCGTGCAGGTATGCTGTAACAACCCATCCCTGGTTGGCCACCCCTGAGACGGTGTCGTCATATTTTAAAATTCCAGCACAACATATATATGCAACATTATTAAAAACATACATCGACTGAAAATATATATATATCAAGTTCTCAACTTTTTTCAGTTAAGATACAACATTTTTCTCTTATCAGAAACAATGTATACAATAATAACAAAATGCATAAATATTAACAACTTTTCAAAATTTTCTTTTCTTTTTCCTTCGTAAGTCTGAGGATGTTGACCACGAGACTTATTTAAGTTGTTCACTCTAGTTATCAGCTCAACTATCTATCAGCCATGTCCACAACATGAAATATTTCAACAATGAGGAATGAGCTTCACAAGCTAAGTGAATTAAATATACTAGAAGTACTCAATTTGTGTGCTTTAGTTATATTCAATCACTATTAAATCAACATAATTAATCATCTATCTCTTCTAACATACTAATTCAATCTTTTTTCAATCTCTTTATAAATAAATCATCAGGCTATCGTCTTTCAATAAAAATATCATATATACCAATCACACACATATACATATATATATGTATGTTTTCTTCTTACATATTTTATCAATTTAATATCATTATTTACCTCATCATAGGGTTTACATCATACAAACAATCAATCATATAATTTTTATCATATCATCCTTTTAATTTTTTTATCATCAAAGTTGTCTCACTATGAAACTATATATCTATTAATCATTTCACAATTAAGACTGATGCTTTCGTATATCAACCAACAATAATAAATATTTAAAAAATAAATGCTTGAATTTAAATTATCTTTCTCTCTTTCTCATCAGATCATCTCATACTATCATATGGGAACGTCTTCCCAAACGTCAACATGTTTCAGCCAGACTAGCTGTCTTCCTGGTCTTTTCTTTATGCATATGAACAATAACATGCAAGCAATCATACATCAAAGCATTCAATTCAACTACCTTTTTTCTCAAAATTATTATTTTATCATATACATATTAAATTGTCTCCTAATATATCATATCAATTTTTCAATCATATCTTTCAAGAATTTCGTATATCTTTTCAACATATTTTTCATTAATCCATCCTTTTAAAATATAACATCTCATATAATTAATTTTCAACATGTTATTTAATCCTTAATCAATCAATCAATTATCATACATAAAAGAAAATACATCACCCAATCATTATAATTCAACAATTATTTCAAATACCATCAATTCATATTTTTTATTGTGTCGATTATTAAAAGTAAATCTAACTCGCCATGTAGCACTTAAACCTACTTGTGAATCACTCCCTAGCCTTTTCTGCTCCTTTCAGCAATTTCTTGAGATTGCTTATCACCAATACCTAACCATAAATTTGTATTAATCTTACAATTTCATAACTTAATTCAATAATATAATTATTTAGTTATGAGTCTTATTGAAAATTTATCTCAGATGTGATGAAATCTTGTTATTGAAATCGGATGACTGTAATTATCTTTAATGTTGGAGAAGTTTTCTTTATAACTTTTTGCTAAGAATTTGATTTGAAGAAAGAAAGAAAACCAAACATGAAATTCAAAAAAATGAAGTTTATGATCCTCAAAGACAAACTATAAAGCTTTGATTTTTTTTTAATTATATATATATTTTAATCTTATTTATTATTTTAAATAAAAAATCTTGCATGAAAACTAACAATCACGTGAACATCCTGAAGCTTCACGTTTTGCCGCTTCATTTTTTTTATTTACCATTTTTCCATTAGGTATTTACGATTCTACCATTGATTTTAAATCTACAATTTTGCCTTTAATTATTTACAATTCTACCACTCACCTTTCAGCATATAAAATTTACGGTTTTGCCATTCCTTATTTACAATTTTGCCATTTTATAATTATAGTTTTGCCATTTTCCTTTTAAAGTCTATTTTTCATTTTTTTTTCTTCCTTCAAAATTTTTCTAAAAATTATATTTTCTTCCACCAACTTTTATAATTATTTTTCTCAACCTCATTCCACATATTTTTTTTTCAAAATTCTTTCATTTTATCTTCAAATTTTGTAGTTTTCAGTACTTTCTTCTTCATAAATTTCTAACTCTTTTCAACAAAATTTTCAATATCGTCTTTCAAGTATTATTTCAAATCAATACTAAATCTTTCATCTATGAATTATTTAATTCAATATAATATGTATAAAATTACTTTTTTACCCTTATTTTATGAACATGAGTATTACAATTCTACCCACTTTATAAAAATTTCGTCCCCGAAATTTTCTTACCTAACACATGAAAAAGCTAGGGGCAATCTTTCATCATTCTTGACTCACGCTCCCAAGTAATTTTCTCAACATCTTTATTCTGTCGTAACACTTGAACTAAAGGAATAATTTTATTACGCAAGACTTGTTCCTTTATGTCTAGGATTTTGAGCGGTACTTGCATAAATATCAAATCTTTGTGAAGTTCTCTAGCTAGACTCGGAATACTATGAGATTCATTATGTAAAAACTTTCTCAAAAGTGAAACATGAAACACATTGTGCAACTGCTTTAACTCTAGAGGCAAATCCAATCTATATGTTACTGGTCTAACTCTCTCAATCACCTCATAGGGCCCTACAAATCTCGGACTCAACTTTCCTTTCTTTTTAAATAGTAATACACCCTTCCACGAAGATATCTTCAAATACACCCAATCACCAACCTGAAACACAAGAGGTCGTCTTCTATTATCAGCATATCCTTTCTTTCTATTTTGTTCTGCTTTAAGGTTCTCTCTAACCAGTTTGATCCTCTCAGTAGTCAAATCTATCATTTCTAGACCAAATATTTTTATCTCTCCAACCTCTTCCCAATATATTGGATTTCTACACCTTCTACCATATAAAGCCTCAAATGGTATAATCCCAATACTAGCTTTATACTGATTATTGTATGAAAATTCGATCAAAGGTAAATAAGCATCCTAGCTCATTGAAAAACTCAATAAACTTGTCATCAGCATATCTTCTAGTATTCTAATGATCCTCTCTATCTGCCCATCCAAAATCTAGAAGTAAATCTAGAATCTCTATCTGATACAATACTCAAAAGTGCTCTATGTAATCTCATAATCTCAGCTACATACCACTCAGCAAACTTTTTAAGACTCCAGGTAGTTTTAATAGGAAGGAAATATGAAGACTTAGAAAGTCTATCCACTATAACCCATACAGAATCATGACCTCTCTGGGTACAGGGAAAACCAAAAACAAAATCCATACTAATATTCTTTCATAGTCATTCAAGTACTGAAAGAGGCTGTAATAAACCTATCGGATGTCTATTCTCAGACTTCACCTGTTGACAAATCAAACATGTAGAAATGTACTCAGTTACATCCTTCTTCATCCCTAACCACTAATAATTCTATCTCAACCCTCTATACATCTTATTATTACCCTGGTGCATAGAATACACAGAATCATGAGCCCCTATTAGTATCTCTTTTCTCATCTCAACATCATTGGGAACACAAACTCTATATCCCAATACCACCATACCATCATCCCTAATTTTTGAACTCAGTCTGCTTCCCACTCAATACTTATTGTATGATCTTCTCTATCCCTTCATCTTTACTATGCATCTTTAACAAGTGATCAATAATAGAATATTGTACCACCATATTTGCCATCAATACTCCTCTATCACTGATACTCAACTGCATTCTCATCTCTCTCAACTCTACCATCAAACTCATATAATGACTCCCAATAGCATCTAATCTCTTTATAGACTTTCTACTCAATGCATTAGCTACTACATTAGCCTTCCCTGGATGATAGTGAATTGTATAGTCATAGTCACTAATCAACTCCATCCACCTCCTCAACCTCAAATTCAATTCTCTTTGGATAGATAAATGCGTCAAACTCTTATGATTAGTGAAAATCTCACAAGTGGCTCCATATAGAAGATGTCTCCAAATTTTTAATGCAAATACTATAGTAGCCAACTCTAAATCATGGGTCGAGTAATTTCTCTCATGGTTCTTTAATTACGACGCATCATTATATACCAAAATTCCTTCATTACCAGGAGAAAGCACTAATACCGGAGCAATAGTCAACTTCTCTTTTAATAGCTGAAAACTCTTCTCACATTCTTCTGACCAATTAAACTTCACTTTTTTTCCTGTTCAATGGTACCACAATAATAGAAAAATTCTGAATAAATCTTCTATAATAACCAGCTAATCCCAAGAAACTTCTAATCTTAGTCACATTAGTCGATCTCTCCCAACTTAACACTGTCTCTACTTTCTGTGGATTAACTGCTATACCATCTCCTGATACAATATGCCCTAAAAAAATACTTCATTCAGCCAAAACTCACATTTAAATAATTTTTCATACAACATCTCTCTCCTTAGAAACTCCAACACTATCTCTAAATGTTTCACATACTCCTCTTCATTCTTAGAATACACCAAGATATCATCAATAAATACAATCACAAATCTTTCAAATAATGGTTTAAACACTCGAATTAATTAAATCCATAAATGTTGTAGGAGCATTAGTCAACCCAAATGGGATCACAAAGAACTCATGATAACCATAACATATCCTAAAAGCAGTCTTAGGCACCTCCCCCTACTTTATCCTTAACTGATGATAATCTTACCTCAAGTCTATCTTAGAAAACACCTTAGCCCCCTGCAACCGCTCAAATAAATCATCTATCCTGGGCAAAAGATATTTATTTTTAATGGTGATCTTTTTCAACTGCATATAATCAATGCACAACCTCATCATTCCATCCTTCTTCTTCACAAACATCACAGGGGCTCCCGAATGCGACAAACTAGGTCGAATAAATTGTTTATCTAACAACTCCTGAAGTTGAACTTTCAATTCTCTCAACTCAGCTGATGCCATTCTGTAAGGTTCTATAGATATGGGTGCTGATCCCAGAATCACCTCGATAGAAAACTCAATATCTCTGCTAGAAGGCAAACCAGACAACTCCTCAAGAACACATCATAAAATCTTTTACCATTAAGATTTCTTCTAACTTCCTAACCCCCTTTCTAGAATCCACTACATACACTAAATACCCCTCATAACCATTTACTAGCAATTAGGATAGAAATAAGACAGTTGGCAAGTATTTTACATTTTTCTTGAAAATTAAACTCCTCATGTCCTAGTATCCTGAACACCACATTCTTCCTAAAACATTCTACCCAAGCATGATATGTAGATAACCAATTCATCCCCAAAATTAAATCAAAATCTGTCATATCTAAAGGCAATAAATCAATTTCAAACTCTATATCAGCCATACTAATAACACAACCTCTATAAATAGTCCTGATAATAACCCTATCTCCAGTAGGAACCTCAACAATAAAAACATGCATCAAAGGACTAGCACAAACATCAATAGATTTCATATAAACACTGGATGCAAAAGAATGGGTTGCACCAGGATCAATCAATAATCTAGCAAGTCTATCAAGAATAGATACCATAACCATAACAATATCAGGAGTAGCTTATGCATCCTGTTGGGTCAAGGCATAGACTTTGCTGTCTCTGAGTTGTAACTGACTATCGCATCCCCTCTCAACTACTGGTCCTCTACCTTTGCCCAGCATACTCCCTGATCCACCACCTCTCTCCATATGTCTTATCCCAACACCTCTAGCACTTATCTCAATAGATTTCCCCACTGGAAAATCTACACTAATATGTCATCCCTCACCACATACACATCACATCAGAGTAGGATAATTTCGAGATAGATGTCCTATCTGATTACATCTATAGGAAACTTTTGTCTCTCAATCATACATCATATTACCACTTCCCTTTGATGGCATACTTACTCCTCTACTATAACCTCAAGTTCCCAAAACCTGTCTCCCAAATCTAGGGGTCCCACCAATATTACTATTAGATACAGAAGCAATAGATCCTACTTGACTCTAACTCTACATCATAGTTCCCTGTGACAAGGAACTCCCTTTTTGGGGCGGTCTCCCACCCTATACACTCATACTACTACCACCTCTGGATCCCTCAAATCTAGACCTCTTCAGCCAAACCCTCCTACCTCTAAACTCCATCACATCTTTCTTAATTTGTAATACTTTATCCACCATTACAACATAATTCACAATACCCATATAAGAGAGTTTAGTTCGAATCTCATAGTGTAATCCATCTAAAAATCTCTTACATTTCCTCTCCTCTGTATTTACTAACTTAGGTACATACCTCGACAAGGCTATAAATCTACTATCATATTGAGCAACAGATAAAGTGTTCTACCTCAAATGAATAAAATATCTCTCATGTTGTACTCGAAAAGTATCTGAAAAATACTTCGCAAAGAACACATCCTTAAACTTATACCAGGTTAAGGGTTGATCTACATGAGTACTCAATCTAGACAAAATATCTTCCCATCATTGAGAAGCCTCACCTTCCAACTTAAATAAAGCAAAGACAACATTTTGCCTATATGGCACTAGTAAGACTTCAAAATATTTCTCAACATGTTTAATCTACTGCTCAGCCTCAATAGGATTTACAAATCTTCTAAAAGACTAGGGTTTAAATTTAATAAATCTCACAAAACAATATCCCTGCATCTCATGTGCAAACACACCATCTCCCTCATAAACCTCTTGTCTCATCACACCAGGTTCTATTCTAGCCCTTTCCTCTAGTCTCCTCTGTAAATTATCAGTCTTATCTTCTGCTGCATTCATTCTCTCTATAGCAAGTTTAAGAACTTCTATCAGCTTATCTCTCCTAACATCAGATTCTCTCGCACATCTACTAATACTAGCTGTACTAGCAACTTGTTCTCTTACATGAACCACAAACTCGACCTCCATCTTAGCCTCAGCTCTTCTAAATATTATGGGTCAACCACGTCCTCTCTGGTTCAATACTCTACCTCTAGCTCTGACACGTCCACGTGTCATCCTCAGACTCTATATTAAAATATAGTTTATTAAAATCTTCCACTTCTTTAAATTTTTATGTAGTCTACAGAATCATAAAACATAATGCTCTGATACCAAAATTGTAATAATCCATCCCAATTTGGCCACCCCTGAGACAGTGTCGTCACATTTTGAAATTCAATCATGACGTATATATGCAACAATATTAAAAACATAAATCCATTGAATATATATATATATATATATATATATATATATATATATATTAGGTTCTCAACTCTTTTCAGAGGAGATACAAAATCTTCCTCTTATCAAAAACAATATATACAATAATAACAAAATGCATGAATACTAACAACTTTTCAAAATTTTCTTTTCTTTTTCTTTCACAAGTCTAAGGATGCTAACCATATGACTTAAGTTTTTCACTCTGGTTATCAGCTCAACATTCTATCAACCCTGTCCACAACCTGAAATATTTTAACAATGAAGAGTGAGCTTCACAAGCTCAGTGAATTAAATTCACTAGAAGTACTCAGTTTGTATACTTCTAGTAATATTCAATCATTATTAAATCAACATAATTAATCATATATCTCTTCTCACATACTAATTCAATCATTTTTCAATCTCTTTATAAATAAATCACCAAGCTATCACTTTTCAATAAAGATATCTCATATATCAATCATATATGTTTTCTTCTAATATATTTTATCAATTTAATATCATCATTTACCTCATCATAAGGTTCACATCATACAAACAATTGATCATAAAATTCTTTATCATATTATCTTTTCAATTTTTTTAAATTTTCTTTCTTTCTCATTAGATTATCTGATACTATTATCTGCGAACGTTTTTCCACATGTCGATATGTTTCAGCTAGACCAGCTACCTTCCTAGTCTTCTCAGCCATACCAGTTGCCTTTCTGGTCTTCTCTTTATGCATATGAGCAATAACATGCAAGCAAACATACATCAAAGCATTCAATTCAACTATCTCTTTCTCAAAATTATTATTTTATCATATACATATTAAATTATCTCTTCATATATCATATCAATTTTTCAATCATATCTTTCAAGAATTTCATATATTTTTTCAGCATATTTTTCATTAATCCATCATTTTAAAAAACAACTTCTCATATAATTAATTTTCAACATATCATTTAACCCTTAATCAATCAATTAATTATCATACATAAAAGAAAATACATCATCCAATCATTATAATTCAACAATTAATTCAAAATCAATTCATATTTTTATATATCTCGATTACTAAAAGTAAATCTAACTCACCATGTAGTCCTTAAAATTACCCGTGAATCACCTTCTTATCTTTCTTGCTCCTTTCAACAATTTCTTGAGATTGCTGATCACCAATACCTAACCATAAATTTTCATAAATCTTACTATTTCATAACTTAAGTCAACAATATAATTATTAAATTATGAGTCTTATTGAAAATTTACCTCAAACGTGATGAAATCTTGTTGTTGAAATTGGACAACTGTAATTATCTTTAATATTAGAAAAGTTTTCTTTATAACTTTTTGCTAAGAATTTGATTTGAAGAAGAAAGAAAACCAAATGAGGAATTCAAAAAATGAAGTCTCTTAACATTAGAGACAAACTATAAAGCTTTGACATTTTTTTATATATTATTGTAAATTAAAAATCTTGCATGAAAACTAACAATCACGTGAACATCCGAAACCTTCATGTTTTGCCACTTCGTGTTTTTTATTTACCGTTTTAATCTTACTATTTCATAACTTAATTCAACAATATAATTATTCAGTTATGAGTTTTATTGAAAATTTACCTCAGACATGATGAAATCTTGTTATTGAAATTGGATAAGTATAATTATCTTTAATATTGAAGAATTTTTCTTTATAACTTTTTGCTAAGAATTTGATTTGAAGACAAAAAAAAGAAAACCAAACAAAAAATTCAAAAAAAATGAAGTCTCTTTACTTTAGAGACAAACTATAAAGCTTTGACATTTTTTTTTATATATTATTTTAAATAAAAAAAATATTGCATGAAAGCTAACAATCACGTGAATATCCCGAAGTTTCACGTTTTGCCGCTTCATTTTTTTATTTGACCGTCTTATCATTGGGCATTTACGATTTTGCCATTGGTTTTAAATTTACAATTTTGCAATTAATTATTTTCAATTCTGCCACCCACCTTTCAGCATATAAAATTTACGGTTTTATCATTTTTTATTTACAATTCTGCTATTTCATAATTACAGTTTTACCGTTTTCCTTTAAAAGTCTATTTTTCATCTTTTCTTCCTTCAAAATTTTTTCTAAAAAATAATAAAAATTTATATTTTCTTCCATCAAACCTCATTCCACATTTTTCTTTAAAGTTCTTTCATTTCAACTTCAAATTTCATAGTTTTCAATATTTTCTTCTTCAAAAATTTCTAACTCTTTTCAACAAAATTTTCAAAATCATCTTTCAAATATTATTTCAAATTAATATTAAATCTTTCATTTATGGATTATTTAATTCAATATAATATATGTAAAATTACTTGTTTACCTTTATTTTATAAACACGGGTATTACATATGCAGTGCACTGATCTCTGCACTGATCTCGTGTCTATATTATGAGCAGCATTTTCATGATGAATTGGGGGATGTTAGGAGGAAATAGGGGATAATCCCTGCTCCTGCTGCTCCTAAATAAAATGTTGGCTTACCAGCAGGGCAATACCTGGTTGGCTGGATACGTTCTAAGTCATACATAAGAAGCTACCTTCTTTGTCTTGACTTGCAATCTGTAATTTGAATCAACACATTAAGCAGTGAGCAAATTAAAACGAATGATTCAGTTTTCATTGCAATTGCCATCTCTGATTTGGAAAAGAAAAATGAGTTGGATGATGTGTTTGTAAAAAAATGATTATATACAAAAGCTCACATGAAACTTTCTCCTATCTTGATCCTGGTATTAACAGATTCAGAACATTATATCATGTTGACATTCTTATTTTGAAACCCAAAGCATGATGATATTCTTGGATTCAATCATTACGTGATATATAGAATATTTCCTGTCTTTAAACGAAGAAACAAGGTAGAGTTCATGGTGCAAATTAAATCAAAAACCGAATCTTACTTTATTTTTGAACAAATAAATTTCACAAATTTTATAGAATTTATTTTCAATTCCATACATTGTCATGCCTAGAAAGCCATTAAATTATAGAATTCATCTTTATTAATTTCTCAGTAAAATTGAGTTATCTTGTTTAAAATTATATCAAAATTGATAGAATCCCACAAAATAAAGAGTAAAAGAATTATGTTGATCAAAATACTTTTTTTCTCTCTTCTTCTCCTTTTGAATTATTTATTTATTATAAACATTTTAAAATGATAATTCAATTAAATTCTATAATTTAATCTAAAAAAATCAAACATAAAATTTCACTTCACTTCTATTTAAATGAATTCTTTTTTTCAATTTTTTTGAAAATAAAATTACTCTTATTTTTATTTGGTTACAAACGGAATATAAAATTAGGGGTGTCAATTATTGACACGACGCTTGAACTTGACATGAACCTAACATGAAGTTAACATGTTTGGATTTATATTAAATGGGTTCGGGTTAAATTCCGATGAACTCGAAGATGACATGTAAAAAAAAAAAAAATCATATCATGTTTAAATTGACTCGTATAACCCAAGATCAACCCGTGTAACTCGTTTAATTATGTGAGTTTACAGGTCAACCCATACACAAGACGACCCATTTAATGCATAACCTGTTTTGACCCATTTAACTTTACCCCTTAAGTTCCCTAAACTTTTATTTTTGTTTTTAAGACTCGACTAAACCAGGGTTGTACTTCTGTTTAGTTCTTTAAAAAGTCAGTTACGTAATAATTTGGATTGTAAAAGTGTTTATGTACTTTTTTTTTATATTTTAATTGTTAGTGTGATGCTTTTTCTATACTTTATATGATAGCAAACAGATTACGGATCTATTTCGTGTCAATATAACTAATTTAATACTTGTTTAATAAAATAAATTATGCGGATTGCATTTATAATTTTTTACTTAAAAAAATTTGTTTATAACGAGTTACACAAGTTGCGTTCCTTGTTTGATAAAAACTTAATGTTGAGCTTGAAAAAAATGACCTATTTATTTGATACTACAAAAATACGACTCTCTAATGAGAAGACGACATGTGGAGCATCGTGACCCCAGATTGCGAGGAGACACGCAGACAACCCAAGCTCAGACAGTTGGGCCTCCAAGTCATGACCGCCTTCCAGAGCATCATTGCCTCCAGCTGGATCTCTACGTCACCGCCGCCCTCCGAACCATCATTACCCAACCAAGTTGGGACGTCAGGTCGTAAAAACCGTCTTAACGCATAGACGGCTTCTGATTAAGCCAGCAAGGCTAAAGCCCTAGTGAACGGCTCTTAGCCACCTAGCTGGGCCTCACAGGCATCATTACCCAACCCAGTTGGGCTATCGTATTGCAGCCGCCCTAGGCCCACTACCGCCTCCGAAACTCTATAAAAAGGACCTGGTAAGCAAACCATAAGGCAGATTCGTTTTTCAGTTTTAAACAGATACTCTTAAGCTTGCCCTAACTTAAGCATCGGAGCATCCTCGGAGGCATCCCCTCCGTCGACCCCATAGCTACTCTCACTTTCCCTGTGCAGGTACTTCTGCGGTCCAACCTCTTGCTCAGCAACACATATATTTGGCATCAACAGATTGGCGCCGTCCGTGGGAAACCACATCTCTCGCTGACAGTAACAGCGAAGAAGTCTAAAGAACTCATCTGTTAGCATGCCCCCAAAAACACCAGCCAGGGATCTAGGCACTCGCGTGCTACGGTCGGGACAATGGTCGAGAGCAAGTTTCTCAGCCGAACCCGAGGTTCATCCGAATGAAGGCACGCTCCAGGCACAATTCGCAGAGCTCGCACATCTAGTGGCCGATATGGCGGCCGAAGTTCGCAGGAGACCTCAGCAGACCCTGCCACTCCCGTCGCAGGAACCAGGCCACAACGGTTCCACTGACCGCCGCCCACCAGCGGATGTTTGCTCGGCGACCCACTCACCTCCCCCAGCGAAGTTCGGAGAAAGTCCCGTGTCCAAGAACAGCGAAGGGTTTGGCAAACGGATCGAGGTTATAGAGGGACGAATCAATGAGACGTTTAAAGAACGCGACCACAGTATTAGCGATGATCTCGATGTACAGGACCCACCTTTCACACAAGAAGTCCTTGACGCCCCCTCCCACTAAATTTTCGGATGCCACAAATCAAACCTTACGATGGATCCACCGATCCCCTGGACCATCTCCAGCACTACCGAACCACAATGACCCTCCATAGACATTCGGACCCTGTGATGTGCAGGGCATTCCCATTAACTCTCGAGAAAGCGGCTGGGACGTGGTATTCCCGCTTGAAACCAAAAGGTATTCGCACCTTCAAAGACCTAAGCTATGCTTTCGCCTCACATTTCATCAGCAGCAAAGGACCCAAGAAAACTTCGGAATCTCTGTTTAATATTGTCCAGTCAAAAGGAGAGAAGCTTCGCACCTATATTTCCATATTCAACACTGCAGCTTGGGAGATCTCAGACCTTGATCCCAATGTTCAGCTCTTGGCATTCAAAAATGGATTAAGATCCGGATTCTTCAGTTCAAAACTCATCAGACGTCCGCTTATGGATATGAATGAAGTCTTGGCGCGAGCCGAAAAATACATGCTGGCAGAAGATGATCAGGCATTCCGAAGAGAACGCGAAGGAGACACGGAAAAGAGGAAGAGAGGCCCCATTAGTCCCGGCCACGAGCCCACTAAGCGGCCGTTTCGCGATGAGAAACCCAGAACCCTCAGGCCTTTTGAGGATAGATCCCGGACTCTTGCAGCCTTCGGGACCAGAGCCAGAACTCCGGGGCAAATCCACAGCTATTCACCACTAAATGCCTCCAGGACCAATATTCTGATGCAGATTCATGACAGGGACCTCTTACAATGGCCCCCAAGGCCGCCGAACCTCAACCCAGATCGAAATACTTAGTGTAGATTTCACAGAAACTTCGGCCATGACACGGAATAATGTAAGGCCTTAAAAAACCAGATCGAGGCCCTCATTAATCGGGGGCATCTAAAAGAATACGTCGGGCCACGATAGGAGAAATGTGATGAACGATCGCGTAGAAGCCCTGAACATCATTTTGAGCGAAACAGACCTACAAAGGCAGCACGAAAGAGCCCAGGGCCAAGTTATAGGGAGCCTAGCCAGAAAAAACCGGAGGTCCCCGTGGCGAAGATTATCAAAACCATTTACGGAGGACTCGCTGCTGGCGGAGGGTCGCATGCTCATAGTAGGTCTTATGCCAGGTCAATAGCCTCTGTCGCTCGACCTCATAAACGACCTAAGACCGGAGAGACCATTTCTTTTTCGGACGAAGACTTGGAAGGAGTGCAGATCCCATACGACGACGCTGTTGTAATTTCACTCATTGTGGCTAATCATGAGATAAGACGAGTCCTAGTCGATAACGGGAGCTCAGCCGACATCCTCTTTTATGATGCCTTTCAACAAATGCAACTGGGCGATACACATCTAGAGCTGGTCTCCACCCCACTCTATGGCTTCTCAGGGGGACCGGTCTTTACAGAAGGCAGCATAACTCTCCTGGTAACTGCGAGGACGACTCCTCAAACAACCACCGTACACTCCACTTTGTTAATTGTTCGACAACCCTCCTCCTACAATATGATACTCGGACGACCCACGCTGAATAAACTCCGAGCGGTTGTCTCTACCCATCATCTCAAAATCAAATTCCCCACGGCAGACGGAGTAGGTGAGATTAAAGGAGATCAACGAATCGCCAGATCCTGTTATCTCAGTGCAATAAAGGGTAAAAAGACGGAAGCCCTACCACTTGAACTGGATGACCTTAGGGATGAAGCGAGCAACCTACGAGGTAGGCCCAGAGAAGATGTACTCACGATCCCCCTCGGCGAGGATAGCACCAGAACTGTTCAAATTGGTTCCAACCTGTCCAACACATTTCAGGAATCTCTATTAGCCCTTCTACGGGCAAACCAAGACCTATTCGCCTGGATTGTTGCAGATATGCCAGGAATCAGCCCTGATGTCATCGTACATCGCTTGAGTGTGGATCCGACCCACAAACCGGTCATTCAGAAGAAAAGGTCATTTGCTCCTGAGCGACAGGCAGTTGTTCGGACAGAAGTTGACAAATTACGTTCGGCTAACTTCATCCGAGAGGTGAGCTATCTAGACTGGGTATCTAATGTTGTAATGGTAAAAAAGGCAAACAGCAAATGGCGAATCTGTATAGACTTTTCTGATCTCAATAAAGCCTGTCCGAAAGACAGTTTTCCTTTGCCCCTGATTGATCAACTCGTTGACGCAACATCCGGCCATGAGTTGTTAACATTCATGGACGCTTACTCCGGGTATAACCAAATCCTCATGCACCCGTCTGACGAAGAGAAGACGGCATTTATCACAGAACAAGGCCTCTATTGTTATAGGGTCATGCCATTCGGTTTGAAAAATGCCGAGGCCACTTACCAGAGGTTAGTAAACAAGATATTCAAAGAGCAAATCGGTCGGAATATGGAAGTATATGTAGACGACATGCTGGTCAAAAGTGTCGAAGCACAAGACCACGAGGCCGATCTCCAAGAAGCTTTCGATATCCTCCGCCATCATCACATGAAGTTGAATCCTACCAAGTGTGCCTTTGGAGTCACTGTGGGGAAATTCCTCGGCTTTCTAGTCACCCACAGAGGTATAGAAGCCAATCCAGAGAAGATCGATGCGATTCTTAACATGAGTCCACCTCGGACCGTGAGGGAAGTCCAGCGACTTACTGGAAGAATAGCGGCCCACAGCCGATTCATGTCAAAATCTACCGAGAAGTGCCTCCCCTTTTTTAAAGCCATTCGTCGGACCCAGAATTTCGTGTGGAACGAAGCTTGTCAAGAAGCATTCAGGGCGCTGAAAATATATTTGGGGACACCTCCAATGCTTACCAAACCAATAGTCGGCGAAGAACTTTTCTTGTATCTTTCGGCTAGGCCCGAAGTAGTGGCCTCCGTCTTAATACGAGAAGAAGAAGGCGCACAGAAGCCGGTGTATTATGTCAGCAAGGTACTTCACGATGCCGAAACAAGATATCTTCCGGCAAAAAAGATGGCGTATGCTCTGTTGATTTCGGCCCGGAAGCTTCGACCCTATTTTCAAGCCCATACCATCACTCTCCTCACCAACCAGCCTCTTCGACAAATACTCCACAAGCCAGATGTGTCCGGTAGAATGGTCAAATGGTCAATAGAGTTGGGCGAGTTCGACATCCGTTATCAGCCTCGGACAGCTATCAAAGCACAAGCCCTAGCTAATTTTGTCATGGAAACTACTTTGCCATTAACGGAAGAAGAATCTCCGAAAGATGTTAGTCAATCGAGCCCGTTTTTACGTTGGACCCTTCATGTGGACGGATCCTCCACTGACTCTGGAAGTGGAGCCGGGCTCATTCTAAGCGGTCCCGACAACTTCACCATTGAGTACACCTTGCGGTTTAGGTTTCTAGCGTCCAACAATGAAGCCGAGTATGAAGCTCTACTCGCGGGCATGAAATTAGCCAAGGTAATATCTGTACAAAATTTACATGTATATAGCGATTCCCAACTAGTGGTGAACCAGGTGAACGACGAATTCGAGGCCCGAGGAGAAAAAATCGCTCGCTACCTAGCAGCAGCAAAGACATTAGCAGGACAGTTTGAAGTATTTTCTCTGAACCAGATTTCGCGGGCAGAAAACACGAAGGCCGACTCATTGGCCCGGCTTGCTTCTTCTTGCCAGCTCGAGTCACGGCGAGCGGTCTACCTCGAAACCCTAGCCATACCTAGCATCGATGAAATAATGGTCTTACCCGTGGTTGGTGAGAGAATATGGATGAGTCCTATCATGGAATATCTACGTGACGGTCTTCTTCCCGATGACAAAGGCGAAGCCCGAAAGGTTGTGTCTCGAGCCGCCCGTTACGCAATTCTGGATGATCACCTGTATAAGCGAGGACTGACAATGCCCTTCTTGAAATGTCTTGACCCAACCGAAGCTAATTACGCCCTCCGAGAAGTCCACAAAGGTATATGTGGAAATCACCTCAGGGGACGTGCCTTGGCATTCAAGATCTTTCGTCAAGGATACTATTGGCCAAAGATGAGGGAAGCAGCCATGGAGCTGGTGACCAAATGTCAAAGCTGTCAACGGTATGCCACTGTGCCACATCGACCAGCGAACCTTTTGACACCAATAGTCAGTCCACTTCCCTTCACTATGTGGGGAATGGACCTTCTCGGACCCTTTCCCGGAGCAACCGGTCAACGAAAGTACCTCATAGTTGCAATAGATTATTTTACAAAGTGGGTGAAAGCTGAATCCTTGGCCAGCATCACTGACTTTCAAGCCCGAGCCTTCATATGGAAATCCATCGTATGTCGATTTGGAGTACCACAAGTGTTAGTGACAGACAACGGCAAACAGTTTGACAGTGTTCGGTTCAAAACATTTTGCGATGAATTACACATTGACCATCGTTTCTCTTCGGTTGGATACCCACAAGCAAATGGACAAGCCGAAGTTACCAACCGAACGATCTTGCAAGGCATTAAAAGGCGAATAGAAAAAGCAGATAAGCAGTGGACAGACCATTTACCCAACATACTTTAGGCATATCGAACCACGACTCGAGCACCCACCAGGGAAACCCTCTTCTTTATGACTTAAGGGTCTGAGGCAGTCATCCCCTTAGAAATAGGAGTACCTTCATTGCGCGTTCAGAACTTTGAGGAACGAAGCAATGAGGAAGCCCTTCGCACGAACGCCGATCTTTTCGATGAAGCCCGGGACAAAGCCCAAATCTGACTTGCCGTTTATCAGCAGCGAGTTACCAGGTACTTCAATTCAAGAGTAAAAGTAAGACACTTCTGTCTCCATGATCTCGTCTTACGAAAGAACGAAGTATCTAGGCCCCGAGAATCAGGCAAACTAGTCCCTACTTGGGAAGGGCCATATCGAATCAAAAAAGTATGTCGTCCCGGCACTTTTGAACTCGAAGAATTGAACGGAAAAGCCATTCCTCGTACTTGGAATGCAGAACATCTTTGATGTTTTTATCAATAAAAAGTGTTGTGCATTTGTAAACAGTCTTGTTTTATATATTATTAAAGACTTTACTTACATCTGTCTTTCTGTCGGCTAAAACAAAAAGCCTGAACCAAGGCAAAGTAGGGCACCAACGGCCTCAAAATACAACACAAAACACTGGCCGGGCCAAAACAACAAAACAAAAAAAGGGAGCTGCAACAGATTACCCTCAACCTAAACCCTACTAATCTCCAAGGGCAGGAGATCCCGAGCCTGATCGCCCGTCACGGTCCTGTCCATCAGCTCGCTCCTCATCTGAAGCCAACAGCTCCTCATCCTCGGGCCCCAGCAGGTCCAACGCGGAGAAATCGAGCTCCGGGTACATGGCCTCAGCCTTCCCCTTGGCTTCCATGAACCCCGTAAGGTACTGCTAGCCACCATCAGAAACGACGGCAAGGCGATGGGCCTCCGAACTCTGGAAGAACGCTAAGGCTTCCTCCACGGCCGCCCTGGTACGAGCATCAGCCTCCTCTGCAGCGGCGCGAAGACGAGCCTCGGCCTCCTCTGCAGCTGCGCGAGCAGTGGCCTCAGCTTCGGCTTTAGCCAGGACAGTGGACTCCAAGGAAGCCTGCAGCTGACAAACGGCCTCTGTCCTCTCCTCCAGCTGGCGCTGGGTACGCCCTAGGAGCTCCGCTGTCTCCATGCATCGACGTGTGGCCGCGCCCACCAAAACAGCCATCTGAGACCAGAAGCCATGTGTGAAACAAAATTCGGTGAAAACAACTTAAAGCAAAGTGAAAACAGAATCTCACCTGAGAAGCCAAAGCCTCGGTCGCCGCACAGAGAGAGTCCGTGGTCTTTCGACCCAACTCAGCAATATCGCGAAGAGGGGTGCCCTTGAACAGATGTTCCCTCGCCACTCGAGGATGTGCGAAGACAGAGTCATCTGTCTTGATGGCCCAGTTGGGCATAAAGATCGAGGCCTCCAAAGCCGCCCCTTGGCTAGGGCCCGGGATAGTGGAAGTCCCCGTAGTCACGGGGATCGACGTCGGGGCACTGCAGACCGGTGGTGTCTCTGACTGGGTCGGTGGCCTTGGAGGAGTCCCCAAGTCGATCGGAGTCGGAGATGGTGCTCGGGGCCTCTTCTTAGGCCGCGAAGTCGAGGCCGTTTGCTTCTCGGACTGAGCCGACCTCCTCTGCTCCAATGCCAACTTCCTGGCATGCTCTCGGGCACGGGCAACCGCCTCCATCTCTGATCAAAACGCGCAAACAGAGGAAGGAAAGTGTAAGTACAAATCACAGGATAACGATGCAAAATAAGAATAAAGAAAGTAGAAGGTAAAACAAAGTCTTTACCACTCTCAAGCGAAGGCTCGGGGCACGAAGAACAAAGACCTCGCCGGGCCAGTTCTTCATTGTCATATAGGACCCCGACGTCCAAAGGCGAGGCCACCATAGCGTTCACCGTTTCTTGCTCATATGAAAGAAGGCCCGCCTTTTTGCATTTTCCGGTGCGGTCCATACTCCACGCACGAGGTAAGCCGAAGTCTTCGGCAAATTGGATGAAAAAGAAATTCTTCTTCCACCTTTTGATAGATGAGGGGGTCTTCTTCAGCAACCTCCTCTTTGGCCGAGTACTGAAGACCACCCACCTTGTCTGACCATGCCGGCTGATCAAGAAGTGGGCCTTAAAAATATCCATCGTCATTGGTCGGCCCACTTCTAAGCAAACGCAGATAAAGGCTATAATCAGCCGTACCGAATTGGGCACCAGCTGACACAGCGCTATATCAAAGTACTTAAGTATCGTACAAAAGTAGGGATGAAGGGAAAACCGGAGCCCGGCCTGCATGTGATGCTCGTACACGCAGAGCTCGAACGGGGCTCGGTCAGGGAGTACATCGCCCTCTCTCCCACCTTGGCCAACCGAAGACCATACTCGCCCGGAATGCGGTACGTCTTCCTAATCACCTCCAAATCCTCCTCCCTCAGTTGACTAGGGATCTCGTTGGCTATATAGTTCCACTCCTCTCTCTCCTCTCCAGCCGAGGTCTCCCTAATATCAGTCAACGCCCTAAGAGCGTTCCTCTCCAAGATCTCGCGAACGCCACGATCACACAATAGACCCCAGCACCAAAAAACTACGCGCAGCATTGACACGACAGAAATACGAAAAAAGAAAACTCTCTTTGCAGGGACGAGGACGAGGACTCTCAAACACAAGTAGGACGAGGCCGAGGACCCTCACAAAAGCTACTCTGAAAACAAAAGGAGATTATGAAATGAGTAAGGAAGACAGGGAAGCCAAAGCCTCTTATATAGGGAAAGGGTCACGGCCAACAAGGACCATTTAATGCGAATGCGAGAACCAAGAGGGCTCTTTAGAATCCCCAAGCGACCGACACACTTTCCCAAGGGGCGTTATGTCCCTCGAGGTGGCCGCCGTTTTCCCTAAAAACGGCTGTTTAAAAGTCCAAGGTAACATGACCCGTCATTTGCCCAGGCAAGGCCACGTGTTACCTCAGCCGCCGTCGTGGACAAGAAACACTTTCCTGTAGCTCCACGTGTCCTCGGACCCCTAGTATTCTTGGCCGAGGAGATGGATTGCTCCACTGGTCCTCGGCCCACTCTCTTCAGGGTCCAAGGAGATGGATTGATCCACGTGTCCTCGGACCCCTGGCATTCTTGGCCGAGGAGATGGATTGCTCCACTAGTCCTCGGCCCACTCTCTTCAGGGTCCGAGGAGATGGATTGCTCCACTAGTCCTTAGCCCACTCTCTTCAAGGTCCGAGGAGATGGATTGCTCCACCTGTCCTCGGACTCCTGGTATTCTTGGCCGAGGAGATGGATTGCTCCACTGGTCCTCGGCCCACTCTCTTCAGGGTCCGATGAGATGGATTGCTCCACGTGTCCTCGGACCCCTGGCATTCTTGGCCGAGGAGATGGATTGCTCCACTGGTCCTCGACCCACTCTCTTCAGGGTCCGAGGAGATGGATTGCTCCACGTGTCCTCGGACCCATGGTATTCTTGGCCGAGGAGATGGATTGCTCCATGTGTCCTCGGACCCCTGGTATTCTTGGCTGAGGAGATGGATTGCTCCACTGGTCCTCGACCCGCTCTCTTCAAGGTCCGAGGAGATTGATTGCTCCACGTGTCCTCGGACCCCTAGTATTCTTGGCCGAGGAGATGGATTGCTCCACCGGTCCTCGGCCCACTCTCTTCAAGGTCCGAGGAGATGGATTGCTCCACGTGTCCTCGGACCCCTGGTATTCTTGGCCGAGGAGATGGATTGCTCCACTGGTCCTCGGCCCGCTCTCTTCAAGGTCCGAGGAGATGGATTGCTCCACCTGTCCTCGGACTCCTAGTATTCTTGGCCGAGGAGATGGATTGCTTCATTGGTCCTCGGCCCGCTCTCTTCAAGGTCCGAGGAGATGGATTGCTCCACGTTGCCTTGGACCCCTGGTATTCTTGGCCGAGGAGATGGATTGCTCCACTGGTCCTCTGCCCGCTCTCTTTAAGGTCCGAGGAGATGGATTGCTCCACCTGTCCTCGGGCTCCTGGTATTCTTGGCCGAGGAGATGGATTGCTCCACTGGTCCTCGGCCCACTCTCTTCAAGGTCCGAGGAGATGGATTGCTCCACGTGTCCTCGAACCCCTGGTATTCTTGGCCGAGGAGATAGATTGCTCCACTGGTCCTCGGCCCGCTCTCTTCAAGGTCTGAGGAGATGGATTGCTCCACCTGTCCTCGGGCTCCTGGTATTCTTGGCCGAGGAGATGGATTGCTCCACTGGTCCTCGGACCCCTGGTATTCTTGGCCGAGGAGATGGATTGCTCCATTGGTCCTCGGCCCACTCTCTTCAAGGTCCGAGGAGATTGATTGCTCCAAGTGTCCTCGGACCCCTGGTATTCTTGGTCGAGGAGATGGATTGCTCCACTGGTCCTCGGCCCACTCTCTTTAAGGTCCGAGGAGATGGATTGCTCCACATGTCCTCGGACCCCTAGTATTCTGTGCCGAGGAGATGGATTGCTCCACTGGTCCTCGGCCCACTCTCTTCAAGGTCCGAGGAGATAGATTGCTCCACGTGTCCTCGGACCCCTAGTATTCTTGGCCGAGGAGATGGATTGCTCCACTGGTCCTCGGCCCGCTCTCTTCAAGGTCCGAGGAGATGGATTGCTCCACCTGTCCTCGGACTCCTGGTATTCTTGGCCGAGGAGATGGATTGCTTCACTGGTCCTCGGCCCGCTCTCTTCAAGGTCCGAGGAGATGGATTACTCCACCTGTCCTCGGACTCCTGGTATTCTTGGCCGAGGAGATGCATTGCTTCACTGGTCCTCGGCCCGCTCTCTTCAAGGTCCGAGGAGATGGATTGCTCTACCTGTCCTCGGACTCCTGGTATTCTTGGCCGAGGAGATGGATTGCTCCACTGGTCCTCAGCCCACTCTCTTCAAGGTCCGAGGAGATGGATTGCTCCACAAGTCCTTGGACCCATGGTATTCTTGGCCGAGGAGATGGATTGCTCCCCAAGTCCTCGGAACCATGGTATTCTTGGCCGAGGAGATGGATTGCTCCACAAGTCCTCGGCCCATTATCTTCAAAGTCCGAGGAGTGTGATTGTTCCACTTCTCCTCGGACCCATGCTGTTCTTGGCCGAAGAGACGAGTCGTTCCTCAAGTCCTTGGCCCATTCTCTTTTGCCTTAGAGCACATTTTGAGCCGGCTTCATGTCTCCACAGAGGACCTAATGCCAACCTAGTTCTGCTACTTCCTTAACCACAGAGCCGCACTTAAGGAAGTGGGGGGCCTCTGATACTGCAAAAATATGAGTCTCCAATGAGAAGACGACATGTGGAGCATCGTGACCCCAGATTGCGAGGAGACACGCGGACAACTCAGGCTCAGACAGTTGGGCCTCCAGGTCATGACCGCCTTCCAGAGCATCACTGCCTCCAGCTGGATCTCCACGTCACCGCCACCCTCCGAACCATCATTACCCAACCAAGTTGGGACGTCAGGTCGTAAAAACCGTCTTAACGCATAGACGGCTTCTGATTAAGCCAGCAAGGCTAAAGCCCTAGTGAACGGCTCTCAGCCACCTAGCTGGGCCTCACAGGCATCATTACCCAACCCAGTTGGGCTATCGTATTGCAACCGCCCTAGGCCCACTACCACCTCCGAAACTCTATAAAAAGGACCTGGTAAGCAAACCATAAGGCAGATTCGTTTTTCAGTTTCAAACAGATACTCTTGAGCTTGCCCTAACTTAAGCATCGGAGCATCCTCGGAGGCATCCCCTCCGTCGACCCCATAGTTACTCTCCCTTTCCCTGTGCAGGTACTTTTGCGGTCCAACCTCTTGCTCAGCAACACATATATTTGGCATCAACATTATTAATCAGGTAAACAAATCACGTTGTATCATACCGAAAAGAGTGACACGACCAGTTGACACGATTTGCACCCTTAAACTACTTATTTGATCCTCGCATACCGTCAAAATTCAAGGATGTATATGAGTAGTCAAGAGTCCAAGGATGTGCGCATACCGCATACCGAGCATCAAATCCTTTCCCTATCCCCCTGATTACCCTTAATTTTTTTGGAAAAAAGTTTACTTTTTCCAAAAACCCAAAGGAAACCGTCTACCTGAGGTATTCTTCACTAGAAGCTTTGAGGCGATTCATAATTTACCACACGAAAAGATAACAAATCACTAGGAAAATGAAAAATATACACCAAAACCCCCTAAGGTAGCCTAGTGATAAAGACAAATTCAAGACTTTGTGGTAGATGCACGGTTTTGGTTTGAATTCCCCTCGCAAATTATAAGGCAGTGTCAGGATGTTGGCATGCTATCCTCTCCCCAGCAGACTGCTAGGCATACTAACCTCTCCCTATTTTGGGCCTATAGGGCCAAATCCCAATGTGGGCTTGGTTTTGGAAGATTTCGGGTTATCAAAAAAACAGCTATGCAACGAGAGAACATAAATTTGTTCTTAATGACAATTTAACTCTTTAAAAGATGTTTATGCATCTAAAATTCAGTTTTGATTGAACAAAACAAACAACCACAACACCTATATATTACATCACATCATCCAGAAAGTTTCCGTTGCTTATATAGAGAACATTGCCTCTTCCAAACTACAGGTTCCACAATAATCAACGAACAATACTTCAGGTACGAAGATATGAAAATAAATCTCAGTTACTACCACCACCGAAGAGGTAACCCAAAGACGATCCACCACCAGGGGCAGCATGGACCTTGGTTGATGGTCGATCCTAAAAAGCCAGGAAAATAAGTTTATTAATCATATCATAGGTAACATATTCAGCATGCAACATAAGAAACTTATAAAAAAACATAGAAGTAAAGAAGATAAGTGGTCTAAAACATTACAGATAGCTGCCACAGAAGCTATGTTAGTAGGTAATATAAATCCCAGCCTCGATGATGGTCCCCTAAACTGTGCAAAGAAGATTAGCACCACACGATGGTATTTTGCAGCATGACCGACCAACTTTAAAAAAAAAATGTGACACAATGTTATTATAGTGATACAATGTTATTATAGTGATGTTTGAGTTCAACCAACTCTAAGTTGGAACTTATTTTTTAAAATTTGTCAAAAGCTTAATCAAATCAAATCATCTATTAATTGATGTTTAATTGTTATTTAATAAAATCTGATTTTATTTAATTTAACTAAATTTTTGAAAATTTTTAAAAAATAAGCTCGAGATTAAAGTTGGCTTTCAGCTAGACCCAAACATCGCCTATAATTATCAAATGAACATCCTAATATCATGCTGATATTTACCATTTCTTCCCTCAATATTTCTTGACGTCAAAAGTACTTCAATACCTTGAAGTCTTGAGATCGATTCCTCAGACCAACAACTCTCTTATGTACCATGAGAGTTGTCTTATGTGTCACTAGAGTCGTGTGGTGTGTGTGTGTGTGTGTGGGGGGGGGGGGGGGGGAGAATAGGGGAGGTTAGATCCATAGCTGTAAATCAAAATAAAAAAATCTTGAAATACCAAGTTTTCACTATTGCAAAGAGATAAGCCAATGATTGTCAATATCCCACGAGTAATAATATACTTTATAATATACATACAACGAGGAAAAGAAAATATACTCCCTTATTATTATGCCTGATGCTTTTCAGAAGCTTTCATCATATTCTGCAGTACTACAACAATTTAAAGCATATTGCATCCCCACTTCCCTTCCTAACCCACGCACAACACACAGCACATAGAAAAATAATTTGCGTGGGATACTAAACATATCAACTGAAAAACCGATAGATGCCATTCCCATATCTGCTCTTAATCAATTAAATCCCCTATACCTTTTACAAGTAATTCAATCCCGTAAATATCATGGAATAGTACTTCACAAGGTACATGCAATTTCCCAACCACTGATTTTTGAAGTCTATACTCTATAATCATTCAAGGATTTCATAGAGCTTCTAGCAAAATATTATGTATTCCCTCAAACAGCAACATTAATCATCTTAACAATAAAAAAAATGTCTATCTTAAAAAATATGGAAACTCCAAACGAAAAACAGGCTGGATTCATAATTCACAACTTTTATTTGGAACTGAAAATAATTCATTGCAAAGATTAAGCAGGAACAAAAGAGTCTAGAAATAAAATCTGACAGCTTGTCTGGAGGGAAAACCATCCAATTCACAAGACAAAGGACCAAGGTAGCCTAACGTAGCATAATATATATAGCCTAATAGGCTATCTAATCCTCAGCCTTGTTAGCAGATCTTCTAATTAGCCATAAATGGTATTGCTGCCTGGAACTAAGTAGACCAGTGATGTCCCCAAAAATGAGCTTGAGTGTCCCTTGAATAACCACAGCTTTACCAGTGATGGAATCAAATAGATTTTTCACGTCAGTCTCAAACACAGCAGCAAAGATGTTCAAAACAATTATTGACAAAGCAGTTTCCTTGAAAGCTATGCCCTCTGAAATTAAAGAAGAAAGGCAAAGGTTTTAATAGCCATTCCCCCAACCCTGCCTTTGTGATCCCTGCACACCACCCCAATTCCAGTCACTTAGCTATCATTCCCCATAGAAGCATCACAAGCAAAAAATGCACTGCCTCTGAATGCATTTAAGCATCATTTGTCCGATGATGATTTCTATTAATCCCAATAATAGATGAAGCTTTATAAGAATTTCTCATCAAACTTGTCGCTAGAAAGTGGCCAGTGCACCTTTGAGATTGAGCACACAAGTATACATAACTTAATCCTACAGGTTTGACTATTAAGCCTACCAGTCTATCATTAGCCACAAATAATGAAACTAGACAGAATACAACTTTTTCCTGTTTCCTTTTTTCTTAAGATTCTATACTTCATTGAAGAATAATAAGACATGATGAACCTTAGCAATCCATACCTAATTATAACGCCACATTCCATACCTAATTATAACGCCACATGAGCAATGATATGAACGGCAATTAGCAAAAATAAATTTAAGCAAAGCTATCATGAGGAAAATCATACCGTAATGAAATTTCCAGTGTTCTGGCCATCCGCCCGCATGTAGTTGTTTGAAGAAGTGCTATTGATACCAGCAGGAACCTGCTTAGTAATATCTACCGATTGAGGAGGAGGAGGAGCAGCAACAGCAACAGCAACAGCAGCAGCAGGCTTGGAGGAAGGTCCGTTATTTATAGTCTGCTCTTCATTTCGAGTAGCTTGAGCATTGTTGGTGGCTGGCTTGGGAGCCTCTCCACTTCCAAATAGATATCCTAATGAACTCTGGCCCCCACCACTGCTAACTCCACGACCCATGCTCTCCAACTTCTTACTAGGGAAATCTTAACCCTGACCACCAGGCAGATTAAAGAGGCAACCAGTGAGAATTAAGTAGCAAATCTATGCATCAGTCTATTTTAAAAACATAGCATTCTTTATATGCAGTAACCAAAATGACCATGCCAAGAGGCTGTCCCAGCAATAAGACGCCTAGACTTAACTACCCCTTTATTTATATTGTTCAACACTGTGATACCACACTCATCCACCCACCCCAAAGAAGATCCTCTAGCATCTTAAAAGAGTTTCTGCCTGCTTGTTTCTTTGACAAAACTTATATTGATTAGTTAATAGTTATTCTTTCTTTTTTATTTTCCTTTGTTCTCCACTTTCATGATCACTTCAAACATGTCTCACTAAGATCTTAACTGATTCAAAGGCATCGACTAACACCAATCGGAAAAAGAACGAAGCTTCAGATTTTAAGTAAACAAGAAAAAATTTAATATTTAAGTACCCTTTCATTCATCATTTACACTTCGGAATAGCAATCTCACAACCACACTAATGCACCAAAAACAACTGTAACATTCCCAGATATGAAGTCATTAAATAGAATTTACAAAGGAAAACAAACCGATACCAAATAGTAAACTCAAAATCTACAAGCTATGAGCGATATGTCACTCCAGTGATCAAAATAAAACACAAGAAAAAGCAACAAGAGAACGACTATAAAAGAAAAGGAATCGTGTTTCAACCTTTTGTTACAAAATTTCCTCATCACCCACATTTTTTTGAAGTTATTTCCAGTTAAAACCACAAGTAAACCAATGAAGATCCAGTGATGCACCTCATTTCTGGTCACTAAGACTGCAAGCCTTTGGTTATGCACCACGGACAACAGCATCACATAGCTAAAAGATATACATAGACATATATGCATTACAAATACTAAGATGCTATTCAACTATATATATCAAGCATGGAACCGACTTTCACTCAAATTCCCAAACTATAAGAGCAAATCAAGCAAAAACATTCACGTACTTTTGAGCTTCAATCTACAAATCCGTTAGAAAATAAATCAACACATCATTTCAATTCTTTAAAAAGAAAAAAAAAAGTGCACCCACACACAACGAATCAGAACAAGAGAAAAGAAAACAAACAGATCTCGGAAAGAAAATGCATGTCATTTTACTTCAATTGCTCACAAAATAATAACAAACCCACTTATAATAATGTGATGTGAAAACATAAAATTAGAGACAGTAAAAGGCAGTTAAAATGAGAAATCGAAGGTTCAAATTGGAACACTGAAGAACCAAAGTTAAAAGAAGAAGCGATCTAGGGATAGTGTTTGATAAGGTACCTTTTGCGATTTAAGATCAGATCTGGAGAAGGGCGGAAGCAGAGACAGAGCAACGAACAGCCCGTAAGAGAAGGCGATATGCGTGTTATATAGATAGATACGTAGATAATAAATAAATGTGATATATCCCTGCCTATTTTTACTTATTCCAGATTATTTTTCGTTTTCGTTTACGCTTCTTATCATCCACATGATATCGTGGAATGAGCAAATGTGAGAGTGGAAATTGTAGCTTACGTTTTAAGCTGTGGATCAGATTGGGAGGATGATCTGGCACGTCACGTGCAAGATTAAGAGCATTATTAGCAGACGGAAAGTTTTCATAATCTTCATTCATATTCAATATAGTCAACTATGTTTGATTGATTTGGATTCAACTCATCTAAACGGGAGTGATCACTTAATAGCTGAGTTTGTAATTTTTGAATACAAGCTCAAGTATGATAAGACATGATATCAAATTAAAATAGTTCAAACATATTTTTTCTTCTTTTACTTTTGATTTTTATGTATTTTTTTCAGCCTTTTTTTCTTTTTCTCTCATTTTCTGTTTTTTTTTTCCTTTTTTCGATTTTGCTAAATACAGAAAATTAAAAAAAAGAAAAAAAAACAAAACATGATAATTTGCCAAAACTCTGTCTAGTCAAAGGTTAGTCAACGGTCAACATGGCTCAACTCAGAACATTTAGTCAATGGCTCGGTTCAAGGTCAGCTATAACGATTCAGAATTTAACTTGAAAGTGGCTAGACTTGGCAGTCAAATATGAAAATCCTCTTGATGGTGAATATGGTGTTCTTTATAAGTTAATATTCTGGATTTTTGCTGGTCGGCGAGTTCTGAAGGTGAGGGTGGTGACGGAGCCGGCGACAAATCAACGACGAGTTACTGTTCTTTTTTTTTGCAAACTAATTTGGCGTTTAGGGTTTGTTTGTTGTGGTGTATTGTGGTGAAACATAAAGAAAACGAAGTTTGACTCGATGATGGGTGTGGTGGGGATTGAAATTTGGGCTCTGATACCACTTTGGTGCATGATAGTAAGGAAAAAAAAACAATAAATTAAAATAAAATATAGAACGATCCAAATCACATGTAATAACACTCCAAATCACATGGACAAACTCAACAATCAATCACAGAGTATGGAAAGTAATAATTTAATATGATTTTATTCATAAGCTCCCCAATAATACATGAGTCTCCCTTATATATGAGAAAATCCTAATCTGTAGATAATGAAGAAATCATGAGAAGATAAGACTACTCCTAATATATAGATAATGAAGAATCACAAGAAGATAATACTAATCATAATCTCAATCCAATAAGGAAACTAACTAAGATAATAATTCTTACTATTGTCGATTACATAATTATCTCCATAATTAAAATATCCCCGTCCTTAGATTAAATTCCCTAATTTTATTCTTCCTCTTGTACTCCATCACAATTCTTACCATTTTTGTTGTGTTGCCCATAATAATTTGGCCAAGTGTCTGTGTGAGTTGGATTTGGATTCTCTTTACGTGAAAATTGAAATGAATGTCAAGTTTACGATGAAATTGAATACTACCATACCAAATTTGGATTTATATTTTTTTCATTCAATCTCATAATAAATTTAGACCCCATTTAAAAGAGGGATCATTATTTTGTGAAAGGTCAAATTAGTCTTATGCTTTAATTGTATGGATGGGAATTCAATTTTTCAATAAAAATATATAAAAAATCGTTTGCATGTGGTACTCTCAATTTTGGGGATAAGTGCAGTACCCTCCATTTGTACTGACTAGGAATTTTTAGCCTGATTTTTTTGGATTTGTTGTGTGAGGTTTTTGTAATTTTTGGAAAAAACAAGTAAGCAATCATAGGTTCCCTTTGACCTCAAGACCACGATCCTCTCCATTTAAGAATTGAAATGAAGGTCAAGTTCATGGTGAGATTAAATGTCACATTGACAAATTTGAATTTGAATATTCTGCATTTAATGATGCGACATTCAATCTCACTGTAAACTTGACTCCATTTCAATTTTTAGATGAAGAGGATCGTGATCCTAACCTCAAAGGGTTAATTGAGCCTAACAAACTTGAAAAATGCATCCTACCTAAATGAGGCACATCAATTGGTAAACTTTTCAAGTCCCTCCCCATTACACAAAAATACTTTATTAGACCGGGTCTAAAACTAATGTTTTAGATCTGATGTAACAAAGTATTTCTCCCCATTGTATCTAGATTTATGACATAAACATTCCAAATTGTTGTTTATGGAACCTTTGGATACTAACTTGCCTTTTTAATTTCCAAAAAAGGGAAAAATGACATTTTTCTTTTTTTTTCTACATCTTATTGTTTTTGGGAGTCAATGTACAATGTTATTTTTAAAAAAAAATAGATATCGGAAGTTGGAATTTGTCTTTAGAATTTGTTAATTTGAGGTCGTTGAACTATCAACCATCGATGATTAGATATTACCAAGGTACTCTCATTTTAAATTAATTTGAACACTTATGTATTAATTATTTTAAAAAAAAAAGAACTCATTTCCTTAACAATCATTCTTTCATACAACTTTAAATTTTTTTTACTTTTTTATGTTGCTTTGAGAAATTCTATGTGTAGAATCTATTTTGACAGCTAAGCAAACGGTAAGATACATGAACATAAAATATTTTCTTAAAATGTATGTTTGCCTGAAAACTTATATTTGATTGGATAATCGGAATAAAAATTATTAAAAAAAATGAAAGACAAAACAAGGTATATTTTTATTTGTTCAGTTCGGATGTCAAAAAAAAAAAAAAACCTAATACAACAAAAAATAGTAAATAAAATTGTCTCTTCCTTTTTCTTTTTTCTTTCCTTCATGTTTTTCTTTCATTAACATTTTTTTCAATACCCAAATATAAAAGGCTTGCTTGGGGAGGATTTTTAAAAATCATTTTCAGTGTTTAAACACAAAAATCCTTTTTAAACACTGTCTAATATGTTTGGTCAGTAATTTTTAAACACAACTATTAAAAACAGTTTTGTAAAATACACTTTTCAAACATAGATTTTAGAAAACTCAAAAGGGAGTTCTCGGTTTTCATTTTAATTTTTCAGCCCCAAAAACTCTGCTCTCTGCTCTCTCTCTCTCTCTCTTCTCTTGATCGAGTAGCTTCTCTCTGCCCCTCTGCCCCCTAGCTTCTCTCTACTCCTCTCCTCCTTTCTGGTTTCTTTCTAGGTCACGATTCTTTGTCTGCGCTTCTCCACTGGAGGTCTCTCTCCGCCCCTACAAACGCGCCGTTACACCGTTCGTTGAGCTCCTCATTCGTTGCCGTTAAGCTTTCTGTCATTGGAATATAAGGGAATAGAGGCGTGGTTCCACAATAATCGTACACAGGCAGTACTATTTATCGATCTTCTCCTGCTGTACTTTCCCAATATAGGCACACAAGGCTCTTTTGTGCCCAACCAGCAAGAACCCTTTTCAATTTTTAATCCAACAGCTACTCTCTTCGATCTCAAGGAAGAGGGATGATCATGGCTGCTAACACCACCCAACTCTATTTGACTTCTCTTTTGTTGCTTTTTTGGGCCATATGCTCCTTTAATCTGCAGGTACCTCCTTTTTAATTATTTCTTATGTTTTTGCTTTTATTCCTTATATTTTGTTGTGCGGATTTTGTTAGGATTTTGGGATTGTCCTCGATAATAATTTTTCTCCATTTTTTTGTGGAAACTGGGTCTGGTGTGATTGTGCCCTTCGTGTATTATTAGGCTCTTGATGATTGTTAATTTGTTGTTTAAAGCTTACTATTTTTGATTCAGTGATGTAAATGGAAACTAATTCATGTGTCATGCCATGTTGCAAGACAGTTAGTCACTGTTTGGTTTGCACAAGGAATGAAATAAGATTAATAGGATTGAAGGGATGAAGTTCTGCTTATCAAAAAAGAAAGAAAAAAATTGATAAAAATGAAGAAGTTGAAGTGCCGGTATTTTTGTTGATAGAGTTTATTGCCTAGTATCTAATTGAAAGATTAAAATGACCACGTTTAAGATAACAATCCTATAGCACTTCAACCCCTCAATCTTTATAGAGTATCACTCTTATTCCATTCCTTTTGCATACGAAACAGGCTTTTAGTGTTCTATGACTTCTATTTCTGATCATGTAGAGACAGATTACTTAAATCTTACCACTGGGATGATTATTATATCAAATTATATAGCTTTATTACATACAGTGGGATCCAAAAATATGGTACAAAGTGAAGAGCAAGCTGGAGCAGGAAATTGTTAGAACAAATGGCGTGGTTTTAAACTAAATACAAAACCACAGGATTAATAGGAAATGATTATATGAGAAACAATTTTGTTAGACATGATACTGAATGAGGGCTTTTAAGTTTTACCTAGCTGTTCTGTATCTTCTCTGAGTCATTTTAGTTATGCTTTTAAGATAATATGCACTTATATATCGTCTCATTTTTATCAAAAAGATATTACTTGTCTTGTTGTTGTTGTGACAGTTATGCAACAATTTTGCACCAAGTAGATCATTTTTATGCCCTTCATTTCTGTTCATTCTTTCTCTTAGCTTATGTAAAATTCTTTTGTTAAGGTATTACATAAACTTACTTGGTATGATTCTTTTTCCCTGTTAATTTATCATGGCCTTTTAGTTTTTTCAAGTTGTTGATTTATTAATACTATTTTTCACGTTGTTTCATGTGAAACTTATGGGTTTTCCTCTTGGACTATACCTTTTAATATTTTCTTGCCTGATATTTGGGTTAATTGGTCTGTTGCAATAATCAACTAATATTTCCGTCTAGTAGTGTGACCCATACTTTGATGATATTGGCTGTTCCCACCTTGGTTGTGAACCAGCATATCCTACTCCAAAGTGTATGAGAAAGTGTGTTAATGGGAACTAGCTCTGGAGGAATAAAGCACTATAGCGTCAGTGCATGCAGAATCCATTCTTATCCAAACAGTGACAACCATCCAAAATTGGTTCACACGCTTTCTGACAATTTTACAGGCTTGTGAGAGCATTATTCTCATTCCATTGGCTGTTACAGTGAAGCAGCTTTTCAATATGTTTAAGCAGCAAAGGTATACTGTTCAATTATCACATTTGAGTTAAAAGGGGTTCTTTAGTACTATTCAATTCATAAGCTCCATAAGTTAATAATGCTTATTGGGTGATGTGCTAATTCTTTATGTGCCTGTTATGTCGGTGTTATAATCTAGTGAGCAAATGTAACTGGTCAGTTCTAGGTTTTTACCAGTGCATTTCAGGTTCTGTTTGCTGAATGACTTTTCAGAAGAAAAAAAAATATTATGTTTTCTGAATGAATGATTGTTTTTCTGGAATTCAATCTAAATGCTCCTCCATGTGTGCTGCATTTTCAGCTAACAGAGAGCAAATCAGTGCAAGCTATGTGCCAAGCTTATGCAGCTGTCTCTTACTTCTGCATAGGTGATGCTGAATCATCTTCCCAGGTTGAGTGTGTGTTGTGGTTCAAGAACTCATTTACTTACACCAATAATTTTTATTTGGCTTAGATTAGCAGTAATTTTATTGGTTAGTTTCTGTTTTATTACTGATTTATGATCTGTATTTAGGCACTTGGTTTGATTGGACCACTTTATAGAATGAAGATTCTTTTCTTGGGGTTAGAGATCAGATCAGTCTTTATTTGAAGACATCTTGTTGCTTTATTAATTTTGACATGCTCGTGGATAAACTTTGATGTTCTTGGTGTTTTTTTTAAAATTTAAATTAGGAATTTGCTAGAGATAGGCTTTCGGTGGAATTAGCTCAAGAATGTGCGACGGCAATATATGCAAATCAGGATTCTCGGGCTAAGGCATCATCTTCAGCTGCAGCCGCGGGTGCTTCCCTTGGGGCTAGTCTTGGCATTGTCTTGGCTGTTGTCATGGGTACGATATCTGCTTTAAGGAAGCCCTGATTACTCACAATTTTTTTATCATAATTAATGCCAGTATATTTCCCAAATGTGGTCAGGTTTTCTGTAACCTTGTTTCTTCATTAGTGTAAATAGTTATTTTCGCTAGTAGAGTAAATTATCTTAGGGCACTCTTAGCATATGTTCAACCATTTCTTCATTTTATTAAATATAAATTTATTGAAACCAATTGAGTTTGCTTGTAATAGATCGAGTGTAGACAAGACATTGTAATGCCACAGGGAATGTGAAAATAAAATGAAAATTATACAATTATTACAGAGGTTTATTGCTAGTGTGATATTATAGTCACCATGTCTCTCTCTCTCTCTCTCTCTCTCTCTCCTTATCATAGTAGTGGTTTTTGACTTATAGAATTACTTGTAATGAAATTCTACAAAAAGAAGAAGAAATTCATAGCTTATTTCATTAACAAACTCAATGAGAAACACGAAAGCCATCAAAATTGCATGGCCAACGTAGACAAAACTGTGGCAGAAATTAGTTACTTAATTATTTGTGTTAATTCAGTTTTTTTAAGGTATTGAATTGTTTTTTTTTTAAGAATATATTTCACATATTGATATATTATTTGACTTATAGGATGTGAGGATGGCAAACCAACCAAATTGAGCAGTTGAGGCAAACCCTTTTGAAGGAAGAATTTTGGGTCGTTTTTTTCCATTTTATCAATTTATCAAAGTTGTATTTGATCAATGAATTTTGTATCTTAAATTTGTCCTCAACTATCTTATTTTTAAGAAGAAAAGTATGTCATCTTTTAGATATTGAACAAACTTGAATATTGTATTTAATGGGTTGGTTGTTCATATTTTATCAAATTGTGAAAGTTGTATTGTATTTTTTATTTTTATTTTTAAGAATTTATTTAACAAACATGACATGACCAGGGGAAAAGTGTTGTCATGTTTGATCGATGATATATAAAAAATACTAATATTTTAAAATTAAAATAATATTAATTATTTCCAAGTATTTGGTGTGTGCTTAGAAAATTGTGTTTAGTAAATATGAGAAATAAAATTAATTTTAGATATTAAAATTTAAACAGAACACTGAAAACTGAAAATAATTACAAGAAGGTGTAATCTAAACAGTTTTCTATTTTCAAAAATAATTTTCGAACACTAATTATCCAAACAACATTTCACTGAAAACTGTTTTGGAAACAGTTTTCAAGTTATAGTTATCCAAACATGTTTTCTTTAGAAAACATCATAAAACTGTTTTCAGAAACTCTTTTCGAAAACAATTTTCGAACACTGAAAACTGTTCCCAAACATGCCCTTAAATATTGGGTTTATCGTGATGAGAGACGACTTGAAGAATTTAAGAACCAATATAAGTATGAGTATGAGCATAGTTCTCAAGATATCCATGCTTTGAATGATAATGGCAATTATGTTTATGATGATGAATAAGTTGCTTATAAAAGTTATTATTATGCTCATAAACATGCTTACCATGGTTGTGTTGGTATGATCGTGCTTATGAAAGTTATTATGGGCATGGTACATACAGGAGTTTGTGATAGAACAGAAGTCCAACCCAATAACTTCATCACAAGTTCGAGAGAAGATAATCTAATTGTTGAAATAATGTAAAGAATTGTGCAAACACTTGGATGTTATGACTTTGAAAGATGATCTCGAACTTGATAACTCAAAGCCCACTGATGATACAGAAGACTCCAAAGAGCAACAAGAGAAGATTTTGGAATATGAGCTAGTTCCAAGCCAAGATGAAGTCAATGAGAATAAAGATATTCAAGTGGAGGTTGCACCCATTGAGTTAGTTCCTTGTGCCGTTCACTTGATTAAGCCAACCCAACAATATTTTTTTGAGTATATTAAGGATGTTGAAAAGATTCAAAACAAACAAGAAGACAAGCTTGATTGTAAGATTGAGTTTAGAGTTAATACACATGTCCTTGATATTGAGTTTATCCTACCTACCTGGTTTCAAGCATTTCGACAACAAGCATTTCCAACGCAATTTTTTTCACCTCCTATTAACTTCAACTTCAGTGAATTTCATGACTATGCTTTATTTCTCCACGCATCTAAACTATTGATCCTTCAACATTTTTCAACTCGAGGTCGAGTTCTTTCGAAGTGGTGGAGAATGATAGAGTATAAGAGGAAGAGTAAAATTAGGGAATTTAGTTTTAGTACAGGGGATAATTATGTAATCGACAATATTATGAATTATTATCTTAGTTAGCTTCCTTATTGGAGTAAGATTAGGATTAGTCTTATCTTCTCATGATTTCTTCATTATCTATAGATTAGGATTTTTCCTATATATAAGGAAGATTCATGTATTATTGGAGAGCTTAAAAATAAAGTAATAAAGTATTAGAGGAGAATTTGCCTTTCACGTAATAAAGTATTAGAGGAGAATTTTTATATTCCATATTTCTTCATGGTATTAGAGCTAGATTACGATGCTTTCTGTTAACCACGCCCTCGTCTCTCTCCTCTCTCTCTAATATTTTTTTCTTCTCCATCTACGCTCTCACCGATTCAGAGCTGCAGCGCTGCTGTCTAGCACTGCACACCTTTCTGCATATAATCTTAGCGTCTCCTCTCTCCAGTTTTTATGGCAGGCAGGCCTCCAACGTTTTCCTAGGGAACGGCCATAATTGGCACCAAAGGGAATGATAGCTCGGAGATCTCGGTCCCCTTGCAGCCGACCCCAATGACGGGTGCCACAGTTCATGTCCCTTACTCAAATAATTCTTCTCTCCAAATCACCTATCATAAACTCAACGGAAAAAAATTACCTGCCATGGCCGCGATATGTGGAGATGGTTATTCGAAGGAAAAACAGGTATGGTTATCTTGATGGGCTTGCCAAGAAACCTGAAGAGCCAGATTCATCTTTCCAGACTTGGGTGGCTCAGAATTCAATGGTAATGGCATGTTAATCAACTCCATGGATGAGAAGATTAGTGAAAGATTTATGTGCTACACATCTGCCAAATACATGTGGGAGGAAACTAAGAGACAATATTCTGATCTTGAAAACTCATCTCAACTATTTGAACTACGAAATAAGGCTCGAAATCTAACTCAAACCGAGATGGATGTTACGACCTATTTCAATGCTCTTACAAAATTATGGCAGGAAGTATACCTGTTTAATAATGGTCATTGGCTATGTTCAAGATGCATTTAGAATCATCAAAAGATGGTGAACAAGGAAAGGATCTATGATTTCCTTTCGGGTCTTAACAAGGACCTAGATGAAGTATGTGGGCGTCTACTTGGCTCTAAGCCACTGCCAAATATTGAGGACATTTTTGCTGAAGTTTGAAGATAAAAAACTCGTAAACGTGTAATGCTTGGTACTGTAAAAACGACAATCGAGAACTTTGCCTTCTCAGCCCGCAGACCTAAAATTTCTTACGAAGAATCTCGGAGTCAAAAGAAGA